>CP137682.1:23335972-23581480 GCA_037976565.1 Mesocentrotus franciscanus
TCTTTTAATCAAGGCCAAAATCATAATATACTCCTATTGTTCAGACTTATGAGAAAAGCATCCATCCTCTTCAACACACATAACAATAACAAATAATAAAACAACAGGAAAATCAGTTGTCTACTGGAATAGTAGGCCTAATTTTTAAATGAAGCTTAAATCTTTCTTTGTGTTTTGCACAGATATGCCAGCATTATTATTTCCCCGCTTATAACACTACATTGTACATTATATTACACCAAACAGTGCAAATACTATGCATATAGGCCTGCAGAGTCTAGTCATAATAAAGTGAAACGAAAAGGTATGCTTAGGCTTGCATGTACCGTGATTACAAGCCTACAGATTTGAGTCACCAAGTTAGCAGAGGGAAGTTCCATGACGTTGGAAGTGTATTTAAATCATATGCAATGTGATACCGGTTCTGCCAAAGTGATAACGCTTGCTTTGTGGTTCATGCTAAATCAGAACGCATCATTACGAAGAACATCTCTGATAGCTTTTATGTAAATGTGCGTCATACGAAAGATAAAAATAGCAACTATATTTTCTTGAGATTTGATACTGTTCTTGCTGAAGATTAGTTTTGTTGGCAATAGCTGACATTTCAAAATTTAGGCTTTCAACATCAGCATACAGAAGATTGTTACATGAAAAAATGAGATAAATGTTCCTTCTGACCATATGCCAATTTCTGCCAAAAAGCAGGCAAATACCAAAATAAAAATTATCCTTTCATTCTCAGGAGCTATTTGTGATTAGCTGATATAAAAGCAGTACATTTTCATAGAAATGTCTATGTGCCATATTGTAGTGGTTCTTTACCAGAGTCCTTTTACATTCTGCAAGAGCTCTTTCGGACCTTTCCCATATCTAAATGGCTCACTGCTCCCACTGATTTTTGTTTTCCTTTTTGCTTTGTCCATACCTAATTTTACAAGAGACTCTATTTGACAAAGCTCATGAGATGTTGCCAATTTGATGATAGGAAAGTGACAGTGATTCTTACCTGCTCCTTCCCACGGTGACAGCTTCATCTCACAGCCAAAGAAGAGCTTCCCTTTCGACGCCGACATCGCCTTCTCCATGTCCTCAGTCCTAAGAAAATAAAGGAGAGAATGATGAGACATTAGGAAAGATGAATATAGTGGTTCAATGTAGATTGGTATGGGTCAGATCACTGTCGCAGGAGCTTATGTCAAGAACCAAACATCGAGATTTTTCAGTAAATTATTTAACAATCGTTTTTAACCCAATGTAACAAAATGCCTCTTAATTTGGAAAGCATTTTTGTCAGAGTTGCCTCCATATTTACTTCAGGGGACACAACCGCATTAACAAACAAGGTAACAAAATATTATATGGCACATTGAGAATGAACCCATATGGGCAATATATTAAAACACCTATTTATGCAGTGATCCAATCACACATCCCTATGGGAAAATAGGAATGCTAACATACCATGACTCCACGCACAAGTATCGTAAATCCAACAACAATATCAAAATGGAGCTATCAGTTTCAAGTCTTTCCATAAAATAACTCGCAACCTAATCGTCGTTCTGTCCTATAAGGCACTCATATACATACATGTACTGTAGGCCTACATGTTCCAATACGTGTCGTAGACTCTATCAACATGCAACACGCTTTACCTCGCTCTTCATTCTCGATATCTGCATGAGGTAAAAAATTATCACAGTTCACTCAAATCGATTCCCTGTGAGACACATTCTTAAGATCAACGTGGACCTTACTGACTACTCAAAGACACTCTTCCACAGGAAAATGGGCCAATGACAAAAGGCATTCAACAGAGGACTCTTATCGCTGCAGAGTCCATCCAAAATGGCAGTGATATACTCGCTGCATAAACGTATACTGAGCAAGAAACAGGCTGAGAGAGAAAAGTATGGCTTCATGGAGCAACCATCTTTCGACAACGATCCACAAGAACTCCAGATAGACGTCTTCTTAAGATATGCAAGATGGCAAACCGCTTTGTTAAGCATTAATTAAGATGGAAATTAAAAACATCTTGTACACACTTAGAACCAGAACAAGCTTAGAAGTGGGAATAGTAGCTTGATTATCAGCGAGTATGAAAACCTACAAAGGGCCTATATCCTTGGTTGCTTTTTATAAATGTCCTGTTCAGACTAAAAAAATATAATGCAATATGCAACGTTTTTTATATGACATTCAGACTGAAAAAAATATATTACTTATTGGACAGCTATATGATTCAAGTGCAGCCATACAATGAATTAGGGTAGTCTGAACGAATAGAAAGATCTGCAAATGGGAATCTCTGTCAAGTAGTGTCATTACCATATCAAAGTAGGTAAGCAACGAACCAAATGTAGGAGATGTTTTGGACTGCAGGATTAAGAGAAACCGCATAATTAAATGGAGGAGAAACGAAGGTTTAATCTTGATAATTGCTCATAAATCATGTAAGGCGTCTTTAACTGAAGGCAATCACAGACAAATCAATTTTACGGATGGTTTGTGCAATTGTCGCTAATGTTTATGTTGCAGATCAAGAAAACAGTGAATACAAAACAACAGAATAGTTAGAAGTGAGTCACATGGGTGCTGAGGAAAAGAAAAAGATTATAGAGTTAAGACACTCCAATATTTTACCTTTTGGAAGATAAAGTTTATCATCAAACATGGACAGTACAACAATTTGACAATTGCTAATTATTGCTATGATTTGACGTTTATTCCGGCAACATTGCTCTGGGGTTTATTTTGTCAAAGAAAGGGTTAGCGTTATGCTGGCAATGGGCTTTCAGATTAGATTTAGGTTATATTTGGGGTCAGAGTTAGAGTTTGGGTTAGAGTAAAGATTAGGGTGTGGTATACTGGAAAACTAGACACTCATGTGCATGAAGTGTTTGAATTTTTTTGTAAATGGTTCAGATTGGCGTAAGTTTAATGCTGTAACATAACTGAATCACAGTTGACATAAGAAGGAAGATAAGCACTCGATAAGAATATGATAAAACTTACCTCTTGAAGAAGACGATGCCGACTCTATCGTCCCCCGCCCCCTGGACGGTGACTGCCGTCACCTGGCCGTACTTCTTGAACTCGTGAAATAAACCATCCTTGATGCTTGAATCTACATTTAGATAAAACAAAAGCTGGTCAGTCTCAACAAATAATGAAATTTTTATTTAAAAATACAATAAATAAACAAAGATCATGCTACATGTATAAACAATACTTCAATATTACATCTTATCATACAGATATAGCATTGAAAGGAGACATACTGAAGCTTCAGTACATGTACATGTATGTCTCTTTTCAATGCTATTTTCCGATTTTGTAGTACTAATCATCTTTTCAAAATACAGATATGTCCAAATGTAAAATTCATTGCAAAAAATGTACGTGTCCTACACTTTTCAACCTTAATGCAATGTAATACAGCATGTTTTTTAAAACAGTACATGAACAAAATCATAAGTATTTAATTATTTTGTTCACTTCAATTTCATTTTTACATGTATATATTCTACAACTTCTTAACTATATTTGCATCTGCTAATAATATATACCAAAGCTTTTTTATGTATTGTTATAGCTGTGATATTTAATTGTTATAAAAAGCCTTATAAATTTGAATTGAATGTAAACCAAATCAAAATGGATACCATCACATTTTCCACTCGTTTCAAATAATATTCCATACTTATTGGAAAGCTATCACTACAAATAAATCGTACCATGAATGATGCATTTCTCATATGAATCATCTGTCATCAATATGTATATTTGAAATATCTTTAAAAGGGTAAATAAATGCAACAAAATTGCTATAATACTCTTTCCATTGGATACAGAGTACCATATGGTTTCAAAAACAAAAACAAAATGCAATTTCTTCCCTGGAATTAATGTTAAATTACCTGTCACCGGGAATCAAAAATGTATACATTTTTATCCCATGAGTGACAATCAAGACAAAGATCCTTGGAATTTATAACCATCATACATGTACGTCTGTGTGACGTCAATTACCAGATGCATTGTAAATCTAATCAAATGAACGGCAAATATATAAATAATACAGGTACATGTTTGTATATGTAGTTACACTTAAACGTCCCACCTATAAAAGTAGATTACATACATGTACTACCATGCAAACTGCAAAGCTTCATGTAATATACATGTACAATGTAGTCAAAAGCAAGTGATATGGGATAGATTTCTTTACAAATACATGGAAACTTACAATGTACAATGAACAGCCTCCATGTACACATTTTCTATAATTATACAGATTTACACCACAAACATATACGCACTGTAGGCTATGTACATGTAGGCCTACATATAACGACATGTAGTGCTAACTACAATTTGATTTGAAGTAGTCCACGATGCTTTCAATCAGGTTCCCAGCTGATGATGATGAACGTTACGATGAACAAGAAAATAATTCCATTAATCCAGATAGTAATTCCAAAAATGTCTGCACACAGGGCACGGAAATACTCCTTGATATGACAACACATGTGTAGCACAGCGACGTGGTACGTGTATTCATCCAAAGGAAAAAGTGCTTGTGGGTTGTGACGATATCCAAGACTCAACGGTCTGCGTGTGATCTTGTAAGCACTCTCCTCAACAATTGTTGTACATTGAAGGTACAGTATATGCAGCAAAGTAAGCTTATCTATTGGTTTAGGGAAAGCTCTTACATGTACAGCACTGGCTAAGTAACGCATGATACAATCTTGGACGTGTACTCAGTCAATTCAAGATATCCATTTTATTTATCCTTTGCATGAGATATAAATGTCCAGGTGAGTTGATAAGGTGGTCAGGTAATCTGGTCATCATTGCCTGTAAACTGACCGCAGGTTGGATGGACTGACACATACATTAACCATGAGGCTGGTTCAAGGCATACATAAATAGATTTGATTGATAAATATCTGTAAAAATGACCCATTTACAATGTATACAACCCAATGATACACAGCGAAATTACATGATAAAACATGTTCTTTAACTCTTTTAAATAAAAAAAGATACTTCAACTGTTTTTAAATCAATAATATCAAATATATGCATGTTAATATGTCTACTATGTTTTGTACACTGTTTTGTTATTGTTATATCTTTTATAGGCAATTATTGGAACTTGTACATGTGTATGTACAGTATCTTTTAATGACAGGGAATGCCTCGACAGAACCTTACGGTTATATTTGCAGTTCCCCAATTCATTTCTATTGATTAACTTTTTATAATTCTGGTATATTTGTAAACATGTTTCCATTTTGTGTGTGTTCTCTGTTTTCTATATTGTATATAATCTGTATTTTATACTTTCATAAAATGTGTTTTCATGGATTTGAATTGAAATAAAACTTGAACTTCAACTAGTATGTGAGCAGAAACCATTATGATGAAGAACACTTTACATTTTTATTTCAATAACATGTGCACTAATAAAAACAACAAAATATGTTCACAAACAAAATGAGTTATTCTTTATTCAATGTTGCGAATGAAATTCATATTAACCTACCCCTGGGTTCCTCTTTGCCTTGTGCAGAGCTTCAGCCAAAACCCTGATCAAATATCCTTCCAAACGGGGTACAACAACAAAAAGATGTTCCAGCGACCAAACTCATGTACACGTAATAACACAAGCAAAAAACAGAATTATGTTCAGATTGGTTCCTTGCAGGCCACCATACTACGAGAGTAAAGCACACACTCCTAACAGAATGACCATATACAGTACAACAACAACAACAAGAAAGTTGGCCCCTCACACTCTCTTGAAAAAACCCAGTTGAATAAAGAACTTTACCTGTACATGTTGAAGCAGTCAGAATAAGAAGAAAGAAAAAACCTGGTAGAAGAAATTGAGCCGTGCAATGTTCCTTCACTGGTGTACCACCCTCAGTGTGTACAGTACAGTACTGTTAAGCACAGACGCTACAGTACAGCGCTGTGTGCGTCTTGTTAAGAATCTGGCACAGTTACACAATACACATTTTAGACCTACAATATACAGGAGTACATACATACCCACGATACTGTTGCTCATATCAGAGACATATAATGTACATGTTATTCCCTTTCTAGTTGATGTCTGTGGAGGGAGCATGATACCACACTCACAAAACGTTTCCTGATTTCACATGCAAATGACTTCATCATACACACCATAGTCACAGAGAGAAGGAGAGTAACTCATGTATGAAAGGGAGAAATCATGTGTACACCCTCGTTATACGAAGTTTATTAATGTGTGGAATTGGAGGGATGGGGAGAGTGGGAGTGTGGGGAGAGACTGAGAGTGAGAGTGAGAGTGAGAGAGAAGGAGAGAAGGAGAGAAGGAGAGAAGGAGAGAAGGAGAGAAGGAGAGAAGAGAGAGAGAGAGAGAGAGAGAGAGAGAGAAAGAGGTTTATGCTATGACACAGACCTGTAGGATATGGTTTCCCTTATTACACACTTTGTTCTGTTTTGGCACAATAGGCATGATAGGCTTATATGGACATAAAAGAGAGTCCCTATTTAAAGATAAAATCTGACTTGATACAATATATACAGCCAAACCTGTCTATCAAGGTCACCCAAAGGAAACAGAAAAGACTTTAGACAGGTGGTCTGTCTAGACAGGTCCTACAGCACTTACTTCTTGCTGGAGGGAGGCCGGAGACAGACTATATGGCCACTATAGACAGGTGGCCTCTATAGAGAGGCGGCCATTAATACAGTTTTGACTGTATGATGTTTGGAAAGAATTCAAGAACTCTTAGCCAAACATTATATAGGCATCTTGTCTCCCATTGCTCAGTTTTATTCATCATCCAAGTTTCTTTCAACACATTCCAAACTTTTCTTGGATAAAAAGAAAATACATACAGTACATGAAAGCCTACATTTACATGTACCTATGTCTAATATATGCCTAATTAATATTCATGATCATTTTACATGCACATGTACATGTATCATTATATTTCCATTTTGTCCACTTACTGGTATAAAAATAATGCTGATCCACATTTTCTTTTTCCTTTTCTTTCTTTTTGTGCCATTGATATACACTTTATCACCGTTATAAACTTATAATGCCAGTAGTTTATTAGCTTTCTTTAAATTATGATCATAGGCAAAATAGAAATGTTATTGGCGGCAATTTTATTGATTGTTTAAGAAAATGAGAGAGATTTCCTTACATAAAAGGATAAAATCATTTTTTGTTTAAATCAGAATTTCATAACCCCTTTTTTCCACATTCTTTTAATTGTTTTCCCAAAGTTTGCTGATACATACAGTATGTTCATGTACCACGTATCAGACACGTACCTATGCAACTCATCAAAAGATAAATCTTTCTTTTTTAATTGTTGGTTGTCTTTCCTATTCTATTGATATAAAAGCTGCGTTTTTCCTTTAAAAGCTGTGATTTCCCCCACTTGTATCAAGGCCAGATGTTTGGTTCTTAATCACCCCAACATGCGCCCTTGTAAAACAACAACAACCAGTGCATGCAAGCAGGATTTAGACCGAAAGCGGACGGATAGCGGAAGGAAAAGCAGAGACTGCCACTCTTTCCTCTACAAAAAACACTCTCTTTTGATAAACACTGCACTGTACATGCCTTGATATTGCCTACAATGTATAATACTATCAGTCTTCCTCTTTCCACTTTGTAAATAGTCTTTGCATAAATATGTACAAGACACACAAGTATGTTCATGGACATTGTAGATTGCCAATGAACAACATAGGACTGTAGAATGTCGCATACATGTACATGTACACGGTTATGGTAAATGCCTGTAAGAAGGCCTAGGTTTCCTGCCAAAAATTTGTTTACCTTCAAGGGAAATTGTAACTTGCAGAGTTCCAGGAGAGGTTTGGGGTAGAACTAACTAAATTTGAACCTAAGTTTCATACATGTATATGTGAAACTGAGCATTACTACGTACAGGTAAACGTATGTTCATTTTCAACAAGAAGGGACGGATACTGTAGTGTATGCTACACTTTTCGATAGAAAATTTGAACTACCGTTATGACAGAATAATGACACGGACATCTACAAAATGTACATACAGTTTCTTCGACTCTGTGTACATTATTTCTACAATTGTTATCTATCTGTTTGTATTTCTATTTGTATTTGTAATACAACCTCATGTTCTGGTTGCAATAAAGAAATAATAATACATGTACTGTATGTACACAGATATCAAACCAAATTGTGAATGAAAGTAATACCGCTATTTCCCACACGTGATATACATGTACATTGTACAGTTGGTTATTTTTTTTGTTTACATGATATCACTTGTTTAACCAAGCAAAACATACAGGCTTGCAGCATTCATGGAGTATATCATTTCTTAATTCAATTACACAACAACCATTTTATGAGAGAGAGAGCCGACGTAAAGTGGTAATCGAATTTCTCCTACACCAAATCGAAAACATAAATCCAAATGGGAGTCTTCTACATGTAAGTAAATTAACAAAGATGCATTTACTGGTCGATATCTTTCAGACAGCACTTTACAAAATGCCACTCAATGGCTCACTTTGGTAGTGCACGATTATATGCTCTTACTGCCCGATCCATTAGAATGGATGCACCTTGCCCTTCCTCCTGCATGTAGAGTAGTCAATTCAATTATATTCTCCCTTAGAGAGAGGGGGGAGGGGGAGTGAGAGATATATATAGAGAGAGAGAGAGAGAGAGAGAGAGAAAAAAAAACTGATAAATATAGAGACAGAAAGAGAAAGAGACATAGACCCCGTTCTCATTCACTTCGTTGGAGCGGTCTAACTAAGACCCGTTCCTCAGGAGCGGTTCTTAGGTGAGTGAGAACGGTCAAAGTGGTCCAGGAAGTGGACTTCTGGACCGCTCCAGAAGACCACCTCGGGAGGTGGTCTTGAGGAACGGGTCTTATTAAGAGCGGTTTGGAGCGCTCTAACGTGCGAGTGTGAACGGAAGCGTACTTTGAACGGAAGTGGTCTAGTGACGTTGCGTGCGAAACATGTAGTACGGTACATACGCTTAGTATTCCGCGAAAAAATTTACCCGCTGACCTGAGCTGCCATAGCAACAAGACCACTTTGACTCGTGGAGCGGTTTGAGCCATAAAAAACTGCTCGGAGTGTGAACCCTCGCAAACCGTTCCTCAAGACCCGTTCCTCTGGAGCGGTCTAACTAAGACCACTTTCAAAGTGAGTGAGAACGGGGTCATAAAGACAGCTCTAGAGAACAGCGAGGGAAAAAGAGAAAGCTGGAGAGAAAGAGAAAAGAGAAAGAGAGATAGAGTAAGAAAATGGACCCATGGTCAGAGACAGACAGACTACAAAAAGATAAAATGAGAGAAATGCAAAACGAGAAAAAAAGAGAGATTGGACTGAAAATACAGAAGATAAAAAGAAGCTCGAAAGGATGGGTGAATTGATTACAAGGTGTCACCTCTTTCTGAAAAGATCACCTCTTTCTGAAAAGATCACCACTTCTTTTTTCCTTATCAAGTTTTTTCATAAAGTGCATGAACACAGCTCATTCCTCTAATGCATTCTTGCCATTAAACCCATTAAGACAGAGGAACAGGCAGAGGAGGTTCTCTAAAAAGTATGTCAGGCATTCTTCTCTCGTTATTTTCATCATCCCGTGTTCTCAATTCTCTTGCACCAATTCCCAAATCCATTTAATACGATTGAAGTCTGGATGGGGAGACATGAGAAGACAAATACAAATACAGCAAGAGAATTATGAATCACGTGTACATGTACGCCTATATCACAGGCTGTAAAGAACCTTCCAGATAGTATTGTAATATATTCGACAAGGTCCTCCTACTCTTCCATTATGGTTTGCTCATTAATTAATGTTAAGGCCATTATCGTAAGCAACTGCATTTGGATTCCACAAAACTCTTATAAGAGTAAATCGCTTGGTTAAACTTGAATAATGCATCACAGCATTGCGGAAGTAGCAGAACACTTCAAGCACATTTACTTTCTAAAATTTTGGCAACTAAAGCTCAAGCTTTCATGATTCATTATATACATGTACAAAAGGGGGGATTCATGGAATAAACAATTGAACTCCTATAGGAATAAGATAAAAATCCAAAACCAAACTAAAATTACAATTTACAAAATTAAAAAAAAAAGAGTATTACATATACAGTTCTCTTTGCTTGCATTTTTAAAGCATTGAATTAGGCCTCCATTGGTAGACTACATCGCTTCACTTAATGTACCTACTCATATCATGGCTGACTCACTCCTGACTGCTTCAACATCGAAAATCATTAAAAGTACTGTATAGTTTGTCTTGCCAGATTCCATATTAATTGAATTTTAATCTGGAAGTCCACACAATAAGATACATTTCCATTGACCATTTTTGTATAGACCCTTGTCCATGAAATTTCGCTACTTGATATCTTACTGCTACGTGTACAGTGCAGCTACCGGTACTTCAAACTTAAAGTATTCTCAACACATTTCATGTTTTCAGCAAAAAGAACCAATAGTACTTTACACGCTCTTCAGCACTTTGCCAAATGTTTCATTAAAATGCCAACCATAAATACATAAACCACCTCTTTTCATATTGACTAGATTCCCCTCAAGGGAGAAATCTGGCATTTTGAGGGACTGTCCCTTTTTTTTCTCTCTCTTTCATTTTTGTTTGTTTCTTTCTTTCTGCTTTTGTCACCCATTCTTTATTCCCTTATCCTGAACAGTGTTTATCTCTGAAATGTGGGAGTTACAATGCGGTGAGTAAAATACAATAGATTCTTGGGTATTTCACAATGATAGCCACCCAGACAATAAGTCTGACGTTTCAGTTATAAAAAAAGGGTAATTTATAGTACTTCCTCTTTTGAAACATATGCTGTAGGAGTGTTTAAATTTAAATTACTTTTTTACTTTTTTTTTTTTTTGCAGGGTGGGGGAGGGGGGTGTTTGTTTTGTTTCCTTCACTTGTCTGACCAGGCAATTGCTTTTTTTTCAGCATTCTCCAAAAATATTAACATCACTTGCCCTCTTCAGGAACAAATATCAAAAAACAAATTTAAAGACATTACTTTACAAGGGAAAAGTGTGTTACATTCACTTTGCCCAACTGCATGATTTCATTTCAACCATCTAAACAGGAATTTTGGTGCACCATTTATATTTATCAATAGGCCATTTTTGTAATGTAACCAAATTTATGCATAAATATGCCAAATTATTTCATTCACCTGTTACAAATATATTATCTCAAATTCTCAATAGTCAGAATTCAAATTGCATTTATTAGTTGTTGCTAGGTAGGATAAACATTATGGCTTGTCCTACCTAACAACATGTAATGTACAGTATGTACATGTAATTCGATTATTTGTAACAAAATTATTTGACATACAATGACTTGTAACAGGTGAATGAAATAATTTGTAAAGAGGCACTTAACAAAGATTTGGGCATTAAATTAGATTACATTACGTAAATGGCCTACTGTGTTGTTCTTATCTACCTATGTACATTGTATGATGTTAACAAGCATCATTCTCAATATAAAATGACCTCACTACTGTCACTAGTACTACAGGCTTACAATATGATGCACTGTTCTGAAGCACAGTGTTTATGTACGCACTGCAGTACAAGACCAACCAACATAATAAACTTTCCATTTCATAAATAACTGCTTTGTTGACAAACATGTACATTTTTCTAATTCATAAGATACCATACATGAGGGCATGTTATTATGGATTGCATATTTTGTTGAAGAATGCATTCCCCATAGTAATCTTTATACATTATTTCCCACATAACAGTACTCTGGTGCTTTACTTACGGAAAATAAAGAAATAATTCTCATATACAGACCACTGTATAACTTTAAGTACAATTTACAATGTAATAATGACTCAAACCAAATGACACAAAGCTGATTGTACATTAAATTTGTGTACATTAAATTTGAGCACATTGTATAATATGAGATTCAAGGGCAATATACAAAAATATACATACATGTACATATTACATTTTTATGTGAATTTATAGGAAGTACTGTATATACATACCGCTTGACCTTGATGGTAAGTTTCTGACACATAATCCTGAGTACTTGAGTGAGCTACCTGAGCTTTGAGTGTTCTCCGTGTTCCGACTTTCCCGATCACTCTCTGGGTCCTTACTACACTGGGATCTCCGCGACCAATTGTCGCTCCCCGACACACTACTCCGCGAGTCTGTGCTCCTGCTCCGGCTCCGCGGCTGCGCGATCGACTGAAACTCCGCGACCGCACAGACCGCGGCGAGTGGCTACGGTTCGTGCCAGAGCCTGTCCTCTGGTGCGCTTTGGTGGTGCGCGACTTACGCGAGCCGGAGTCTGAGAAGCCGTCGCCGTCGCTCCGCGAACTTGTGAAATTATCCTTGAAATATGTCTCCTGTTGGTCCTGGGTGTATGGCGTGTCACCACTATTTCCACGGGAATGTTGTGAGTAGTAATTGCGATTGTAAGACGTCCTTTCACGCGACCTACCCTCACGGTAGGCCGATGGCGACATACTATTTTCGTCCCTGTATCCATCACGTGAGTCCCGACTGTAATGTCTGTCGTATGATCTTCCATAGTCATAATTTGTTGATCCCAATTCATATCTTTCATCTGCTGACCTGCAACATATCAAATTGAGAGAAAAGTATGAGAAAATTTTAGCTCCCCAAATTGATCGTTTTTTCTCTCCAAAATTTCAAAATGAGTGAATAGAATATGGTGAATGATGATGTTTAACATAACACAAAATACAATGCAAAAATGATATTGTACATACTGCAAAACCATAATGATATGTTATATCTCTATAGAACATGAAATAAATAAACAGCAAATGTACATGTACATGAATGTAAAAAGACAAATAAATGGCACAGTGACACAAATAGACACCACATGAAAACATTATAGTACACATACAATGTACATTATAAAGTTCTTTAAATTGAAACAACTACCTTACATATCATAAGGCAAGCACCATCACTTTTGAATTCATGATGGTGCATTTTGAATGGCTGTTACCAAAGAATTAAAATACAAACATAAAACTATTGCTGAACATAATTTCAAGGTAAACTGATATGACAGCCTACAGTGTACATGTACATACTGTATGGAGAGTAAAGGCAAACAATAACAATAAATTTAGCTTACATGGCCTTACACTAAAGGGCCTTGAATGTACAATAAACGCATGGAAGCATAGGCCTACATGTACATGTTTACTTGAATCTCTATACAAACACATTGGGTTTACTTATTGATTTTCAGGGATGAATTTTTCTCATGATTTTCAAATCAGCGCTTAGAAATGCCATCATGTACGACGTAAGTTGTAAAATGGCACTGAGGGTGAGACTAAAAGGGGCCCTGAACGACTGCAAACAGGTGACTATTTTGGGACACGCTTCGTCTCCATAATCGACCAGGATATTTGATTTAGGCGACGCTCGCGTTTGGGTGCTCGGCAAGAAACTTCATTGGCCCGTGTGAGGCGAGCCCCATTACGCCTGGTTAAGAAAGATTTGCAGCGTGGTTTACATCGGGTTTACCAATGACTAGAAGCAGGTTAGTGGAAGTGTAAATCAAATCATAGGGAGAGGAAATGCAAAGTCAGTTTTCTCGTTACGTGAGGCCAATAACATGGGATGAGCTTTCTCTTCATAACAACAAAACACGGCCCATGCCTGGAGGTGCACCCGTTGACTCACAGATCTCACCTTTTTTAACGATTAAAAAAAAAATTTATACAAAGGCTGCGTATAAGAACGAGGTGTGTCTGAATTAGGCTCTTTCATTTCCAGTTACAGAATGTGTGCATTACATTAATTTACACTTACACTATAATTACAAAAATGAGCGATACATGTTGATGGAAACTCCTATCAAGGGGCATTCTTTATCTAGCATTGCAGGAGACTAAATAACACTTGCCCACTTTTCAAAGGTAAAATGCAGCAAAACAAGCCAATCAAAGTCATAAATATTTCTGCATGAAATCTCTCAGTTAACCCATTGTCTATTGGAACCGGATGGTCGCAGTATAAAGCCTATGGGAAGGAAAGAATCCAGGGGGGTGTTTCACAAAGATCCTAAGTCGAACTTAACTCTAAGTTGGACTTAAAAGTTATGGAGAGCCATTTGTAGCCTTAAAATAAAATATATTCAAAAGCGAAAATTCAAGTATTTTAGACTTTTTATAAATTCCACATCAAGAACATGAAATCTCCTTGATAATAGAAAACATGAATGATTTGAATCAACATTTTATGCCTTTTAAAATAATGTTTACAAAATATTTTCACAGATGCTAACGGCTTTCCATAATTGTTAAGTCCAACTTAGAGATAAATTCAACTTAGGATCTTTGTGAAACACCCCTCCAGGAGCTTAGGCATTGTTTGCTATATAGAGGCGCAAGTAGCTATAAGTAGTGCAGTGGGGCTTTAAATCTGAACGTAAGGAGGTGTAACCTACAGTGTATTTGTCAAATGATGTACCAAAGTTAATGCCGGCTCTTGCCCACGTATAATAGATATACATGTAGGCCTACTTTACAAAGATGTTCAACAAATTCAATAACAAATTCAGTACTACAGGCCTCTTGTATAGAAAGCCTACTACTAAACACTGAAAAGGAAACAGCACCAATCAGAAAAACACATATATCAAAACTGAATTCATCATTCTAACCACTATAATGTACATATATGCTGATTGTTTGGTTTTGGGGTAAAGCACTACGGGCCGGCGCCGTGACATCTCAGTTGTGGCTAGCCAACCAGGAAACTCAACAGAGTGAATTAAGTTTCGGTTGGCAAATGCTTTTTTTTACAATTTATTTCAGCATTTCATTTCCTGGTTTATTGTTAGCCAGCGATCAACAATCTATAACCAAGAGAACCTTTTATTTCCATACACAAACAATCATGAGTAAAAAAAGAAATAAAAATGAATGAAAAGATAAGGACTAATATTAAGTCAATAATGACTGAGGGGGAAGGGGAAAACCACAGATACCACATTCATATCTTTTCCGGTAGAAAACTTAGTCAGAATTGATAATTGGCAACCATTGAAAGGGCCTGCATCACAAAACATGCATGAAATATATGTTTACATTGTGCGTCTATAAAATACACTGCATGCAGTCGATTGTGCAAGTACATATTTGTCTTCTTTCGTGAATTGAACAGTGCTATAAATAACATCTACAGAAATATTTTGTGAAAATGAGCCCCAGTCTAAGAACGTCAAGGAAAAAATGTAATGCACCGGCAAGTCTCCCTCCCACACCACTCCCACAGAGCAGATCTAACAAACACATTACCAAAATATAATCTTTTGAATGGGCTCTTCAAAAATTGCAGATCATTATTGAAGCAATTTCCGGGAAGAGAATAAAGAGTTTGTTTTTTCAAACTCACTTCAGACAGTACCCAAACCACATAAATCACTGAAATAAAGGGGCAAATAACAGAACAAAACAAAGACTGAGAGACTGCTATTTATGTCTGGAAAACATAGTCCTTAGAAAGTTAAAGAACATATATGGAAAAGAGAACTTAGAGAAGGAATAGCTTGAATACAAATTAATCAAGCACTTACTGTTCCATCCCAAGTTTCTAAAGCATTCATTCCAATTGTGCTGGAGACATACATGTATATATAGAAGACCAATACAATTAAATTCTTTCCAGTGAATTTTATCAGGGAGGGGCCAAGGTTAAAGATATCAAGCAGAATAGATTGAGATACTTTATTATTACAACACAAAATAAGGATAGTAGCCAGTTTCTTCTTTGCAAATGATAAACGGACACTACCGCTCTATGAAGCGAATGATACAGTTAATTATTCAATAGGAAATTGCCTAGGTCAAATTTTACTTTGGTTATAAAGCGTGTTTGACAAAGGATAAACATTTTGCTTTTACCAACTGGGCTAGCTGAAAAAGATGTGAATAATAATATATGTGACTAAAATCACTTCCAATTACATTTATTATGCTGCAAATAAATTACTTACATCCAAAATCATGCTCATGTTCACGATGACAAAAAACACACCTGTCACCCTTTATAGTAACATGTATATGCGGAACCTTTTGGACAAACGTTTTTTTAATTGTTGGACCAGCAAATAATAATTCTTTCATAAAGTGCTGGCATGGGCCTAATGCATGTACATGTACCTGTGCTAAGCTGATTTGAATAATCTATTTAAATTTCATTCATACCAGTTAATCTTTAATATATTTAATGTGCCCTAGATCAAACGTTAGTATCAATATGAGGGTCATTCCATGGGGTTTGGGCAATTTTGTTGTCATACCAGAAGTGAAAAACTACATGAATGTCTCCTGTAAGTATCAACCATAACAAATTAACAATGTTTGCTCAAATTGGGTTCAGCATCAAAAGCATAACTGACTATGTTTAGAAGTACCCTAGCTTCATGGTTAATCAACACCATGGACCCAGAACTTATTTAATGTTATACAAATGTGATGTCCATGTAATGCTAGTCAAAAAAGAAAAAAAGAAACACATATTAAGCAAAGATTTTGAAGAGAAGCAACTGAAACAGGAATGATTCTGGCAGGGCACTATTACATGTATTCATTGCATTAAAATCTTTGACAGATGATTTTATCTTCCATATAGAATAGAAGACCTCATACAAATGTTACATGGACATTGTTATTTTTGTGCCCAAACCTCATAGAATGAACCAGAAGTGACGTCAATGACAACACCAATCTAGCATCTGGACTCTGGAGTACTATCTTGTCCTGTCTTGTCTTACTGCTCTAGGTTAGCCCTCTCTTTAGTCTGGACTTTCTGTTTCTTTCCAGATTTTGACTTTGATAGAATTTCCCTCTAAATCGATGGCCGCAAGAAGGAAGTTGATGCCCCCTACCGTGTCAGAAACGGTAGGAAACTCTCGACTTTGATGGCTCAGACAAACGCAGACCCCAAAAAAGAGTGTTTATTTAAAGGTTTTTTGGAGTTTGGCAACAAAAATTTATCTCTCAAGAAATTGCCTCAAATCCGTCCAAGCAGTTTGTTTGTTTTTCATGTAATAAATTGGTCTTCTTGACCGTCCAATTGATAATAAACACAGAAAAGTCACTGTACCCACTCTAAGAAAATCACCAACACAAATAAGCACATATGGGACTACACAGTGTATTTTTTGTTAGTAGTGACAGCACCATTTCCCCTCCATTGCTTTTGTACTCATTTCTCAGTCACATTTTCTAGCACATTCATTAGCTGGATGTAATCTATTTATCGCCTTGCAATACATCGACTTCAACATTCACTGTAAATTTTGTTCAAATATGTGGCAATTCATTTTTCGTCCTTTTCAGAAATCAAAACAACCTTTAAGGGAGGAATAAAAAGGGGTCAAGTTGGGGCTCTTTATAGCATATGGGGGGTGAGTCACTTTGTCATGAGTTTGCCAGTTTGCAATCACAGTTTCTTGTCTACTGCGTAATGGAAAGAGGATGTAGGAAAGGGGGAACGAATAATCATTTTCGCATTGGAAATGGACCCCCAGCGGACCGTAAAACTGTCAGGGACTAGGGTTGCGGAGAGTGTGCAGGTATTTAAGGCAGCACTTCAAAGCCAAGTTCTTATCAGGAGATCAAAATCAAACCATATTTTAAAGACAAAGTGATTTCTGCTACTGCAAACTACGACTCGTTTTATTGTCTGCACATATAGGTGTTCCAGTCTTCAACAGATTTCTTACTTTGTGCTAGTATACCAATTATAAAAAGTAAAATATTCATGAAAAATTGAATTACTCAGTCGAAATGTAATTTCCAATCCACAATAGCGGAGTACTACTAGTACTACTACATGCCGGCTGCTAAACAGTGATTAATTTATACAAAGTAAACTATTCATGCAAAACAAAAAGCTGAAAACTGTATTTAATGGGGGATTATTCAAATAAAATGTGATTCTACTTCCCAATAGAACAGTACATGTTGCTAAAAGAGGGGGTAATAAATATAGGTTATCAAAAAAAAAAGATAATTAATTGATTCCCAGGGTATGAACATGAGACTACTGGGCCAGACAAGGTCCCTTTCCATATATGGGCATGTTTATTCCGAGCCATTGGAGGAGAAAGGAACTCTGACCTCTGCTTCACCTAGGAGTGATAAAAACTTTCACACCCCCACTAACTGTACTTTTTGTTATCTCCCACTCTCCTTTTCATCCCACTCTTACTCGATAATAATACTGTTTTTGATAATATTAATAATAATAATAATAATAAAAATAATGCTGTTTTGTTATGAAGTGTGTCATGCATAAAAAAATAATTGTAAATGTTGTTTTCTCCCACTATTTACATCCCTGTTCTCTCTCCTTCATTCTTTCTTCGTTTAATAAAATTTTCTTAGCTTATTGCTACTCTCAAATTCACATTAATCTGCATTAATTCCAATTTCACCTTTCTTCCGCTTTCAATCCCACTCGATCTCACCTACCATATAATAAGTCACATCTTTTTCATACTCAATTTAACATACCTTTGTTCATTTCTATCTATTGAATTATGTATCTCCCAAGCTCCTACTCATGTCTTTGTAGTTCTAACATGACATTTTCTCATCCAATCTTTCTTTCTATAGGTGCTCACATCTCAACTATCCTTTAATCTGCTGAGGGCCATAAGGGCATTAACACTTTTTGTCTTTATTTTTTTTACAAAGGGTTAGTGCCCTTGTTGCTCTTCCAATGAAAATATTCAAAAAAAAAGTTCTTTCTAAATAATCTCTTCTATTACTCAAATCCTTTCCAGATACAGATAGACATTAATAACCTGAATATATCTTCGCTTTCTCTTCTTTCATCACTGATGTCATTGGAAAGCCTTAATCTCACAAAATGACCCCATCCCCCCTCCCCCTCCCTCGTCCCTCCCTCCCCGTAAATTCTACTTTCAGAAGCTTTCCACATCATCACCATTCAGGTTTTACCATTCATGCACTGTGCGTATACGTGTACATGTTTGTCTATTTTCTAAAATCTCTCATGACCTTCAATTAGTTATCTTTTCACTGCTCTTCTTTTCTTTCTTTTTAGTCTTTCCTCTTCTTCTTCCCCTTTTTTTTGACAAACAAGTAAAAAATGCCAAATCATACAAGG
This sequence comes from Mesocentrotus franciscanus, assembly GCA_037976565.1. Taxonomy (NCBI): domain Eukaryota; kingdom Metazoa; phylum Echinodermata; class Echinoidea; order Camarodonta; family Strongylocentrotidae; genus Mesocentrotus; species Mesocentrotus franciscanus. The sequence continues at coordinate 23,355,230 of CP137682.1, forward strand.
AGACTCATCTATAAACATGAAAGACTATGTTATTGGAGCAGAAATAATGGCCATTAAAAAAGCATCGCTTATTGTGACACTACAATTATGGCTCAGACTCAGGGTCGCTTCACACTGTAATAACAAGCCATTGTGTGCAACATGTGTATTGTAGACTGGTACCTCATTAACATCTTTAAGAACTACATGTATAACAAAAATATATATATATATACTGTACATTTTGTAGTATTCCTCAAACTCACTGTAATATGTATGAAAGGGTCACAGTCTTCACATTCTGTAAATTCTATAAATTTCTCACTACATTCCCAAATGACCTAAGCATTAGACTGTAGCCATTGGAACTATATAGGCATGCATAGTGTATAATGTATGAATTGGTAATGCATAAAGTGCTACATGTAGGATGTAAAGACAATTGCTGTTTTTACCATTTAAATAATACTGTAAACGCTGTTATTTTCGCGTGATTAATTTTTCGCGCTGAGCGACCCCAAAGTGTATTCGCGGGTTCTTAAATTCGCGTTGCACGCAATTCAGCCCGTTCAAAACACACATAAGAAGTCATGCTTATATTTTCGCGAGTTCTAATATTCGCGGACACCGACTTTAGCGCGAAATCCGCGAATATTACGTTTACAGTAGATTCCATCTCTTCGCAAGATAATTGTCACAAAGTACATATCGTCTGTTTGCAGCCAGAAGGGTGTTGACGCTGTGTAATAGAATAACGCCATTCTTGCTCCAAACAGACAATACAGGCTTGAATGTAATAAAACTTGTAGGCTTAAAGGTACTATGTCCCATTTGCCGGCCAAAAAAATGAAAAGGTTAAATTCCAACGGCATTTGAAAGACAATACAAATTTAGAACTTCCCTAAAAAAAGGGGGGCTTGAAAATGTCTTTAAGTGGGAAAAAAAACTATTAGTTGTCGAATCGACTTAGGAGCTATAGAGCCAGTAAGTAATAGTCTGATTTTTCAGACCATTGTACCGAATGGTCGTACGTTTTATGCTGCGCAAAGATTCAATCAGTTTAATTTTGGCCATTACAAGAAGTGGGTTATTGATGTAGACAAATGCTCATGTACCCTTTACAGCTCATTTTATGTATGTTATTACCAAAGATGAAAAAGCCAGTCAGTCACTCAATAGTGTCTGACAGTGAAGTCTAGCAAGTAAACGGGTTTCCTTGCATAATTTGAATATTAGGACACTGCTAACGTTTAAATTTCACAGATAGGACATACATGACATATTCATAATTCCTGCAAAGTTCTACAGAATTTGATGTTGGCTGCAAAAGGGACATAGTATCTTTAATACTGCACTTGCATCTCGTTTCCTTCCATATTATGTCACATCTATTTTCCAAGGCGGGGGGCATTAGTAATTGAACACTAACCCTCTCTGTACTACATTCGTAAACACATAAATTATACTAAAGTTCTTTCAGTTTCAGATGAAATGGAAAAAAAACTGCTGATCAAAAATTATCTATGGGCTGGGAGTATCTTTTGAAACTAATGACGATTCACGTCATTAGTGTTTCTATGGCTATGCTTGATTGTTTTCGACCACACAGGAAATCATACATCATCCCGTTAATCTTCCACATTGATGACAAATAAATAAGTGAAACTCAACAGAAAGAGATCCTCATATTTATTTCAGGTCCCTGTTATAAGATATTAATGTGATGAATCAACTTGACAGGTTGCATTATGCAAATAAAGCTTATATTGTAAGTGTATGTAGCTGCAACAAAAATATACCATTTAATAATTTACTATATGAGTCTCTCTCTCTCTCTCTCTATCTCCTCCTTAGCCTCAAATCCTAAAAATGAACAATAGTCTTTATAACCAAATCAAGAATGACTCGCCGATATATCACTGCACTTACATGTATATCTCTGTCATGTATACAATATGCAGTGAAACCTCTCTATTATTAAGGCCAACCAGGAGAAATCGGAAAACGAGCCATTGTAGTCCTGTGACCTTTCCAGACAGGTTCTATTGACACACAGTTCTTCACAGAGGAAGACAATATAAGTGACCACTGCAGACAGGTGACTTTTATAGAGAGGTGGCCGCTAAGACAGGTTTGACTGTACTACCAGTAATATTAAAGAATGGACAAAGATGCCCTTCTCCTGCTCATCAAGCTATATCTCCTTTTGGATGGAAAAAAAAATCTAACCTACAACTGGAAAGTGTAATGTAATCTCACAAACAAAGAGTGTTTTGCATAATACTCTGTTCTTCAAATCCCACCAAAATGTTTACAAACTTGTATCACTCAAATAAGTTTGTAGGCAGTCTTGTACCCTCTCACGCAGTGCTAGTGCTGAAGAGTTCTTACCAGTGAAACAGAAGCCGCAATTCATGCAAATGCGGTCTGTTCGGACACTTCAGTGGCCACCGCGACGCCATGTTACAAGAGTTATCACAAATCAAGGAAAAGAGAGGTAGGATAAACTATTACAATATGGAGGAGAGGGAGGGGAATGGAGTCTTCGGATGGTGGGAACAAATGGTTTATGAGCGGCATTCAGATATCCCAGTTTATTGCATTTATATGGCAGTGCATTCAGAAAACAATTTTATTTCATGAGTGGCATTCATTCAATTTATATGAAATGGGAGGACGCGTCTTTGACCGTTCTTGATAATGTATTTTCAGAAAGTGCAGTAGCATTCAGAAATCCCTGTTTATTATGTTTATGTGGATGGAGAAAGTATGAATCAACTGAAAATGAGGTAAGAATTTTTTTCTTCTTCAAAAATAACAAAAGTGGAGAGAGCATGATTTCTTTGTTTTTTGCATTTTCCATCTAAATATCAAACAAAATTTAATCAAAAAAGAAAGCTTAACTTAAGTTTTATTATCTCCTAATAAAATTGACTCAGTCTTCAATTACCATTATAAATAAATTTAAGACATTACAATACCCTGCTTGTATTTCCAATCTTGAAAACTGTCTCGAACTCTGAGCCAAAGGTGCCCTTTACCCACTCAAACAATTCTAACTCCTGCTATATTTTTCCAGACACAACGAGAACACCACGTAAATGGAATGAGATAACACAGGCAAAGTTTTCTTTACCTTCCCTCTCACTAGAACTATGTGCATGTATGTGTAACATGCACCAACTTGAATTTGCTGCATTGCACATTCTGTTATATTTTTTCCTGACATAGCGCAAACATGACCACATAAATAGAATGAGGTGAAACCAAAGGTTAAGTTTTTATTTCTTAACCTTCTACATCATTCTAAAGTACAACGTTATTCATGGATTAAACAAACTATGTGCAAAACGTGCATCTACATTTGCGAGGACTTGACTTTGCTGCATTGCACATTCAAGAAGTGAAAGTGAAGTAAGTAGCATGAGCCAACGACCTCATGCGAACTATCCACCACCTTTTCACGACCTCCCCACCCCTAGCCTCCCATGGAGGAAAAGCAAAACAATGGTGTCGAACTCATAGAACATAAATAATTGAAACAACTTCCCCCCCCCCCCACCTTCCTCCTTTCCTTTCACACTCATATTCACCTCTAGAGGGTTCTATTTCAATTTACACCACATATGGTATTATTGGGAATCCCTGGCCTGGCTACAGCATACCACTGGCTTATTCCAGGAAGGCAGGGAGCCAGACATTTTAATAATCAAAAGAGGGGTAGGAGAGGTGGAGGAGGGGTAGGAGAGGAGGAGGAGAGGAGGAGGAGAGGGGGAGGAGGAGAAGGGGAGGAGGAGAAGGGGAGGAGGAGAGGAGAGAAAGAAAAATAGTAGGGGAAGATTCATGTTTTTTTAAATATTTTTTTTAAAATATTTTTTTATTAATATAAAAGAATAAAGATACCAATATATGAATAACAACTTTCTGAATTTAGAACAAAAAAGGACATGAAAGAGAAGTGTATATATATGGCAAATGAAAAAAAAGTGGCATAGGAAAAAAAAAAAAGGCATAAGAAAAAGTGGCAAAGGAAAAAAAAGTAACAAAGGAGAAAATGGGGTAAAGGAGGTAAAGGAGGTAAAGGAGGAAAGGGGAGGGCAGAGAGTTCACGGTTATGACTACAGGAGAAATATGTTTGTTAGAGGAGAAAAAATGGGTAATAGGGATAGAGAGAATGGGGGAGGAAGAAAGAGAGAGACAGACAGACAGAGAGAGAGAGAGAAACAGAGAGAAACAGAGAGAGAGAGAGGAGGAGGAAGAATGCTGAAAGCCATCTGGGCAAAAAGCAGTGGGATGCATTATTAAATTTCGTAATTATCCAGTTATTGGTCGGGGAGAGAGGAATGTGAGGGAGCGAGCCATGACAGAAGCGCCCTTTCAAGAGGTAAAACGGAGGGCGACATTGACAAAACTCATTTTCTTTGATGTGGATAAGGTTGAGGCGTCAGCGTGTCCAACCCTTGTCCCCCTCCTCCCCCATCACTGTCATCACCGCAAGTTCGAATATTGCAATGTCTCGTGTCCCCATATGCTACAAGCATGCTGGTCATGTGCATGCATGACTAAAGCACCCTTTCAGTATATGCAACCTACAATCTAGTTGGAGCCTTGCATTTCATGTACCTTCATGTAAATGTATAACCTACACCTTGTATGTACATTTACATACATCATGTATGTAACCTACATCTTGTACATTTCAGTCTTGCGCAATGTACCTTCATAACTGTGAAACTTACATGTTGCATGTAACATAAATGAACAACCCAAACATAGAACATTGCATAATGTACTTTACAGTTGATTAACTTACATCTACATATATGTACATGCGTATGCCACCTAAAAATGTACATCTTGTTCATCTCAGCCTTGCGTAATGTACCTTCATAACTATGAAACTCACATGTTGTATGTAACATAAATGTACAATCCAAACATAGAACATTGCAAAATGTACATTTATAACTGCAGAACCTATACATGTATTCATGTAACCTACAATGTACATCCTGTACATTTCAGCCTTGCATAATGTATATTTATAAATATGTAACATACATCTCCGAAGTTCTGGTGCAAGTTTCACAACAGCATTGTCGTACCATGAAAGGGACATGAAGTGCATCCTTGCATGCACGTAACGCTACCCACCTCACGAATGTAGCCGCGGGGGGAATGGGGAAAACTGGCATTGACGTCAGTGGCAAAATATTGGGGGATGTTTTTAGAACACACCTGAACAAAGCAGATGGTGGAGAGGGGAAACAATGGAGGAGGGAGGGAGGGTTTTGTGATTTAATATGGATGATAGGATCGGTGAAGTGAAAGCAAGATATCGATTCCTGTGGAGTTATGAACGCTTCCTTGGTTGCTAAGAATATCAAGAGGATGCTATCCTTGGATGATGCAAAGGTTCCGATTTAAAGCTTCCTCGTGCAGTGTCCTATGTATAGAACATACAGGCACTGACGTCTACCGGTATATGGTGTTATATTCATAACCTACCTGTATGTAATGTACAGATATGGTCTGTTTGGAGCCAGAAGGGCATTAACTCATATACTTTAGCATAGAGTTAATGCCCTTCTTATATACAGCTAAAGTTAAAAATTGACATGAATTGGCAATATTTGAAATTATTAAAGCACTTTTTACGAATGAAACCTGACCTTGTTTACTTTGAATGAATGAAGCTATTACATGCTGGGAGTATTGAACTACCCACTGACAATACGATGCAAATGCTAGAAACAAAATTTCTTGCAAAGGTATTTCATAGTCTCGGTGACTACGTAGACAGCTATCTTTACACAGGTGATACAACAACTGGCCCATATTGTTCTCTATGCGGCTTGGTTTTGGGGGCGGAATCTTCCTCTGCAGTAGGGACATTACGTTGGCCTACAGGCTTGAAAGCACATCAATATCATTAGTGCTGAAAGGCCTATTCTGAACTTATCATCGAAAGGGACATTTTTAAACAGTCTTAAACAGTCTTTAATTGTATTTAGTGTGTATTCTAAATAATACGGTATACAGCTTTTATCTTAGCCCAGCAAAATGGGTTACACTGGTCAATTGATAGTTCATGTAGACCCACTAGCCAATGGAATAGAAATGGCACCAACAACTGTTATACTATGGAAGGCACCTAAACAACAAATACATTGACACATGTCCTCAGCCCCTCACCATCACTTTTCATCATATTAACCATACATGTAACTTCAATACATCATCCAGGTCATTATTTCAAGGAATTTCAGCCAATGTCCTTTCCAGAAATGTGGCACGCATTCCTTCAAAATGTAATATCCAGAAATTCACCAGGCTATCCATCTTCCCCTATGAAATATTAAATATCCAGAATGCATTCCTCCCCAAGTCCCCATGTTTCATATGATCCAGAAATACAACGCATTCCTGGCATACCCTTGTAACTTTCCTCCACATGCCCTGACCATATGTTACTGTTCCCCTCACTCCCCTTGTCCACCCTAATTGACCAGGTCAACTGAACCTGACCTTAGCCATGCCTAGCTACCCCACCCCCAACAACCAGTTAGTCTGCACGTACAGACTTTAATTTGACATTTGGCTACAATTCCTTAAAGTCTTGAGCTGAGCCTAACTCTGGCTATGGGTCTCTGGCTATGGGTCTCTGGCTATCAGGAGCAACAGTACAGGGCCTATGGACTGTGGTCTCTGTATAGTCTCCTAGCTCAGCTCCTAGTTCAACTTCTTGTTCTGCATTACAACTGACAAGGGTTTGTTGCCAGTAAACTAACAGACCAGTATCAAATATGGTGATACTAATCAATCCAAGCCCCTGTTTCATAAAACATGTTATCAATAACAAGTTACAATAACTGTTATAAGCTACTGTAATCGTGACATTTGATTGGCTGAGAGCAACTTTGTCATAGAAATCGAGCATTTGTTATTGATAACGAGTTTTATGACACAGGGCCCAGGTGTACATGCATCAGATACTAGTCTTTTGGTACAGCCTTTTCAAGGGAAATTATGTGTCTCAAAGCAGCTTGAATGACTTTCGTTGAGAGGGTATGGAAGATTCCTCTTAACGCTTCATGAGGGTTTCTAGATTTCAGCATATTAGTCTTCTGGTACAGTCTTATAACAGGGAAGAGATGTAGCCCCACACAACTGCTGTTTTCTCGTAAACATTCGAGTTTCTTTGAATTATTACAACCACGAAGCCACATGTACCAGCTACCAACAAAAATTACACAGAAACGGTGAGTTGTTTACCTCTGAAAATCTCTCAAATAGACAAACTCGGGTTAAAAAACAATAGAGTACATGACAATTGTCTATAGGTAATCTCATTTTTAACACCATGTCAGTAAATCAAAGAAAAATGAGCTCTCTGAAATGAAATGTAATTATTTTACACAATTGAACTTATTACATAAATAATACAATTATTAAAATGACTTTACTGGTAGATCAAAGAGAATTTGTAAGGTTACCGAAAATATCAAATTTCATCATAAACATATTCCTTTCCGTCTATTCATCATTCAAGATTCAACCAAATTCACAATAAATGCAACGGTACATAAATCAAGGATTTCATTCCATCTGGCTCGACTTTTGATGAAACTCTGCTTTTAATGAAGCGCTTTACATGATACTATAGACTTCTTACAGCAGGATTTGCCTTGTTGAATTCAGAATACCAAACAATTTGGAGAGCTTTATCTTCTTTTTTGCCCAATCATGGATCAAGGTTACAGCTTTGAATATGTTTTGATATTTCAAACCAAAGCAAAGCAATATAACAAGAGGACAAAGAGAGACTTTTTTTCAGAACCTGTCAAATTAAGATTGAAGCCAGCTTCTGTACAACGAATCCCAATTTCTCATTGACAAATTATAGAGCAATATCTAGCTAGGAAGCTGCCATTCTTTACAAATCAAACCCATACTATACACATAGTTAATAGGAAGGGCATCACCTAAATGGAATAAATGCCCATATACACAAATACAACCATGAACTGCCATTGCTATTCAGCATGACTTCTATCTTCTTCTAAAGGTTTAGTCGAGAAAAAGGGGCCTCTCCGCTTTTTCTCTTTCCCACTGACGTAATTGTGTTTTGAATTGCAAGCAAATGGACGGGCACCTCTGACATTTTCAGGCATTGGACGGTTGGAAACGACGAGGGAAAATGAAGTAACGATGAAGACAGGGGAAATGGATTGAGGGCACGGGAAAGATGGTCGGACAACTAGATGGGAGAGAGGAAAAGAGAGAAGGGTAAAGCGGGGGTCATGAGATGGAGAAGGAGACGGGTAATAAGAAATGTACAAGAGCGGGCTAAATGGATGAGAATGGTTGGGGTATAGGCCAGGCTTGACAATCTGGGAGAGACTATGAAAAAGCCGGCAAGAAAAAGGAAGAGGTTTCAAGAAGATTTAAAGAAAACCCTTATAATAAAGAAAGGAAAGTAGAGAATAGAGAATCATTTGTTTCTTTCATTATGACATAGTAGAGACTTGGCCCATAGGTTACCAGCCAATGAAGAATAAATACTACCTAGGCCTATATGACTTGTAATCTATTAATAGAAGTAAAATCGTGCTTATAAACGTAGTCATAAAAGAATTATATAAAACAGTAATCTTAATATAATCAAACTCAAGCAGATATTTGCAAAGTAACAGTCCAATTTCATGGCAGTGCAGTATATATGGTGACTTATTTCCATAATTTCTCAGCCAGTCTGCGATATTAAGAATCAGTGAGGAAAATTATGACCACACATGGTCCATATCACAAGCCAAGTCTGGCTGTGTGACTGAATACACTAGACAGTAGACATACTATGCACCTCCATGAGTAATGTATGTACTCTGCAGCTTGGCACAGGCTTACAAAACTATCGTCTAGGCCCCGACTGAACAAAGCTATGAGAATTTGGAGTTCTGCCCCAATCCTCTCTCTCTCCCAGCCAAGACATTTTGAGGCTAAGTCAATATTTCTTCCCTCCCCTGAGGGACCTAATTTCTCAAATTCATGGCCGCTAGAGGTCAAGGGGTCATTGGGCCGATCCAGGTCAAATTCTGAGAAAGGAGTTTGGCTGAAAACAAGCTAGGAGAGAGAGAGAGAGAGAGGGGGAGGGAGAGAGGGGGAGGGAGGGAGTGGAATAATGACTCTTTCAGATAAAAATACAGAAAAAACAGGGTGAGAGAATAGAGCCCAACAAATAATACATCACTCAGACATGCAGACAGTATTGTCAAGCACTGGGGTGAAAAATTCCATTCTTGATTTTTTCTTTTTCTTTTTCATGTTTCTATTCCAATACAGGAAGAAAAAAAAAAAACTATCTGAGCCTAGTATTACAATTTAGGCTGATTCATGCTATTTAAAGCTGAAAACAATAAGGATTTTTTTTAAATACAACTTATGTAATTCTAGCAAAGATTTACTAATGAGAAGGCATTTTAATTTTTTTCAGTTTTTGCAATTTGCAGCATTATTTCATTAATTATTTGTAAGTTGAGAGTAGAGATCATTTCCACTGACTTCATGGATAGCAATGTACTACAGCTTTGCAATTTCTCAAAAACTGCCATTCTCATAGAAAAACATCAATATGATAAGGATAGAACTAGGGAAAATAAGGACTTTGGTGTCCAATCTCCTACCTCCCCTCCCCCACCAATGCCTTTCCTGTTATACAAATCTGCAGAGGGGAAATCCCAATACCCCCAGACAATACGAAACATAAACCAGAATTCTCTGCTGACTAGTTCAGTCATTGACTTCCCCCGAATCATTTCTGATCTAAATGAATTAAATCAAAGACCTTCGCTTGTCAGTCAGTTTAAAAAGTTGACCCATCCCCCCTTTAGTTATAGAATGATAAAAATCAGGAATTGCTATTTTAAGAGTTGGACTGCCCTTGATTGTCAAAATGCATGTATCACTCTCACCCTAAAATTTGTTTCTTTCTTTTTTCACAATCATGAAAGTGAAAGAAATATCTAACCTTGACTCAGTTAAAGATACTATGTCCCTTTTGCAGCCAACATCAAATTCTGTAGAACTTTGCAGGAATTATGAATATGTCATGTATGTCCTATCTGTGAAATTTAAACGTTAGCAGTGTCCTAATATTCAAATTATGCAAGGAAACCCGTTTACTTGCTAGACTTCACTGTCAGACACTATTGAGTGACTGACTGGCTTTTTTCATCTTTGGTAATAACATACATAAAATGAGCTGTAAAGGGTACATGAGCATTTGTCTACATCAATAACCCACTTCTTGTAATGGCCAAAATTAAACTGATTGAATCTTTGCGCAGCATAAAACGTACGACCATTCGGTACAATGGTCTGAAAAATCAGACTATTACTTACTGGCTCTATAGCTCCTAAGTCGATTCGACAACTAATAGTCGTTATTTTCCCACTTAAAGACATTTTCAAGCCCCCTTTTTTAGGGAAGTTCTAAATTAGTATTGTCTTTCAAATGCCGTTGGGATTTAACCTTTTTTTCGTTTTTTTGGCCTGCAAATGGGACATAGTACCTTTAAAGGACGGCTAGGACAGGTATTTTTATTGGAAGTTTGTGAAAAACTATTTACACTTTTTTTTTGTTTCTCCTTCACAATACCATCGTGCGAATGATAATGAATAATGCTTCATTTGCAGAATGATGACGAAACGCTCACTCATTATTTAATTAACGTTACTATGGAACAAATCATAATAATACTTTTAGAGAATTCTTGTATTCCCTGCATTTGAGGCCATGGTCACTAAACAATTGAAATACCACTGTTATTATTTTCATTACACTTTGCTACAGGAAAGAGTAGGGCGATATCAAATGGAAAGAGTTCAAATTGAGAAAAAAATCTTGCACTATTGATGAGGATGAAATTGTAATACCATTCCTTAAATATTGCTTTATAATTGTAAATTTTTAATAAAATTTCCTGTTTTTTTTTAAATATTGGATACATTTCCTGAGAAACCAGTAATTGACTAGTAAAATGCAGCAAGTAAATATCCTTTCTAATTAGCATATCACTTACTCCTAGGCAAACCCTAAACAAGCACTATCATAATTCTATCCTATACACGAGCTGTTCTGTATTCAATCAAAACATTTCTTCAAATGAAAATGGATATTAATCCCTTGACCTTTTTACATTAATTAACAAGTAAATTGGATTTGATATTGAGCAAAAACAAATTGTCTGCTTAATTAAGCATTCCTCTCGCTTTTTCGCTGACCTGATGCACACTTATATGTTTATCAATTTACCAGGGCAGTGTATATTTTTAGCCTTGACCTCACACACGTGGGAGTATCTCTATGATTTTCCTCCTCTCCCTCCCTCCCTATCTCTCTCTATCCCTCTCTCTCTCTCTCTCTCTCTCTCTCTCTCTCGTTCTCTCTCTTTCTCTGTTCATTTTCCCTAATTAGAGCCAGACTGCATTTCACACTGTAAACATCTATTTTATGACGGTGTACATGTACATTCAAGGACGTATCGTTGTTAACCCACAGACTACTGAATCCTCTTATTCCCATAGGCTTTATACAGGGACCACCAGGTTCACGTTGGCAAAGGGTTAGGAGCAAGAAGGGCGGTTACTCAATGTGAAAGTAGATGATATACAGTGAAACCTGTCTATAAAGACCACCCAAGGGAGACAAGAAAAGTGGTCTTTATAAGCAGGTGGTCTTTATGTACAGGTTCCTTTAGTACATGTTTCAATGAGAAACCATTTTCAAGGGAAACGAAAAGGTGGTCTCTGTAGACAGGTGGTCTCTCTATACAGGTGGTCGTTGAAGCAGGTTTGATTGTATATGAGTTAGCACCCTTCTGTTGAGAGCCAGAAGGGTGTTACTTAAATCAATTTAAATTTGGTTAACACCCTCACCCTCTATCTCTTAAAAGATGATATTTGCTTCCCTTTAATTAATGTTAACCAATGTAATCTTGAATTAATTTTATACAAATGAAAGAAATGATGGCCTTAAACATTATTCTAAAACACTGTCATGTGCGACAATACTGTTAGATACTCTAAAGAATATATTGAAATATAAGAGTTTTTGTTTATCATTTCATCAATAGAAATGCTCAAAAATTAATGAGATGACTTGCAGTACAATCCTAGTCTTGAATAATTTTGAGGAAAAATAAAACAGATACATATATGTAACAAAATGTCAACTACAAGGTGTACCAAATAAACAAAATGTTTTGTGATAAACTTGTGTGCAAGCCTACCTGTCCTCTTCAGTACAAGGTGCACAAAAATTAACTTCTGGCTCAGAAACAAGGAGCTCCATTATATCCACATGTTAGCCGCTGGTAATCCCTCATTGCGAGATCCAGCGTCCCGAACCGTGACAATCCGGCAAATCAAGTCTCTTTTCACTATGCAGAGCAATGGAATCGTGTTCAATTGAAGCCTTATGTAGCAGGTGAAATCACATCCAGTCTGCGAGCACCCAAGCCCCCTGAGCGGCTGGCTGGCTAAACCACTGGCTCCCTGTACTCTGTCACAGCTGCTGCGGCGGCTCCCTGATCTGACGACGAGCCTTGGATGCGTCATTGTCACGATGCAGGCATTAATGATCCATATGAGGAGTTCGGCGACAGGGTACTTACGTCACCGCTTGCAGCTCCGGCCGTGGTTGAAAACGAGGAAATCACATGAAAAGTGACATACTCCACCACAGACACAATGCACATTGAAGCAGCGACATCGCAGGTTTCTATGAAACCACAGGTTGATCAGCATAGAAATCCAAAGAGAATTTCAATTCTATATCAGTCCTTCCATGCTAGAGTGACTACTGTAAACACTCAATGTGTCCCTGCAATCTACGATTGAAATTGACTCACAGTGTATGCAAATAGTGTCCAAGATGCAGTACTGTGACGGTACACCACACAGGACCAGTCTCTCTCTCTCTCTCTAATAATTGATTTTAGTCAACCACCAAACCTGGCAGTGGGCAGCCAAAAAAAAAGGAAGGAGAACAAATGTTGATAAGGATCCAAGATAGAGCATTGAAAGGCCGCAGCAGCATTAGAAATGTACATTTTCGTCCACATCTGATGGTCACTTGGAATTCTAATGCCACACAATGTACACATACACACAACAAACGGTATGCGGAGAGGATCAGTACATAAGATTCCTGGACAAGCCTATAAATCCCCCACACAAAGAAATACCACAGAATGGCAAAAGATTGTACCAAAGTTCTCTTCAAGGCGAGTTTCCCTGGATTCTTTTTCTTCTACTAACAAAGCTTGAAGTGTTCTCTCCTTCTTTCAGCTCTACAATGTGGATGAAAAGCAGAGCTTTCCTCCCATAACATTCCACCCTGGGCTCTCACACCCTAGCGCTGGCTGTAATCGTAACATAGCCCCGTGAAGGAAAGGAGTATATTTACATAATGATTCCTGTTTTCAGTGTTATAGCATCCAGTTGCATGTCATTACGTTCGACTGAACTCACTGTACGACCTAGATAGGTGCTTTCTGACACGATAGCCAGCCGTATGATGTTCAATAATGCCCGAAGTCCATCAACTTCTCAACAAAATGAACAGACATTTCAACATAAGGAAAGTCTTTAATATAACTTAATAGAATGTTTCAACAACAACAACAGTTTTTTAATAGACTTTTCATCTAACAAGTTCAACATACAAAGAGTCTATGCTATATCCTATTGATGGAGTGGCACAGGTAAAAATACAGAAAATGACAGACTTTACCTATCAGTATCAGCTGGTGTAAATCCCATCATGCCAGAATTAGTCCTCAACAATTGCCTCTATTTGCAACATTCACATGTACATCAAGTGCTGAACTACAAGACTGACATACAGGTACTGTATGTTGGTTGGTTGATGTAGCAAGTAGATGCTAAAGTTCAACAACTTTCCATTGCTTCATAAAAACCACTAATAATGATAATAACTAGACAGTCTTCTGATGAAAAATTCCACCAATTTCTTTCGACAGTTTTCTGATTTTGAAAAATTCAGCCAGTATCTTTTGACAGTCCCATCCACAATGAAAAATTACATTTAGACTAGACTCCAGTACATGTTGGTTGAAAAGGTCATGAAATACCATAACATCACATACTGTACATTAAGTTCCTTGTAACAAGCCATCAATGTTCACCACCTGTATGATAGACATCTGGGGATGTTTCACAAAGACTAAGATCGACTTTAAGTTGGACTTAAGTATAACAGGCCGTTCATGCCATTGTTTGCTCTCACCATTATGATCTTTAGACAATATTTTTTCCTTCAATAATGAATTATCAAAATATTTAAGTTTTGTAGATTTTTTACCATGATTTGTACGTCCCGTGAGAGACCAATGCCAGTAAATGATGAGAGAAAACAATGGCACGAACGGCCTGTTATACTTAAGTCCAACTTAAAGTCGATCTTAGTCTTTGTGAAACACCCCCCAGGTGAGGTCATCCACAGTTGAGAGCCAGTAGGATGTTAACTTTGCATAAAAGCATTAGATAACAACCTTTCAGCTCTCAACAGGAATAAACTACCAAAGTTCCGCAATTCAATATCTTCCAAATATCTCAACACGGCTTCTTCTTCTTTTTGTTTGCCCTATATTAAAGTGATGGATGCAAGCTCTCCCAGGGTTATGGCAGGCCCTGGGTTATGGTTCTCCTAAAAGACTTTACCTGCTTTCAAGCTCCCAGAATACATTATACAGCTATACAATAATTGTTTTCCTTGTCTGAGCGCCATGTGGCAAAACACCTGTTTGAGCATCAATTAGAACGAGCATTGTTTCATTTACAATGACCCTTTTAAAAATTTAAAAAAAAATAATAATTTTGTTGGTATTATTTGAATGATATTCATGCAATCCGTTGCTCACTTTTGTGAAAAGCCCGCCATATGGCACATTTCTCACCAAAACCTGATAACAGACAGTATCATGCTCGAAATAAATCCATTATTCATTAACATATGAGACATCGCTCCACAAAAGTGACAAAAACATCACTGAAAATAGATGAATGCCAATCCATGGCATAAATAAACATTGATAATGCTTGGAGCTTGTTTATTTTCAGATTATGAAACTGAAGTCCAAGTAGGCCAAAGTTATATTTATCTACCTGCCCCCTCAAATCCCCACACCTTTTTAATAGTAATACTTGACATGATATATCCCAATCATGCTAGCTTTATGTCAAGGCTCTGACAATTACTTTTCTTGTGTGTTTTTTTTTTCCAGCTACATCATTACTGTGTGTTGTTATACTATCAGCAGAGATAAGAAGGATAAAGCAAGACAAAAAAATACCATTAGGTGTGTCTTCATCAGCTCGAGATTGCCAAATAGCCCACTATTTCTGATTTGGGAAATAAGCTTGAAGTTATAAATCGTGTCTTCATCAGCTCGAGTTTCACGAATCTCGAGCTTGAGAAATAAGCTCGAGATATTTTGCTCAGCGTTCGCGCATAGTGCGAGTCTTCGGGCTGGTGAAGACGCACCGGACAAATAGCCAGATATTTTGCAAACTAGCCCAAGATATCTTGGGATGACTATCTCGACCAAATATCCCGCTAACTGCAACTGCGGGCTGATGAAGACGCAAATTAGCTGGATAATTTGCAATCGATATTTGGCAATCTCGAGCTGATGAGGACAGGCCTCTTGAGAATGATAAATAAAGCAAGTATGGAGTATAAATGGCGAGTCCACAACCCACACTTAATACATACTTGTACGTAAACATTTATAATGATATCGCTTGCATCTTTACCCTCTCCAAATACGTCATCTCACTGTCCTAGAAAAATATTTCGCTCTTTCGCCCTCCCTTTCCCTCTCTCTCTCTCACTCTCCCACTCTCCCACTCTCTCCATCTCTCTTTCCATCCCTTCTCTCTCTTTTCGTCCCTCATTCTCCAACACTTCTGAAATATAATCAACGCACAAATCAATAGAGAAAAGGTACCCGGAGCCATTTGGGTGCCAGACAATTGATCTAGCCATCTTTAGCCATTTCGCATCCAACTATTTCTCACCACAGCCATGCAACGTGGCAACGTGCTATATTTATAAAAAAAAATTGTGAGTGGTAAAAAGGGGGCTTGGCTTTATTCATCACTGCAGGTAAACAAATGCCAGGTCAATATTATCAATAGCAAAAAGGGGTTGGGATGGTGGTGAAGGGATATTAAAGGGAAGTTTTACAAAGTGCTTTTCGTAGCATGGCAAAAATATCCCTTTAGGAACCAGCTTTTTCTGATTTGTAAATATGAATTGTTGTTGCTTATACCCGACCTTTACTGTAGGCCTCCAAAGAATTACTGCAAAACCAAAAACTGTGGCGGTTTGCAAATGTCAGTGATTTTTACAGCAAGAACTATCACAAGTTGCAAAATTAAAGTGTTTTGTCAGTAGTGATTCATTCATAGCATGAAACTTTCGCAAATATGAACCAGTCGCAAAATTAATGGTTTTCCAGTAGGGAAAGATATCAACTGATTCACATAAAAATGTTTTGTTTACAAAGATTTTAAGTAAATGCCATTTCAAAGAGGCTTTGAATTTTCTTCCATAAATGACCTTTATTGCTTTAAGCAGGATGTGGTGGGGCGGGTTTGGTTTGGGTGGTATTATGCACATATCCCAAGTCCACATTGTATATCTTGTGTAAGACTGGTCCATTAAGTTTATGACTAAAGATTCATAAAGTAAATCATTCCTGTAGGGAAGGTTGAAGGGCTGACTCAAATCAAACTTCCATTGCGCTACTGGTAAATATTACAATTTTCCATCAGGGATTAGACCTATACCAATGCTCCATTAAAAATGCACTGTATGCAGTGACTATAGTACACAATATGTGTGAAAGAATTCTGTGGCAGTTCCCCGTTTTGTTCCATCGGTCGACCAAAGCTGGTAATGTGTTAAAAGCAACTTCTTATCAGGACAGATTCCCCCTAGAGCAGAGGTGAGAAGAGACAGAAGAAAAGCAGCTGACTTGTGTGTAACAGATGACGGGAGGTCCAACGACAAAGACTAGGAACAGCCAGCTATGTGGCAGGCCGCTGTGGATGACTAAGCTACTGTACGTGGTGGTTCAAAACAAGGACATACTAGTATCTCCTACATTAAACAATTAATTAAAACACAACAACAACTGCGTTGTGATGATAACAATACGTGGCAAATGATAGGTTGCAGGGGAGGGGGTGCCTCAGTACAACCTGTTAGGTCCTAAATACATGTACAGTAGTTCAGTATATATATATATATATATATAATGAGTTCTATGGCTAACCTGGTCTATATTTATTTAGCACTATGTACGTCTAATGCATTTCTGTGAAAAGCTGGATATGTGCAAGAGGAAGCCCTACATGTACATGTATACGATCCTGAAAATAATGATCCACAAATTTGGAATTGATTTAATGCAGCAATAGAAATTATAGTACTATACATCCCTATACCAAACACACTAATGAATATACTCAAATAATGATACTGCACATCAGAGAAAATTATTACTTTCCATGTCAAAAATAAATGATTGACAAACCAAAGCCTTATTCTAATCAAAGTAACGATGCAGGGTTTACTTTTGAAAGAAGAGCTGTGGCACCCCTCATGCTACTGTACTGACTAGGTACGTAATGACATATGATTTGATGTATTGTCTGCCTAAGCCTTGGAAATATTCTATAGAAAAAAGATCATGGACCCTGCAAATGGTAATGAAAGCAGGCCTTTATTTCATACAACTTGTTATCAATAACAAGTTACAATGACAGTTATACTGTTTTCACACTGGCAAAATTGTGCTTAACCCCGGATTATAGGTGGGGTTAAAGGGGGGGTCTTAGCCCCACCTATAGTCCGGGGTTAAGCTTATTCCACTTTCTGTTCAGACACAAATTTACCAAAGTGGGCTAGCCCCACCTATTAGTACAGGGCTTGCTGGCCCTGTGAAAAAGCAGGGCTAACCCCGCAGTTGGGGTGCTAACTCCACAATTGCGGTGCCAAGCAAATGAATGAGAACAGAAACGAAAAATAGTCCGGTACTACGCAATGGAGCGAATTATTGAATATTCACGCTATACAGCTAGTCCGGGGTTAACGAATTGCAGTGAGAACAGCATGAATGTTCTTATTCCGGGATAGGCGCTTAGTACAGCCAAAAAAGTTAGTCCGGGGTTAAGGAGAGTACGGGGCTAAGCAAAGTACGGGGTTAAGCGAAACAAGTGTGAAAAGAGCAATACAGTATTGCATTTGCTACTGTAATCACCGCATTTGATTGGCCGAATTTTCTACAGAAACATGATGCTTGTTACTGATAAATGATAATAGGTTTTATGAATATGAAACAGGGCCCAGATGTTCGATGATAATTCATCAACAAGTACATTTACATAATACACTGTCCACATGAAGGTCTTAATCTTCAATAATCGGAACATAAACCAAACTCATCAATCAAAATCAATTTGAAATTGTTGCAAAGGAAAGTTTGAATGCAACATGGTGGCACACACCATACTGCTGTCTACTGGCCTGCTGTGGCATTGAGGGTGCCTACATATGAAATACAGTGTACAGAGCAAACAGATCCCCGGCATGTACAGACTACATACAATGTATGCACACAGCTAATACAACGTTTTACAACGTTGGGCTTGTGCACCAACACAAACAGTCTAGCGAATTCTAGATGATCCCTAACACTGCACAAACACCTACTTTTTCATAAAGGGAGAGATAAGAATCGAGAGCCGAGGCCGTCCCTGAATTTTATTAGGTTGTGAAAGAACCCCCCCCCCCTTTGACGATATGATCTGGCACAGGGTTGATATGTTTCAGTGCAGCTGCCTTTGTAATGCAGTACACAGCCCATAACCATATATTCTCTCATAATCTCTCTCTCTCTCTCTCTCAACCTCTCATCCTCTCTCTCCTCTCGTATTCCGATGGTTGGCCTCCGCATGACACGCTACAGCGAGGCGTTCTACCACTGAGTCAATTGCAGAACAGGATGCCCCTGATTGGGTTTTAGAGATGACCCCGCGTGTCGTCCTACTCACTCGCTGGCACCTCTCGTGAGGCCCTGATTTCTCCATTGCAGCGCACCATTACTGCCTGCAAACTGTAAACAACCCCAGCGCGAGATTAGATTACACCACATAGAGTTCTGAAGGGCCCTCTTTCTCCTTTCTCTCTCTCTCTCTCTCTCTCTCTCTCTCTCTCTCTCTCTTTCTCATGGTCATCCATTATCTCTCTTTCCCTATCCCCTACTCCCTCTCATTTTATTACATGTACTCCAGTCTCTCTTTCGCTTTCCTACTGATGATTTTTTTTTATTCCATTACTTTCCCTTTTTCAGTACGAGGATAAGTAGTAAGAACAGTTAGGACTTGGTAGAGATTACAGGAATAGCGAGAGATATTACAGTTACTACACAGAGCTCAGTGAATTGTGAATCCAACATTTGTGTATGGCTTGCGTTGTAGTGCACTGTGGCTATGCGAAAATCCACACACAATAACCATGCAATAGAACACATCCAACCGAAATGGCCATTCGAGTACTGTGCTATACACACTGCACAGTGCACACAATACATTCACAGTATAATCTATAGTGTTTTGTGCATTCATAACAAGCCAATATGGACTGGTTTTTGCAAGCTCTTGGGCATACTAAATGCACATTTTTCTGATAAATTAAGGGTGCATGACATACAGGCTTTGCTTTAGAGAGTTTTGGATTATCGGAATGAGATTACGAAAGTTGTTGTGATGGTGTTATTAAAGTATTTTACAGTAGTAAAGGCACACAAACTACGAGAAATTGTTGGGAAGGGAAATTGAAAATTTAGTGAAATGATCCAAAATTCCCTTTACAAACATTTATTTGACATAAATATATTATTGATCCCTTGAAATATTCACACTTTTTTTCTATTTGATTTGTCATTCAGCCTACTGCCCATATATCAGTTATTGTGTGAGAAATTGGAAAAGCAAAGAAAATACATGTACATGTAGGCCTATATGATTTTTTTTTTTTGATTTTTTTTTTTAAAGTGAAACCATATTCTGACAAGCTATCTTTATGATCATACCTACCTTTAATCAATTCAATACTACTTAAAACAAAATCATAAGCTTAATTGCAAAACATAGTCAAATAAGGCCTCTTTTTTAATCAGTGTAGTTTGTAAATCATTTCTATTCAACAACAGCAACAAAAATAAAAGGGTATCAAAATGAGGGGCAAACTTTGAAAATGTATGAGGCGTGTCTGGATTAACAGGATTGCCAGAATCCTATCCTCAGCCCCACACATTCATATCCATGGGGGACTGGATTCTCACACTTTCTTCCACTCCCCTTTCCAAGAAAAAAATGCACATAAATTAGCATTTGCAGCAGGATCGAGTCCTCCGAGACTGAATTTATAATACACTTGACATTTTGTGACTTTCTCCAGTGACTTTGAGTCCCAAAGAATTCTCCACATCTCATCTCTATTGAATACAGTATTTTCAAATCCTTTTGTGAGCTTTATACAAAAGCAGGTGATTTTGTTTCCACCCTCTTTTTCTTCCTCATCCTTATTCAAATCACAATACTGATGGGGGTGAGTATAACTTATGTGGAGAGGAATATAAAATGCCTTAATTCAACACGTTCTTGCCATCAAGAAAAACATTCTTTCCGTATCAGACATTTTCTTTGAAAAGATATCAACCAAGCTTTTGTATTTCTTGTCTGTAGCAAGCACTTTTTCATTTTTCACTGTTTGTCAAAACTCATGTACTTAGCATTAAGATGAGGAGATTTGAGCTCGGATCGTGTTACATTTTGGCTGGGCATGTCTTCTGATGTAATACATTGAAATGCCACAGGATTTTGGGGTGCAAATGTTTTTTTTTAATTATACATTCCCCAGGTTATTATCATCGTTGAAGGAAATTTTGTGGAAAATGAACTAGAAAAATGAATGAACTCAAGATGGGGATATTCAAGTCTGATATAGTCTGATAACAAAGTCTGATTAAAAAAAATTGGTCTGCATAGACTGCTGTCCTATAAAATGGCTGCCACCCAGTCTCACGAAATGACACCAATTTTATTTAGCTAAAATCAAAAGAAAATTAAACCGATATTTTCTCACTATGAAAAATCATGATTAATTTTTTGTTGTTGATCAGAATGCTTTTATGATTAATTTTTTCTTACTTTTTTTTCTTCCAACATTTTCCCCATATTTTATTTGTTCATATTTTGGATTTCTATCAACATTCTTGATATTCTGTGTTTTCTGTTAACATTCTTTTGTCAATGTTCATAGTAATAGCTACAATGTAACCCTTAATATCTAATATAGAAGAAAACATCACTTGAAAAACATTTCATTTCCTATTTAATATTATGTGCCCTGCAAGAGGGCTTTTGAAGAAATAGAGTGGCCCACTCTCCCTGCTCTTGCCAGACACACAAGTATTTAGTATTTATAAAGATAGTACCTGCAGGAAGGAGGTTATAAGAAACTGAGACTTTATTTTACCTGATGTTATTCATAATTAAGCTAGGGCTCATGATAAAACTACAACTACAACAAAAGAAACCTCTCTCTTCATGAAAGCTGAGACAAACGGATAATTACAAAAACTGACCCCCAGTAAATGAATCTATTGTTTAGAGCAGATGCTTGAGAATTATGTAATAACACATAGTAGACCTCCATGTACATGGATAATCAGACACGGTGGCTCCTTTGTTAGTATTTTTTTTAACACAAAAGATGCTTGCAGGCTGCAATTATTAGTCTTTTCATTTGGACTTGTTTCTCAAATTTACAAATTTTGTAACACTGTCTTGGGCAGACTTAAAGTTAGAAATAAAATGGAAAAAAAATAATAATACAAGAACATTTAGCTCTAAAAAGGTAGAGCACTCTGGGGAAAATATAAAAATATGAAAAGCATAATGAAATCTCTCTTTTTTTTCTCAAAGAAATTTTGAAGGGCTCCTAATCCTGCTAACAAAGGAGGAATCTCATGTTACTATGATAACAAATCTATGCTATACATTAAATGAAATTGGATTCACAAATAACAAGAACACTAGACCAAAGATTGATTTATTAAACAATAAGCTGGAGACACATCAGATGTATTGAACAAACAGTAGTTTATCTATTAGAAAGCCTTAAAATTCACAGGCCAAAGAGCTTCTTCTTAAGTTGTTGAGCAAAAATATATACATTTTCCAGTGTTTTGATGGACAATTCCCCCTAAAATTTAAAATAGAGACCAAGATTTAGAATGCAGATTACTGTAGATACAACAGTATCAGATCCAAAGTTTAATTGAACACATCAGCATGCCGGTAATTAAACTCATTAACTGATACTGAAGTCGGAGACTACAAACAAATCTGACCCCACCAAATTAGTATTATTCACAGAGGCATTTGCTTGACCACGCTTTCCACTGACCAAAACACTGAGAGCAATTTACAGGACCCTGGGCGCTGAATATGACCTTGTACCCATAATGCACTGCCCCTGCAAAATGACCTCTTCCACAAGGAGGTACTAGCGAAGGTTGTAGGAAAAACAAGAGCTGCTTGTTTTGCATACTGATGTGTTTTGGAGTCCTTCTCTAATTTTGTAAGATGGAAGTTTGGGTGGAAGGGGGGGGGGGGGTTGGTCTGATGTTTTTGAGGTTTGGGCATTAACCACAACAGCTACGGACCTAGGAATTTTGAGCGAATGATCCTTGAATTTACATTTAGATTGAAGAAGAATCTCAGTAAAACTTTCCTACAAGCACGCCATAATAACGTTGTGGAGCAGAACAGCATTATTTTGGTTGCTGAGAATGTGGATTGGGCATCTAATTTTCTAATCTGTTGAATATCTGAATAGCTAGACACTACTTGGAAATTTGCAGTGTGGGTGGAAAATTTGTGGCAAGAAGCAGGACACCTTTGTGTGCAGGTTACCACAAATACTTACAAATATCAACAGTGACATAGTTCTTTTTATAACATATTCAAGTAGGCAATCAGGACATTAGGCCTGTCTTCATCAGCTCGAGATTGCCAAATAACCCGCTAGTTTAACTATCCCGATCGCAAATTATCCAGCTAATTTGCATGTTCATCAGCCCGCAGTTGCAACGGGATATTTGGTCAAGATAATTATCCCCAGATATCTTGGGCTAGTTTGCAAAATATCCGGCTATTTGTCCGGTGCGTCTTCACCAGCCCGAAGACTCGCACTATGCGCAAACGCTGAGCAAAATATCTCAAGTTTCGAGCTGATGAAGACGCGATTTGTAACTTGGGGCTTATTTCCCAAATCAGAAATAGCGGGCTATTTGGCAATCTCGAGCTGATGAAGACATGCCTATTGATATTCTGCAGAGGGTTGAAGTTGGCGAGCTAACTACAGTAAAATCTGGATATAAAGACCGCTCAAAGGAGACGAGAAAAGTGGTCTTTCTAGGCAGGTGGTCTTTATGTACAGGTTCTCTTTAATAGTACATGTACAAAGTATATGTTTCAATGAACAACACTATTCAAGGGAAGCATAAAATGCGGCCTTTATAGACAAGTTGTCTTTCTATAAAAGTGTTTACTAAAGCAGGTTTCACTGTACATAGACTTCAATAAAATACGAGCATGACATTGACTTTACTATGAGGTAAAAGGATGACAAAATATATATGACATGAACACGTAATGGACAAAGAACAATAAAACATGAGACAGTGATGGAACAAACATTCTTTTCACAACAGATATGAAGATTTTTCAATAATAATCCACAAGTGCTGTACAGGTCCCGTGAGGTAGGGTATATGTCCAATGTATAATCCAGTATAAAACCGAGTACAGGGATGGGTGCAGATACGGGCGACTGGTCGGAATTATCCTGTGGTGGAGGCAAACGGACAAACAAACAAACAAACAAACAAAAACACACATACAAACAAATAAATATACAAAACAATGTGATACAATATTGGAGGTTCTGTGTAGGTCTCCATTGTGAGTATTGACAAATGAATTTCAGTATCACCATGAAGTTACATTTAGGAAAGGCTGTTCATGAAATGTTTTACAGCCTCTACACTAATTTTTTTTCGTACAAGGTCAGGATCAAATTAATAGGATCTATATACGTGAGCCCGCAGTTAAAATTTTCAACAGGAAACTTGTGAGGGTATGGAGTTCTGATTTGGGCCTATGTGTCCCAGCACCTTTAAGCATTGAGCCCTGTATTCTGTATCAGGACTACTACATGTACACTACAAGGTGTGACTGAATCTTTCATTTGTGAATACTAGAAGTGTATTAGTTGATGGAGGGGCGGGATCTTACCCATCTCTACGCGTGTCGTAGCGCGAGTGCCTTCCATGTATGACATCATACTCCCCGTGACCCTCTCACTGATGAGAGGTTCATCTGTATTGTCTGGGTTGTTGTACTCTATTCGCAGGTCACGTTCTCCGATCTTGATCAGCGCGTCGTGCGCCTTGGTGGCGCTGTTTATATCCACAAAATCCACGTACGCCGACTGGGTCCCGTCTGCCACACGCTTACCCGTCAATTTTACGCTTTCCACGCGACCATACCTACAGGAAGATAAGAAGGGATAGATCATAATTATGAATGCATTATGAATTTTTACATTTAATGCTCAAGAAATATAATCAAATTCCATAATAAATGACAAGTTTCCACCTTATACTAAATTAATTCACAAGGTATCTGACACAAACCCGCATAATTCTCTATTCATTACGTAATTTGTATCATCTCTTTTATAGGCCCAAAAACTTTTTTTCATACATCATTGTTCCATCAGAGATCATTAGTTATATTATTAATTGTATAAATTCATATTGTGTACAGGATTCTTTCAATCATTTTATGTCGATTAAATCTTTTCATTTCCTTTTTCTATTCAAAGAGAAGTTCCAACACAGAAGAATCCTTGATATTTCACAGAGGTCAGAATTCTGTTGCATCATGATTACACACCCTCCCCTTTTAGAGATGTGGCACCTGGGAGTAGAACTCCCTTGAGAAAACACAAACTGGAACAACCCTTTACCAGTCATACCATAGCACAATAGCAAAAGAACACAATCAAAAGAACAAAATTAACAAAAATAAGACCCAAGGACGCCTAGCGTAAAATGTGATAGATCTATCCAGGCTCCTCTTTTAAGCGAAAAAACACTTTAAAAATCCTTGAATTTTATTACACCACACGGCCTTTGTCTCTTATCTTTTTTGTGTTCCGTCAACAATAGAAATTGATTTTTTTTTTCCTTCATAGACACAAAAGTAAACAGAAATGGAAAATGATTACTCATCCTGTAGCATGTCAAAGGAATGCTAAGAGAAAAAGAGGGAGAGAAAAAGAGAGAAAGAGACAGGGACACAGACAGACAGAGAGAGAGAGAGAGAGAGAGAGAGAGAGAGACAGGGACACAGCCAGAGAGAGAGATAGAGAGACAGGGACACGGCCAGAGAGAGAGAGAGAGAGAGAGAGAGACAGGGACACAGCCAGAGAGAGAGAGAGAGAGAGAGACAGGGACACAGCCAGACAGAGAGAGAGAGAGAGAGAGAGAGAGGTGTTCACAAAACCAGAGAAACAGCTAGACAGCAAAGAGATTAAAAAGAACATGTACATATAAAGAAAAAAGGAACAAGATACATGTCGAAGAATACTGAAAAGGTTAAAAGGACAGACGTGATTTGAAAGGAATAAAAAGTGAGATCGCAACAAGCGCAAATAGTATTTGAAAGACACGAAGGTCTACTAAAGTGTCAAAACAAGCCTTGTTATTCATGGAAAAATCAGTCTACATGAAGGCCTATTGAAAGACCGTTATCTTGAACTGCTTCAGGTGCGCCACAAGATGAAATAATATTGCGTTATTTATTAGCAATCAGTTTAAAAAGCTGGCTGCCCTAGCAGAAAGGCAATGAACACAAATGTTCTTCATATTTCTAATTCTTTAGTTTTGCCACAAATGATAGAGGCATATTATAACAAAAGTAATTTACCTTTCACTGTTCATTTTAATAGATAATGCATGGACTAAAAAAATATGTGTATATAGACTTACAATTTTTGTACATGGTTAACAAAAAAAAAACATAATGGGTGGTATTCTGATAGCGCGAACTAAGTTAAGCTCGGCTTAACTAGTTAACACTTTTATGGAGTGCCTGTTGCCAACTCATTTTCCCTGTACAGATTATTTTAATCCTGCAATGAAAAGTGTCCAAAAAATTAATTTTTGCAATGAAATGGGTAGAAAAAGATAATATGAGTATGAACTGAATTTCAATAAAGTCTTTGGTAGATTATCTTTCTCATGAATATTGAAGGAGGAAGATGAAACCTAGCATTCCATAGAAGTGTGAACTAAAATTCTTGTTTAGTCCGGACTTAGTCCCGGCTTAACTTAAGAGAATACCACCCAATGTTACTTGTATAATCTTTTTTTAGGCCTAAGTATTCTGTCTCTGTATCTGTTTGCATCCTGTAAAGTTGGTAAAAAGCATACTGTTTCTAGTGCAAGGTCTGCCAAATTCTGCATCTAACTTCTTTTTTTTTTGTATAAACTGTATGTATAAACTGCATGTATTGCACAATGTACTTGTGCAATGAACTTCCACGCGATCTGAGCATTCTCTTTCTATGGTTGATTAGAGATTCATGTTTGGGACCTTCGAGAGACTTAGTCATGACTAATACTCTCTCCAGGGACAAAATTCCTGACCGCTCCAATAAATCTTATAGCAAATTTTAATCATTCAACATCTCTTGTCTTGTCTCTCTTTTATCTCCCCCCACCCCACCCCCTTTCTCCCTTCTTGCAGATGCATTCAAGGTTTCCGATTCAGCGCAGAAAGAAAAACATCATCCATATGTATGCAGCAATGAACTATCTGATAATTATAGCTCTAGTAATATGGATTGCATCATTGCAATGTTATGTTGCTCATGATTAGCAACATTTGTGTGCAACGACCAATTAAATTTCATTTTATGAAAGGTTTGATAAGTAGCCTTGTAACACCCACTTGTAATGGCTAAAAGGGGAAGAAAAGTGATGACTTTTTTCTTATTTTGTGATTGTGAGCGTGCAATATACATTGTACATGGAAGTACATGCGCATGAATTCTCCCTTCCACATATACATGTACATGTAATCACGTTTACCATCTACATTAAGCATGTTATTCAACGTACATGTACATCAGAACTCGTTAGCTGTTATGTTGTTCATACATACATCGTACTGTACCAGTTTCTCTCTCTCTCTCTCTCTCTCTCTCTCTCTCTCTCTCTCTCTCTCTCTCTCTCTCTCTCTCTCTCTCTCTCTCTCTGTCTCACTTGTCTTTCTTATATTATGTGTGGGTGTATGTACATGTATGTGCTTGTGTTGGAAAAGGTCAGGTGACGCTAATCAAAACACTTGGCATGCAACCTGGCCTCCAGTGCTGTGTATTTACTAAGGGACCGTCTCAAAATCCACCCTGGGACTTCCAAATCTCACACTCACAGACAGGCTGTGTACTGGGACCATCTCCAAAATGCGAGTCTCTCAAACTACACGCTCCTTTCCTGACGAGGCCGATCGAATCGTTTCTTCGACCCGTACGCTACTCGTAGTTGTACTGCAAAGGTTATTCGCTGGCTCCACCTTAATTAGTTGTAACCGGATAATGGCATCTCGTGTAGAACTTCCCCGGTGTCAGGAAAACAAGATGGCTGGCTAATAAGTTAATCGTAAGCCAGGGTAAATACAACTCGGGCCGCCAAAAGCTGTCAATGCGTACATATATATATATAAATATATATAACATCTTAAACTACATGTACTAGGGCCTACATCATACGTGCAGGCAGGTACTATTAGGCTGTAGTTTGACATACAAATTCAGTAAGCACAAGGTGACCTTCAAAATAGTCTATTCCCAAAAGCTTGACATTTTCTGAGATTTGTGAACATCTAAAAGACGATGGCAATCAGCCAATACAGTAACAAAAGCATGACAAACATACATAACCATAGGATCATAAGGGTAAACTTACATTTATAATGCATATGTTTGTTTTTTCTGGGGTGAGGGAGGGGGTTGTCTTCCATTTCATATTAATAAATCACCTGTATTCAGTGAGATGGCTAAACTGATTCAAGGTTAGATAAATGAATTAAACGGCGAAATTCATTTCAACAAAAATCTCTGCTTCTCTCGCTTTCCCTCTCTCTCTCTCTCCTTGCTCTTTCCCCCACATTTTATTTCTCTCACTCTCACCTAATCTATGCATCTCTCCATATCTCACCTCTTAATGCCCAATCTATTCCATCTTTCCTCGTTAATAATGCACGCTCTGCAATTACCTCATACTGTGGAATAAATTGACTGTGCATTATTGAGCTGCAATTGAAAACCGGGGCGCTGGAACGCCGTAAAAAGGAAATCGAAGGTGTTTTAAGTGGAGAGCACGGTGAAACAACGCACCGCTGAATTAAATGCAGCCGCATTGGAGCACAATTTGGCGGCCAGATATACCTGATGAGATTCTGCATGGTTAAGTACCTTTCGCCTACCAAACACAAGGTAAAGTAAAGCCCCTGGATAATATGTACTTCCAAGGCTGGCTGGATATTTACTTGTGAAAGCCACAAAATATTCAAGGCCCATCCTTATTGCCTTGTTAAACAATCGAACCCCAGTAATGACCCGACCGACCGATACGTTTGCCAGCAAAGGACGGACTACAGCTATACAAAGTGATAATTGCCTGTGCTTACGGGTCAAAACAAAGTTGTCTAATGAATCTATACATTGCACAGGTTTTCAGTAAAATTGCACTGATCAAATTTGGACAGGGCCGAGTATCCGAATAGGCTCTTTTTCCGTACCATAATTAGCTCCTCTATACTTATTTGGGGAAATAGATAAAACAATAACAAGGATAGGGACCAATGAGCGAAAGAAAGGACTCTAAAGGCAATTATAAGGGCGGTAGTATGGACAGGTAGAACTAGCGTAACAAGCACCAATTAAATCAGGCTCGTTCAATCAAAGTCCTTCAGCATATTTTCATGCTTGATTTTTCTTTCTTATTATAGGGGATTTATAGTATTAATATAGTATTAAGTCACAAAACACTAATTCCAGAGATGCATTGGAAGAGTGAGTTTGGTCACATCTGAAGTTTGGGGATATACAAATTTCTCCCCTCCCCCCTCCCTTCCCAATTCCTACTCATGAGGTAGAAAAACATTAAGTGATATGAATTTTATCTTTAAAAATGGTATCATGTTCATAATAATTTGGTTTTTAAACTCCATGTGAAAGTATCAAACTTATTGGAGTCTGACTCTGAAGAGACCTAGATGGTCCATTCAATAGTGTAGACAATTTGCGAAAGAAAAATACCTCTAATATTACGAAAACTCTACGGTGAATTGTCCCTTTAAGCACAGTGCTACGCCTCTTGCCTGGACACTGCATGGAGAGCTGCCAAAGCGAGAGGCCAAGAAAAAATGCAGCCAGACATACATGTACATATGCACAAATCCTATTCATGTTACAAGCTCGATGCACTCCTAAGCCAGTCTTGTTTTTAACTTTTAAAAGGATTGGGGCACGATAATCTATGCCAAACAGACATTGGTTAATCCTCGGCATGGAAAGGAAAACAAACAAGATCCTGATTTAGGCTCATTTTATTGATCCTAATCCCCCAAGATTTGCTAATCTGTTATTTAGTTCTCTCATGTGATTTGTCACCCCATCTTGTAGTATGATATTCTTTTTATCTTGTTTTCAACATCCTCTTTCCCTGTCCCGTCCTAAACTTTCTAAAAATGACAAAACATCATGACTAGCTTTAGGGTGGGGGGGGGGTATTTGTTAACATATAAAACTGCTTTTGTTATTTTTGTTTTCATTGTTAATGTGGATGATGATAATGATCATGATGATGATGTTGTTGTTGTTGTTTGGTGGTGGTGGTGTTTTTTTTGAAGGGGCCAATGGATTTGGGCCCTAATTTCTCCAAGTTTAAAATGTGACTGAATAAAATAAAATTTCACTATGAAAGTTAATTGTATTATTCAGTCAGAATACAGTGTACATGTATATTTTATGTAATAAAGGCACAGTGTTGGAGATAATTGGACTATGAACAAAATATGTCTATTTGAATATTTCTCAATATTCGCATCATTAATTAAAGTAAATATTAAACAGACATATGCAAGAGTATTAGAGAGAGATTTACAGTAAATCTATTGATGTAATCACGTGGCATCCTAAACAGCTTAAACGGATTGAAAGAGAGGGAATGAGACAAATCTAAAAGCACAAAAGTTTGAATGAGAAGCATATGAGGTTTGTTATGACTGGCCTCTACCACTGATTCTTTTTGGATATTTTGTTTAAAGGAATACATAAATAACAAGCTACAGGAAACAAACAATTAGGAACTACTAATATCTACAGAACTGGACAAAGATGGGCAAAGAGGTCCTCATTTTTTCTCTCTCCATTGAATGCCCTTCCTCCCTGAAATAAAATTCCTATCTTCATTACTGCAACAATTCATTTCATTTTCATTTCATTTATTTTCATATTTATCATGTCACATATACATTTCAAAATAAAGTACAAGTTTTTTTTTTTGTGATGAAATTACAATCAATGATACATAATAAATAACAAAAAGATAAGTGGTCAATATAGAGTACTGATTTAGCTGAGAGAAATATGATGGGATCTACATGAAAGCAAGCTTGTAAAGCTGTAGGCCCCGGTGAACAATGACCTGATACAATCTTTTGTATGGAAATGCTTGCAAGTTCCAACACTTGTCATTTTCTAATAGCAATAACAAAAATCATACCTTGATGTATGAATAAAAGTTGAGAAGAAAAAAATAATAATAATCAGAAAAAAATTAAATAATGAAGGAACAGCTATACACAATGTATTTGGGGCAACACATATTTAGAAACCATGGAGAAAAAGAAAAAGAAAAAGAAACATGAACTTTCTACAATATTAGAATCAATCCTATTAATGAAATAGAGAGAATGCAGCAAATTGAATTAAATTCGATCAGTATTTTTCATGTGGCATACCAAATCTGATTTTCAACAACATGCCTACGACGAAATATCATTACAAACAACCAAGGTTTT
This sequence comes from Mesocentrotus franciscanus, assembly GCA_037976565.1. Classification (NCBI taxonomy): domain Eukaryota; kingdom Metazoa; phylum Echinodermata; class Echinoidea; order Camarodonta; family Strongylocentrotidae; genus Mesocentrotus; species Mesocentrotus franciscanus. The sequence goes on from CP137682.1 coordinate 23,386,529, forward strand.
GTTACATTAAAAAAATAGGTCATTAATTCGACATCGTGTATGCCAATGATATATTCATGTGCAGTGGCTGCTGCTCTAAGTACCTGTAGTAGACTAGGAATACAGAGCATGAGATTACTGATTAAAAACCTCACCCTGAATCGATGACGTGGAACCTGATAAAGTAAGCTAACCTGTCTCAAATCAACTCCAACATCGAGAGCTTTCTCGATCAATCCTGCTTTTGATTTATCACAATTAATTATTTATCTCCCTCCCTCTTGAATCTAGGTCAGCGTTATAGAAACTGTTCAATGTTGACGAGCCCCCGAGAGAGAGAACAAACGGTGGAGAGAAAAAACAAGGGTTGAGTCATAAAGAAACGTGCTTCATTCACAATACTCCTCTCCAAACCCAACCTCTATGTTTAATTATTGACATTTTATATTCTTATCATAATCATTATATCCAAGAATATACACAAAACAAACTTCCCTGCAGGTGCAAGTGCTAGTTTTGGTTAATTGTTCCTGTATTGTATTGTCTTGTCTTCTCTCATCACCTTTTTTTATGAATAAGTTCAACGGCTAGTTCAAAGTCTTGTTTACTTTCTTGAACAAAGGTTTAGTTGATAGTGGTGTGTTGTTTTGGAGACGTGTAGGCCTGCATGTAAGTATGCATGGTCATGTGACCGGCACTGATAATATAATCGTAGCTTGTTTTATAGTGAAACAGGAAGAGAGCTTCTTCACTGTTCTCCCTGAGTCCCTATTGTCAGCTCCTTTGTTCGCTTCATTGTATGGACAAGTTTGTTTTTTTCCTGCAGTACAGCAAAATACAGAATGACTGCGCTAAACTGTCTGAAGACTAAATGTAGTACCAAATATACTTGATTTTCTTCCTTATTTATCAACAAAGAAAACAGCACAACTAATCAGGATTGGCAAATGAAATTAATACTGATAAACTGATTTTTAGCATGATCTTTGTAACATATTGATTCACATTGATTAATTTGATCTACATGTAATCACAAATTCTGAATGCAAATTTTCGGAGTGCCAGGAGTGTTACCGCATAATGGACACATGAGCTACATTTACATATTAAAGTAACCATTCACTATCTATCATTATTCAAATAAATGAACTCTCTTTCAAGTATAAATGGGTTTACAATTTAATATAAATGATTAATGGGTATAGAAGCATGAAAATGGATACCTGAGGACTCAAACTAAAATGTAGGCAGGGAAAGACTATCTCCATAGTTACCAACTACTATCTACTGTTTATACTATCTACAAAACATGTACATGTACATACAAAATACTAGTACATGTACATTTGCACTATAAAGCCATTATATGTTTGAGGAAATCAAGCTTATACAGTGTACAACCCAAATATGGACATTCAAAACAAGAAACTGAAGCTTACACACTGACGGTTTTAAGTGTAGTAGTTTCTGTATGAGCACTGAGCAGATAATTGTAATCAACCTATCAAGCCAAGGTCTACTATAGAATGTATGTAGGTGAAAGGGTGATGAGGAGATGATATATGACAGCAATACAACCCATGTGATGCAACGATGAACAATGAACTACTGCTCTTCATTGTCCAAGCATGACTTTGACATTATTAATTACAATCACACATACACTGTACCTATACATGTCCTTCAATGCTCTTTGCACTTGTTTTGTTTTGTTCTGTTTTGTTAACCTTTGATTCAGTGAACCTGGTGGAGCCCCATTGGCAAGGATTTAAAGTGATATTGAGGAAATGCTCTAGAATATTGAAAAGAACTAATTTAGAAGAAGGAAAAGGTCACCTCAAAAAGAGTTATTGTAATTAAATTTCAAATTCTGCCATGAAAACAATGCCATTTCTGTTATGATGGATTCATACAGTGTACTTCCATTTATTAAAGACATGGCTCAGGTTGCAAATTCTTAAGTCTACCCATACCCAATGAAAACACATAAAACCTTTGCTCAACCAAGCATTTGTATTTCTCTCTTTCTGTTGTGAATTCATAGTGACGTATAAGATAACAATTGGTTGCATCATTGTTATTTCTCCAGGGGCCCAGCAAATGCAAACAACAGTTGTTATGTCATGTTTTAAAGTACAAGATAACAACGCTAATGACGACTGAAAGGTCTTCCTTATCATGGTAATGCTGAAAGCATTCAAAGAGTTTAGATGTTTATTTGAATTTACTTCCTTTAAAGGTGATCTAGAGAACCTGCATGGGCAGGAAATTAGTTATCTTGATATGAAACCAACTAAAAAAGTGAAAAACTGACTGCTTAGTGCTATACCATATGATGCTAATCAACAATAACAATTACAATTACAAAGGCATCTTTAAGTACATGTACATAGCCTACCTCACAACATATGGTGCTATGTTGAAATACAAAAACAAAAACAAAAGTTGAAGAAAAAAAAAAAAAAAGTCTGAAGCCTGTACACAACCCTGGACTATGTAAAAAAATTCAATGCAATTTTGTTTTAACGACCACAACAATAAATACATGTAATGACTTATTATCAGGCAGTCTTAATATGTATTTTCAAAATGATCACAACATGGTATTGGGAAGATGATCATAATGATAAACAATTTGTACTTATTATGTGTGTATTCTTTATATTTTCATAATCATCACTACATGTACGTGAAATAGGGAAAAATTTTCAAAATGATCAGCCTGCAAGATGCCAATGACACTATCAACAGAGTTTGTGAAAGTAGAAAAAAAGTATACAATGTACGGTGTAGGAGGACCTTTACTCTTTTCACTGTTCTCGTCTACTGATGTAATAATGTATTTTCTTTGACAGCCGAACATATTATTCCCCTCGAGGCAGGGCATTCTTGGTATGGACAAGAAAAATCATGCCCCTGCATGAGCCTCCTTCAGCGGGGAGAGCAAATACAAACATAAAGATAGGCGATGCAAATTAAGCCTTGGGCGCTCCTCGACAAAGCAAGCGATTCAAAGACGAAGCGAGATGCAACAAAAAGTAAAAACCTATCCTATCTGTTTGAAAACGGAATCCATATGGACTGATTTCTACATTTCTCGTCTCCTTTTCGTTTTTTCCAAGCTTTCCAGCCTTCATTTTCTCGTCAGCGTCTCATCTGGCTAGATTTAGTACTGTCCTATGTTTTCCAATCGAGGCATGCTGGAAGGACATTCATTTCGTATGACCTCTGGTATTTTCGCAAAAAAGATGGAGAAACACGGCATCACGTGTCTCATTTGCCTGGAGATGAGATCCAGGCAAGGATGCTTCTCTCTCCCTCCCTCCCTCTTTACCTCCCTCTCTCTCTCTCCCTTGTTGTTTTCTCGTCTTTCCCACCGATTTTTGTGCTTCTTTTCACAAATCAGAGATGCAGCTTGGAGAACTTCAGCTGCGAGGATAGAACTCCACTGTTGCTAAGCGATAGGGAGGCGGTGGAAGAGGGACAGAAGTGACTAGAGAGCAGTAAAGAGTGAAGCCTTGAGATGAAAATGATGATGATGATGAGGAGAGAGTAAAATGATGAGGAAGGAGAGAGAGGGAGGGAGAATAAAGATAGTGGATGTGAAGGCCTGAAGCAGGGCATTTTTGTTTCTGTCTGGATTCTGGAATGATTGCATGATGATGGCAGGGATGAAAGTAAGGGTGATGATGATGGTAAGGACGATAGTGATGGTGATGGTGGTAATGATGGTAGTGATGGTGATGGGAGATGAAGATGTCTGTAATTGTTAATTGGTTATGTTGATGATTATGATGATGATGGTGATGGTGATTATATCCCCTCTCTCACTCAAGATTCTATATCTTACTATTCCCAACTTCAAACATAGAACACAGGTACATGTATAACCAGAACTCACTAAAAACTATACCTACATGTAAAACTACAGCAAATACTATTCAGTATTGCATCACCTGTTCACACAGACCCCTCAATTCTCTCTCTCTCTCTCTCTCTCTCTCTCTTAATTTTCTTCCATCTATACATTCCTCTCCCCACCACTCTTTATTCTTCTCCTCTCCCATTCTTTATTCTACTCCTAGAGTAGACTGTAACACTGATCAAATATCTTTTATCACTCCCTTCGTAGACATTTCGGATTACAAATAAAAGCAACAGAAGAGGAGTGGGTCCACGCTCCAAGGAACTATTAAAAAAGAAAAAAAATCTAGAAATAGTTAAGGAAAACCAGGAAGGCAAACACACTCTTCAGCTCTTTATTTTTCTTGTTGTTCCAAAGTCTAAATTTGGGCTAATGTCTTTCACAGACCTCCCTACGCAAACTCAGACTTTGGACCATCCTTGTTTAACAACGTGGTCACGAGATATTGAACAGGATAGCAGCGTTGTTTTCCCCATTTTGGTTCTCTCTATATATCTCTATCTCTCCATTGTTTGAGTATTTTTCCCTCTATTTTTTAAGGCAGATAAGCAGCTTTAAAACGCAAATGGTTTTTAGGTCCATTACAGTTCTTGATTTCAAATATATTTGACTATAGCTACTAGTGTGTAGATCTGTTGAAATGTTGTTATGCAAATATTGTTAGCTGTACATTGAAATGTTTCCCAAATTCCCAGTAAAACCTGTATTCTTAAATGTAGAAAGCAGATTGCTATCCCTCCAACGTTCCGCCTCATTTGATATGTCAAAGGAAAACATTGCATGACAAGCCGTTTCTTTCCTGATTGAACCCTTTGGCACGGTGCCAGGTTATGATATAGTTCAATTGTGAAGCATGATTTCATTGATTTGGAATACGGTATCCTAACAAGCCATTCAAAGACATATGAAGTACAAGAAAAGAAAATTGAAAACCATAGCATGCTTGTTGTTTTTTTTATTTGGGATATAATATACTATTAAGACAGCTAGAATAAGATAAAATTAACCACAGTATAGTTATATTTATTTGAATTTTCACAAAGAATCCAAGAATGTTTGCCATTTAGCAGTTTGACAACCACCACCACCCCTGCCCCCCCCCAAAAAAAAAATATTATTATTATTTATCTGTTTACTTTCATCTACTAATTATGTACTTTTACATGTACAGTACATGTATGATGTACTGGTGTGTATGGTGGGGTAATAATAATTGCAGGTCCCTCAGCAAGAACATTACTGATGCCGATGAGGCTTCCCTGGGTAAACCCATTGCAATGACGTTCTTCGTTGTTAGAAATATTATAATCGTAGTTAAATTGTACTTGTCTGAACTCTGCTCTGATTCTGAAAGAAACGATACAGAACCATTATTCACTATTCACAATTCCCTATATATATGGAGCTACAATGTACAACTGTATTTAAACGTCATATCAAAAGGTTTCAGAAGACAACAAAAATGAAAGTCTAGCGTACCCAGAAATACTGAAAACTCAGACGTTCAAGGCTCCAACACCTCAGAGAGAAAAGAAAATGAAAAATCGATTTCTTTTTTTTTCTGGCGATATTGAAAGCTGAGAATACCAGCTGTGTATCTTTGAACATTTGAAGGTCAGGAAAAATTTAATGAAAGTCACACTGTTCAATTACACCAATGGCTGCACACATTCTATATCTATCCCCCCACCCCCAAGTATACAGAACCTCCAGAATTATCCTTGTATACGTGAGCATGCTAAAGAAAGTAGCACAAAGGTCATGTTTTTTGTTTTTCTTATACAACCAAAAGGTGATTAAAAAATGACATTTCCTTTGACATAATGCATATGCGTTCATAACATGTTGGCCCAATAACACTTTTATGTGAAATAAATGTACCTGTTAACATATCCATGTATAACATACTTCATTTGGTAAATGAAAAAAATGAATAGGAATATACATGCAAATAAAAAATGAGAAGAAAAGTATGTCAGAACAAAATATTGTTTGGACAAATTTCAAACTCTGAATTGAGAACTTACGACTTAGAGCAATGCTTGGGACAACACAAAAAACAAAAAAGCTTGGTCACAAATCGCTGTGAGTCAAACGGATGTTCAATGCTTAGCATTATTATGTAATAGCTGGCATGTGTGAGGCAGCTGAAAAAAATATGTCCCTGGGTAAAGATTTTGAAGGAGGGAAAACAATATATGCAAGGATATCTTGTTACCTGTTGCCAATTTTGGGAAATATTTCCTTAATGATAATAAACTAATGCACACTGCATACACGGTACAAGGCGTACTAACTATAAGGCATAATAATCCACCATAATTGAGTACAATGAAACAATCAGTAACTCTTTATTATTTTTTCTCCCATTTATCAATAGCTACATGTACTTGTATATTATACACACGGATCCGTAGCAGTTATAAACTTTAAGTTTGCGAAACCTTGAAGTTATACTAGACAATGATCCCCTACCAACAATAAAGGTTCACACAGGAATGAAGCAACCAGTATTCAAAGTTAGATGCAAGCCAGGGAAAAGCATTCATTTCAACTACAAGATGGCGTTACCTGAAAGTTTATGTCACCCGCAACTGCAAGACACATAAATTTGAGTAAGGAACCCCGGAAGCTTTTAGGTACATGTATTACACTAATCCATTATAGTTTTGTAACCACCACACCACAGGTGCATCCACAAAGTCCCTAACTACAAGATATTATCAAACTTTTAAACCACGACCTAAACTTAACGTTTAACGTCTGTCGTGTGAACCTCACTGTATACATGTAAACCCAATTATTATCACAGATACAAGAGGCAAGCCTGTAGTTGAACCTAAAATTTGCTGAGATATGACAAATAGCCTTTGTTCATGTATTTAGGACTATTAGGTCAAGGAGTTCATTAGTTTCTCATTAACATCAAGGGTATTGTATTTAGGGTTTGTCGGTGTATTATTGTAGACAGCTGGCTTGACGAAGCCTAGCGTTACAAGTTCAAAGTGATTCATTTACGATGGGATTTAATTCCCTGATTATAAATGAGGTTCTCTGACTGTTAGCTCAAGACGGTGCAAGTAATTATGACCTGACCTTTGTTTTCTGTGAAGCAGCTTGCAGGCTTCATGGCTGCCATTGTTTACCCCACGTATTCATACGTCAACATAACAAACTGCGTTGAATGTGGAAACCATTGTTTCATGATTTTCATCTTTCCTCTTCATTTTCCTCTCAAGTTAGTCTTTGCAATGAGAAGCGTTCAATCGAAACTGACCATAACTCTTGGCATGGGATATCTACAACTCGATTCCACGAACAGCTTGCGATGACAACAACCTGCATGGACGTAACAACACCATGAATGCGGGAAGTGATATAATTTCTGAGATGACCGCAGGAGAGAAAATAGCACCCCTGTCCGTCTCACCGCCTGGGGAATATTAGAGTTTCCTTTCCATGTATGTCAAGCGTCTAGCAACTTTAGAAGGTCTCAGATCTTGTGGCTTGACTTCAAAGAAAATATCCCCCTCTCCCCCTTAATAACTGTGCCAGTATGTGTTTAAATGTTCTATATTCTTAGGTGGAGGACACTGATGATACCTCTGTTGTTACACAAGTTTCTGAATATTTTTTTCTTCTTTTAAAGCCTTTTAAATCATTTTTTATCTTAGAAGACACTTTGTAAGTTGATGCTTCTATTTTGGGGGACATTTTAAAAATAGAAATATTGATAATTCACCATGTAAATTTTTTCCTGAAACTTGCCACTGATAAAAACATTGAGAAGCACCAACTGAAGCAATGAGATCCTCTACATGTATGTTTCTCCCTTTCCATGTTTTGGTAAAAACCAGTGACTTTCAAGTCACCCAAGCTAAATAGAATCAGATTTAATTATGTCATATATGCCGGTACAATCATATCCCGTGACACACACTGGGCCTACATAATTCAATTGATCTGAATTCAGAAATGTTTGCATGACGGTGGACTCTACAAGGAGCAAGCCGAGCTCCCAGGCTTCCCGGATTTATTAATAAAACAGCTTTTTAAAAGCAAATACCGCGGATTGAGCCTCACACGCAAGCAAACCTAGCCTACCTACCCACGCATACGTCATGTTATTCTTCTTCTGCCTACAATCAAATGTTCTATTTGCTCTCAGGGATGAAGCTGAACATGAGCATGCTGTGAAGATAGTCAAGGGATATCTTCCCATGTTTACAAATACACTTTGGGATATACTGTAACACATAATATATTTTGGATTCTTCGCCTTAATAGCGAAGAGATAAAATGTTTTTGTAACCTTTGATTCATGATACATACCGGTATTAAGAATCATGCGGTTCTGACAAAATATCTCTAGCTCTTACTTCGACTTTGCACATATTTTGACACTTGAATATCATGTTGTGTCTGCATGCTACATGTAAAGTACATGTGAATATTCAATTCAGCAAGGAGGATAAGGAAATATTATGCAAATACTCTAAAATAGATCACATCATGTTTAAGGGCAATTATTTTTTCATCCATACAGCAAAAAACAATGTTTTTGCTTCAACTACCGTAATTAACGTTGTATAAACCGCCCTCGTGTATAAACCGCACCCCTCTTTTTCGCCCTTTAAAAAAAAAAAAAAATTTTTGTCCGCGGGAAGAATTTTTTTTATTTTTTAAGTCATTGATTTTACCGGCTTTTACGACACAAAGTAAGCCGACGAAAAGAAAGAAATGAATGAAAGAAATGAATGAAGAAAATGATTGCCGACACCACCATGGCAGCATTTGAGGAACATAAGAGACAGATCGAGGGAGAGAGAGAGGGGACAAAAGGCATGCCGACGGAAAGCAAGAAATGAATGAAGAAAATAATTGCCGATACCACCAGCGTTTGAGAAAAAACAGAGACATCGCGAGAGAGAAGCGAAAACAATCGCTGATATTTAATAATTAGGCTTTTAATTTTATAACAAAAAATAAGCCGACGGAAAGAAATAAAATATGAAAACTAAAAGTAAGATTCAAAGTTATCACTGATACAAATTAGTACGGCACATCGCGCCAGGAAACAAAGACGTCTTGTGATAAACAAAAATCACAATCTAAAACAGTAAAAGCACGACTAACGATCATAGCATGCGCCAGCCCAACAAGAATTTTATTCGGCTGTGAAATAGCCTGCTATTGTATTACCGTAGCTTGATCAATCGAGCGGGACGCCGGCGGAGGTAGACAGCCATATTGTTTTTATTGTTATTGGGAGATTAACTCAACACAAAAGGTTGGTGAGTCTTAGCAATGTTTAACATGAAACAATGAGATCTCGGACAAAACATAGGGAACCTTTTGACTGGGATAGCGTCAGTCTATGTCTAGTACACGTTGTCTCTTTTGTCCTTCTCTCCAGTTGGTTACGGATTAAGAGGAGATCGGACTTGTCTAGGCACGCCCGACGGCTAGGGGTGGCTACGGTGTGCGATGGGCTGCCAAATACCCGCTCTAGAAAGCGTGGCTTCTCGGCCAGAATGTGCCGTCATTCCACTGATATTTCTCATTAAATTTAGTTTACTTATTAAATAATAATAATAATAACACCGGTGGAATAAGTAAAACAACATTAGAATAGACGGACTTCACACAATTTGCACTAGATCTAGAGTCTATGGATTAGTCTAAGTTACACAAAAAAAATCGTAAGAATGACCTAGGCTCACATCAATACGAATCATTGAATTAATAATAGTATTTAAAAATTATACAACATAATCCCCTTTTCGAAGTCTCTGAATAAAATGTTATTTATAAATCATCAAATCTATCTCTTTAAATTAAAAAACATTTTCCCCTTTATTTTTTAAGAAAGGAGGTTGATTCATGATTATAATTTTATTCAATTATTGAAAGAGCTCTGAAGACGAGACTATGTATCATGTAACCGTACCGAAATACACTCGAAATCCCAACGCCCACCACCCGACATTTATTAAGAATCGACAAACATCTCTCTTCAGGATAGTTAAAATCATCAATCAACCAGAAATATTACAATAATAATAGTTCACAAAATAAAATATTGCATATTTGTAGGTTGATGACAAGTATTTATATACAAAATCTCGCTAGAAAGACAAACAATTTTTCCATCGTCACGTCATTTCTTCATACCACTACACATATTATTACACATGGGGCAACGCACATTCTTATCCACCGCACGTACGTCAACACTCCAACACAATTATGATCGACTCGGTAGTGACAGAGCACAATTATGGGCCCCAAATTTCACATTTCGCATCATAGGAATTACATGAAAATTATCAGATCAAGATTAAAATATAACATTCACATTAGATATATTTTTTCTGATGTTAGAACTTCCAATGGATGATTTGAAAAGCGTTGAAAACGAGTGTCACTTTCAGGATGATGGTTTCTAACTAAACCAGGAACTTTAGGATATTTGTTGCACATCATTTTGAAGATTATATTTTCCTCTACATAAAAATATGACGTAGTAAGGAATTTCCTGCGATAACCAATGACAAATCTGCATTTCGGGGGACATCCCCCCATCCTCTCCTAAGCGCGAGCACTCTCTGTGACACAATTTGACCGCTGCTGAGCGGAGATTGTAACATACCTGGAATTTTCAGCATGATGCATGTCTGTATGGGTGTATAAACCGCACCCCGACTTTTGATGTTTACCGACGGTAAAAAAAGTGCGGTTAATACACCGTTAATTACGGTATGTTAAAAACTATGACAAATTTTGTAATACAACAATCGAAATTATAAGACAATTCATGTACAAATATATATGATTGCATATTATATACCCAGGGAAGATTCACACTGGTGTCACCAGTCAATATGTAAGGGGGAAATAAAAATTGTAGTGTATTTTTCACAAGGAATATTAGAAAATCAAAAGATTTATTACTAATTACACATACTGTCAAGAGTCAAAACAAAGCATAACAAAGATTAAAGGACAGAGAATTTTTGTGCTACGACATGGTGCTTGATCTGCAGGGCACGTGCAGAACTAGGAAATGACTTATAGAGATTAAAACTACAGACAAGGGAAGAAACAGAGAGAATCGTCATTTATCTGACAGAGAATGCTAAGCCAATCTTTGTCTCATCAATGGATTCACAGATTCAGTATAATTCTAAAGAGAAAGTGCAGATGGCAAGCCTATTCCCTCATGTAAGTGATTATCTCTGCATGTTTTCTCCAGTATTGTGAAGATGGAAGAAAGTTACAAGGCATCTGTTAATAACAACAGAGAGTATACATGTAATTTCTTTCTCTTTACAGCTCCATGTACTTGTAATGTACATGAATGCACAGCACTGGTGAATTCATTAAAGAGTAAATTTCACAAGCATACACTGTACATGTACACTGTACATAACATAGAAATATGCGACTGTGAACGCCTAAATGGGTATACAGATATGGCATGTGCTCTGTACACCATGAGTAAGGAAAGAAACGTCTTTACAGTAAAGCCTCAAGCTTGACAATGTAAATTATTCTGAGCCTTCATGATCAGTTTTGAATGCATATTCAATGCACTATATACATGTATTCTGTACTCATGCTACATGTACATGTACCAAACATCTTATTACCAGTTTCTAATGTATAGAAGCTGGCTTATATTATTTTCATTGGTTTATTCATCTGCAATATGGCAGTGTTTGAATGACTTCCCTGTTTCTCTCTCCCTCCCACTTCAAACCGTATCCTCTTTGGTGGTGAATATCACATCCCCTTCTGTATTAATTACTTTCGCTTCAAGCCCCCTGCAAGCTCTGCTACACCGTCCCTGGGCCAAAGCTACTTTTGCTTCGATTGTATTCAAATCAACTTAGTCCCTTTTTCAAGCTACAAATATATCCCCTGTACAGGCTCATCTCGTAGTATAATTCCTCAATGCTTCAATCTCTCTCCAATCCCTGCCTCTTCTTGTCTCTCACACACGCTCTACTTACAGTCACGCATGTTTAATTTCCTCTTCCCTTGTGTGGTGATTCATCTAGACGGTTCGAAATCCCTGAACGGCCCTCACAAAATGTAACCCCCCCCCCCCTTCTTTGTAAATGGGGTGCCCCCTGTATCACTGATCATATAGGAAACTAGCCATCTGTCATGCTCTCCATTCATAAGTGCAGTACGTACGCACAGGTATGGTACTCTCGTTCACTGTTGAAAGTGAAGGCTAACATGTATATTTAAAGGAACATGCACATGTATTAAGAATTCCATTTTGAGAAAACTAGCTTGTATTATTTCTGTTTTATTTTTTCATATTTACGACCTTTCTTGTACTTTACAACCAGGAAGAATTTGTGTGCACAAAATGGACGCAAAATTTTGCAAGTCTCGTGCTGCAAAATAACTCATTCACAACTGACACTAATACTGCATTTAATTTAATTTATTATATTTATTTTATTTATTTACTTATTTATTCATTACGATCCACAAAAGATTCTTGCCACAGAAACCGCTCTCATCTACAAATCACAAAAGTGTCTGGTTTTACAATAACTTTCAAACTGGATTTAATTCACTCAGAATTATTAATATTCAGGCCTTCCTTGCTATTAAAGTCGGGTGGCCATATAGCAGGTTTGACCTTCTTAGTGTCTATTTATCGATCAATCTGAGTAACATTTATAAATTGCTCTGTAGTGCTAACTGCACAACTAGAGTACAACTACACATATGCCCAGGCTGCATTATTATTTACTTAATACACCTACACATCACAGCAAGTTTAAATGCTTTCCGAGAGCCAAGGTGTTTAAATTACATTGTACGGCACTCCCTTTACATTCTGTAGGGGCCTTGTGGGGTGCAGTCACTCCATTGTATGGTCTTTACTATACAAACTAAATGCAGCTGTTACAATTACTTATACATGTACATGTAGGCATGATGTATTTGCAATTTACAGTGTACATTTATACTATGCAGAAAGCTAATGTTTAATTGGAAAATCTTGCGGACTTGTCAGGCTTTACGTTATACTAAACCTGTTCTATTTATGTCTTATCTTTATTTTGATGCCAAATCAAATGAGTTGACTGTACTTTATCATTTTCTCTGTTATAAGTCTTGAGTGTGATCATGGATGTATTGTACACGTTCCAATGAACTACATGTACATGTACCATAATAGGCCTACAGGTTAAGTTGGCCATTAATCTGAACACAACAGCCATTAAACACAACATCTCTACAAAGACTCTACTTAGTGTCCACACGTACCATATTTTCATATGAAAGGCATTACTAATCAAATCTCATGAGAAACGTAACAAACAACTCCAACAAAGTGTAGGCTACAGGCGTACAGCCTACACATAGGCATAAGAAAGCATTAGGGTGTTGGCTACAGATCTTGTCTGCAAGTTTCTCTCTCCATTCTACGACCTTTTCCCCTTGCAGTACATTGACAGCTTACAATAAAGAGGCCATATAAACCGAGACCCTCATTCACTGAACAGGATATTGTCTTGCTATTCTTGGCTCGGGCCGAGGCTCCATGATTTTCCTGCAACATATGGCATGACTTTTCACAGGAAGGTTAAGGCAAGAACGCACAATCCGACAGTAAAAACGAACAAGTGTGTATTAATACAAGTGTGTGTGTGTGCAATGTGTATATGAATAATGTCTGTGTCTTGATGAAATGTACACAAGTGGATTACATGACACGATCATATTGGCAAGCTCGAATTTCAAAACACCTCTACATAATATCAAACTGTAAGCACTTCCAAGCTGGCTTTCTTGTTTTTCCTGGGTGACGCTGCTTTCCCAAACTCTAAAGGTCACGTCGAGTAATAATGATTGTACGGGAGTTACACATCGACAGTCTGTTTGCGTGTCAACTCTCCCAAGCAAATGTCAGGTTCGCCCCTGCCGTTGATCACACGAGATGCAGGTTATAAATGGCTTCTGAGAGAGAAAAAAGATTACTCATATGATCTCTGGCATATTTTTAACCTTTCCTCACATTTCTCCGGATTTATGTGACTTCCAACGTTCCAAGAATAACTTGAAAAGAGAGAGACAACAACGTGAGTAGGAAGTGTGGAGGGGGCATAATAAGGGGATTATATGTAAACCCTCAAAATTGGATGAGATTCTTTTGTATCTTGTATCATGTGAAGCAACATCGCCTACAAATGTATACTGCAAGTACATATACAAGCCTTGTCTGTATAAAGTACATGTAATGTACATGTACACGTACAGTATGTTACAGGAAAAGTGCATTAAGGCTTTTGAACATTCTGTTATAATCTGTAATCCATGTGTTAACGCGAAGGGCCCAATATTTAGATTCTATTTCATTTCGGGGCTCCACAATTACTTTTTTTGGAGGGGTCAAGATTTAAATTTGTAGAGCCTTTATAAATGCATAAGCCCAATGTAGAAATCTTGAAATTTTGTGAGGGTCCAGACTTAAATTTTGAGCGCCTATGTGTCCCGGGCGCCTGTTGGTGTCGCGACAGCCCTGCCTACAGTACTAAAGCATTAATCACCTCACTGTCACATTGTATGCTTATCAAGAAAATCTTCATTTCAACTTCAACATGGGAATATCAACTTTAGTCTGGTGAAGTTCAAGCCCTTTGTCTTTCTAAGATTGTTGTATATTGAATGTTTTAGCTACATGCAAATTATTTTGAATGCAACTTTGCTCATACATGTACAGTACATGATCATACTGTGTGTATATGATGTACATGTTGTAGGTTACTACTAGCTTAAAGGTGTGTGTACATTTTCCTCTCTGCTTCAAGTGCTTTACTGTATTTGAAGCCCGTTTCCAGTACCGTACATGTCTGAACATGTATACGGTAGGTCTGTAAGTAACTCATAATAGCTCTAATAATCAATGTCCCACTTATCTAAACCATGGACCTAACACATGTCTAAACAACACAGGCTTTGCTTATTATGTATTAGTTGAACCAAAGTCTACAGTTGTACCAGAGCTATTATCCTCCAAAAGTACAGGTCATTGTAGACCTTAGAGTGTAGTCATCCAGACCAGTCCAGGGAGACCCCAAACTACAGTAGTCTCCTGTATACTCAATACAAAGGGCAGTAGGGCAGTATTGATTGTAATTCTAAAGCTTTGAACTCTTTGAAACAAAATGGCTATTCAATTTTATCTTGAGTCCTTGACACAAGAATCAATGGGAGTGCATGTAACCAAGGGCTTTACTAAGTTCATTCATTCATGTGTTTACATGAAAGGAACAATGCAAAAGTAGGGCCATTCTTGGTCTTGGAGAGGGCAATGTCTGACCCAACAATCCATGAACTATACAATGCAGGGCCTACAATGCACAAGCATGTGTATAAATAATGAGCAAGTACACTGCATGACATACTCCTATGTATATTGTGTCAACCTAATCCTATAATGTACATGTATACTGTATAGGCTACATAACACAGCCAGACACAGCCTTCATGTACATGTACAGCTGAAGGAGATTATGTAACTATTTTCTTTTTGACTGGTACACACATGTGTTCACTGTACATGTACACATGTATACTTGCAGACAGAAAAATGCAATAAGGCCAAAAAAAAAAAAATCATTTGGTTGTCCTCGACCGCCCGCTCCTCATTTTTGGCCCGCTCGTATTTTTTTTTTTTTTTAAGATTTTTTTTTTTTTAAAGAATATACATTTATTTTGGAGCAATTTTAAACGCCAAACATACCATTTTATGCATGTTGCAAGGATCAAAATGTGTCCCGTCGCCAATTTGGTCCTTTTAGTACGCAATTATGTCTTTAATAGAGAAGAGGAGGGAGTTTTCGGCCGGGTGGCAGTTTTCGGTGGGTCCGTTGTATGCGTGGTAAAATCACTTTAAAATACATAGCATAATACACATATCACACACATACAAAACATATCAGAGTCACAGGAGAACCACATTTGCAATAGAAAATGTATCCTTAAATATCACATTTTAGCGATGTAATCGACAGTCCCGCTACCTGAATCTGAAAAATCGAATATCTTACGCGTGTCTGTAAGGAAGATGGGTACCAAAACCTGAGCTGTATTTCAAGTATTTTTCAGATTTAGATCACTATTTTTCGTGTATCGCAAGATCAATAGTGTCTCCCGCACGTATTAAATCATTGCAGTCGGATCACCACATGGATAGTTTTTGGCGCCGCGAGCTCTGGCGTGGGATACCTGCTCGGCCGCACGAACAAACGGCTGGCGAACGAACGACGCGCGTCGCTCCCTATAGACGTACGTACGTTTACATACAGACGAAAACTGCCTCGCTATAGCCGAAAACTACCTCCGAAATGAATATTGACATGGCAATTCATGATTTTTGGTCGGGATTCTTTTTGTGTTTAAATAATAATAATATTGGCTTCATGATTTGAACAAAAAATGAAAATAAATAGGAAGAAATGAGTCCATAATGAAGAAGAAAACAAATGGAGAAAAAAAAAAAAAAAAAAAAATCCGCCCGCCCGCCCCTACTCCAGAAAAGCAATCGAGGACAACCAAACAACTTTTTTTTTTTGGCCTAATGAGATATAAACCATGTATAATGTACTGTACTGTGTACATGTAGGATGATATAGAACACAGTATGTACAATTACAAGTACAGTAAATGCATGTGCTTTATTCTTGTCATTATGAAGGCCTGCCTTCACATGTACAGTACATTGAATTACATACGTAGGCCTACCGTACAAAATGTACATCTTTTTAGCATTTCGGGGGCTAATTGAGCCCCCATGTATTTTTTTCACTGCCCCCTCAAAAAAAAAAAAATATTAGTAATAATAATAAATAAATACTGTTTATCCCTGGGACAACATGATTTATTGGACTCCATATTATCAACTCAAAACCAAGACAAAACCAAGACAAAACCAGCAGACTCTCTGCACATTTTCATGATGGATATGAAACCGAAAGTCTGTCGACCCTGGGTATGAATTATTTGGCCACTTGTGTAAGTTGACAAGAAAGACACAATTGATTCCATTAGGAAGTATACATGTCATAAAAATCAATGGAAAAAAAGTTGGGAGCTAATAAAACTGTCACCAACATATTTCAAATAAGAAATATATAATAAAGCTTCAGTGTGACCTTACACTTGAAAATTAAATGATAGTACTTGTATTAACTCTTTGAGTCTTTTTTTGTATATTTCAAAAACTTGTTCACACCTCTTTCTGTGAAAATTATAGCTCCTACTTCTCTAACTACATGTACAGTACATACATGTAGATCATAGGACAAACGTTTATGTCAGCTTTTTGCTATTTTTTTAGTGTATCATTGAACTTACAGTACATGTAACAGCTACACTGTACATTGTTTATACATGTACATAAATGGGTAGAAATATGATTATACATTGTCTATTTTGTTATGCTACATGTAGATTGATAGACTATTTGGCAGCTCTTTCTATTACATTTTATTCAATTCTATTCTCCATAACTATTAACTAATTTTATTGAACTAAAAATTATTTTATATTCTCCCTTCTCCATGTTCATACATTTGTACTGTACATAAATATTAGCCTAATAAATATAAATAACAAATTATATTTTTTTGTTGGTTTGTTTGTGAGCAGGAAATAAATAAATGAAATACATGTACATGTATGTGTGCACAAAGCAAACTGCAGAAGTAAACAGTCCAATCATGTTTTATCTCCTAGTCTCCAGTTTTTTATGGTATTCTTTTGTGAACAATGTTTTTTTCCTCATAACATGTATTCTAGCAAGTACAAATGTAAATGTAGCAACAGACAACAACTTCCTCCAAAGGATAACTTTCCTGAATCCACCTCAGAATCAAGGACGACTTGCTCAGTTCAACTTGAAGTACATGAACAAGGTCTTCAAGGCTGTTTAAAAATTGTCTGGCAAAACAATATCAAGATTTAAAGATGTCTCATTTCCTCTATAAGTCTTGCTTTTCCAGGAATCAGATTCTTGTAGGGCACTCTAGAATTATAATTGCCAATTGGAAAGAAAAATATGACTTATTTCCTGGTTTGGTACAGTGTAAGTTATATGAGAAAGCACTTCAATATCAAGTAACAAGTATTGTTGTATGTAGTTAGTGTACTATTCACCATAAATGTAAATTTACATGTACATTGTGATGATGTTGTTGTTTTATCACTTACATGTACAGGTACAGGTAGGTTACAATACAAATCCCTACAGTAATTCCTTTACTCATTTTTTCGTCTAAATATACCAGTTTACTAATGTATTCAAATTTTAAAGGCATCTACATTTCTTGAATAAAAGTCACCCGTGAAGAATCAAAAGCTTGACAGATGTTTAGCCGATACAGCAACAAGTAATGTATGCAACATGGATTCAATGCACATGCTAACAGACATAACAAGTGACTTAAATACATGTAGTACACTGTATGTCCTGTCTATTTTTTGAAGAAACATTCCTGAATTTGAATATTTTTGGAAAAAATAGAATAGAGTTTGCCTCAGAAAATAGGCTGTATTTAAATGTAACTTGAAAATAGAGAAGCTTTAAACAGGGGGTTTCATACATACTGTACATTTCTCAACAGTAACCTCCATTCAGAATACATGTAGATTGTGTGAAATCTAAACCTACACTTGTTAATCTCACAGTACAGACACTGAGCTCTCCTCAAAGTCTTCAACAATGCATCCTTGTTTTTTCTCACCCAGACCTTACATGGGAGTCCAAAAGGAAGTAATTTGAGAAACGAGACAGGCAAAACAATTACACGGATTCATGTTCTTGGGCGACTGACTCACGGAAATAGGTCAGAAATATTCTTTGATGTGTGCAGACTTGCACATGTTAAGTACATTATAAGTTGAATGTACTGGGGGAAATAGTTGATTTACTTACATATCCACTGTAAAATCTGGCCCCTTTGCAATATGGACCTTTTGCAAATATTCAAAATAAAAAATATTCACAAAAGTTGCTAATTTTACAGAACACATACATGTGCATGTACATTGTACATGTAAAGCGAATGTATATTGAATGAGATCTACCGTAATTAACGGTGTATTAACCGCACTTTTTTTACCGTCGGTAAACATCAAAAGTCGGGGTGCGGTTTATACACCCATACAGACATGAATCATGCTGAAAATTCCAGGTATGTTACAATCTCCGCGTTCAGCAGCGGTCAAATTGTGTCACAGAGAGTGCTCGCGCGCTTAGGAGAGGATGGGGGGATGTCCCCCGAAATGCAGATTTGTCATTGGTTATCGCAGGAAATTCCTTACTACGTCATATTTTTATGTAGAGGAAAATATAATCTTCAAAATGATGTGCAACAAATATCCTAAAGTTCGTGGTTTAGTTAGAAACCATCGTCCTGAAAGTGACACTCGTTTTCAACGCTTTTCAAATCATCCATTGGAAGTTCTAAAATCAGAAAAAATATATCTAATGTGAATGTTATATTTTAATCTTGATCTGATAATTTTCATGTAATTCCTATGATGCGAAATGTGAAATTTGGGGCCCATAATTGTGCTCTGTCACTACCGAGTCGATCATAATTGTGTTGGAGTGTTGACGTACGTGCGGTGGATAAGAATGTGCGTTGCCCCATGTGTAATAATATGTGTAGTGGTATGAAAAAATGATTTGACAATGGAAAAAATTGTTCGTCTTTCTAGCGAGATTTTGTATATAAATACTTGTCATCAACCTACAAATATGCAATATTTTATTTTGTGAACTATTATTATTGTAATATTTCTGGTTGATTGATGATTTTAACTATCCTGAAGAGAGATGTTTGTCGATTCTTAATAAATGTCGGGTGGTGGGCGTTGGGATTTCGAGTGTATTTCGGTACGGTTACATGATACATAGTCTCGTCTTCAGAGCTCTTTCAATAATTGAATAAAATTATAATCATGAATCAACCTCCTTTCTTAAAAAATTAAAGGGGGAAAATGTTTTTTTAATTTAAAGAGATAGATTTGATGATTTATAAATAACATTTTATTCAGAGACTTCTCGAAAAGGGGGATTATGTTGTATAATTTTTAAATACTATTATTAATTCAATGATTCGTATTGATTTGAGCCTAGGTCATTCTTACGATTTCTTTGTGTAACTTGGACTAATCATAGTCATAGTCATAGACTCTAGATCTAGTGCAAATTGTGTGAAGTCCGTCTATTCTAATGTTGTTTTACTTATTCCACCGGTGTTATTATTATTATTATTTAATAAGTAAACTAAATTTAATGAGAAATATCAGTGGAATGACGGCACATTCTGGCCGAGAAGCCACGCTTTCTAGAGCGGGTATTTGGCAGCCCATCGCACACCGTAGCTACCCCTAGCCGTCGGGCGTGCCTAGACAAGTCCGATCTCCTCGTAATCCGTAACCAACTGGAGAGAAGGACAAAAGAGACAACGTGTACTAGACATAGACTGACGCTATCCCAGTCAAAAGGTTCCCTATG
Source organism: Mesocentrotus franciscanus (assembly GCA_037976565.1). Lineage (NCBI taxonomy): Eukaryota > Metazoa > Echinodermata > Echinoidea > Camarodonta > Strongylocentrotidae > Mesocentrotus > Mesocentrotus franciscanus. The sequence goes on from CP137682.1 coordinate 23,406,991, forward strand.
TTTTGTCCGAGATCTCATTGTTTCATGTTAAACATTGCTAAGACTCACCAACCTTTTGTGTTGAGTTAATCTCCCAATAACAATAAAAACAATATGGCCGTCTACCTCCGCCGGCGTCCCGCTCGATTGATCAAGCTACGGTAATAAATACAGGCTATTTCACAGCCGAATAAAATTCTTGTTGGGCTGGCGCATGCTAGTCGTTAGTCGTTACTGCTTTTAGATTGTGATTTTTGTTTATCACAAGACGTCTTTGTTTCCTGGCGCGATGTGCCGTACTAATTTGTATCAGTGATAACTTTGAATCTTACTTTTAGTTTTCATATTTTATTTCTTTCCGTCGGCTTATTTTTTGTTATAAAATTAAAAGCCTAATTATTAAATATCAGCGATTGATTTCGCTCCTCTCCCGCGATGTCTCTGTTTTTTCTCAAACGCTGGTGGTATCGGCAATTATTTTCTTCATTCATTTCTTGCTTTCCGTCGGCATGCCTTTTGTCCCCTCTCTCTCTCCCTCGATCTGTCTCTTAATCTTATGTTGTTCCTCAAATGCTGCCATGGTGGTGTCGGCAATCATTTTCTTCATTCATTTCTTTCTTTTCGTCGGCTTACTTTGTGTCGTAAAAGCCGGTAAAATCAATGATTTAAAAAATAAAAAAAAATCTTCCCGCGGACGAAATTTTTTTTTTTTTTTTTTTTTTTTTTAAAGGGCGAAAAAGAGGGGTGCGGTTTATACACGAGGGCGGTTTATACAACGTTAATTACGGTATATTTTCATGATTTTTTACATATTATTAAGGACTTAAATAATAACAATATTTGTTTTTGTTTAAGGGATGTTTACTCAGTTTCAGTAAGTGAAACTGCTAGTCTTGTAGCCAATACTCTAAGAGAAAGACTTCAATCAAATGTATCTCCATCCTTCATCCACTCCTTTTTTTACCTCACTAAATCCCTGTCTGCCAGTGGTTTTCTGAGGATGACGAAGCAGTAAAAACACAATGGAGTCGCTCATTCTTACAAAACAATGTTGTGAAACCCACAAACCAAGAGAAAACCCTACCTGCATGACTTGTAAAAAGAAAGCACAGTGAAAGAAGAGCTCTGTATCATTTTTCTAGTGTAAGCTCATCTCATGCAGAAAGTACTGTTACAGCTACTTACTCAACTAACAAAAGGTTACTTGGGGATGCTAAAATTTGACTCATTTCTATTTAAACTTTATCTTAGATCCTCATAAAAGGACTTTCTAAGTTTTGAGTTAAGACTAAGACGACTACAGTGTAAGACTGAGATTTGTGTAACTTGTGGTGCATCACATGTTACACAAATTTTAAATCTTAATTTTAGATCCTCACAAAAGACCTACCTTCATCCAAAGTTTAGAGTACCAAATACTACCAATAACTTTTTGTGACTTGTGTTGAATCATGGATGGGTGTGTACATGTGTACATGTAACTGTGTATTATAACTGTTCATGTACTTGTACAATGTAGGGACATGCACTGGGTACATGTATACATTCTTTACCACACACAAATTCAAAATAAATTTTTGAAAATGACTACCAGCCTAGTACCGGGTAATAACATCTTAATGATATAAAGTTAGGGATCAATAATTTAGAAAATTAATCAAATAAAATTGACCCCAAAAACACTCAAATGGGACTCTTATCATCTCTTCCCTGCCCATTCACATTTTACATCTTTCTTATCTTCAGTGTACATATACAATGTATATATCCTTGCTGAATGCAGTAAACTCAAGCAATGACCAACACAGAAAATTGCATTGTCTTGCTATAAATATAGTTCAGTCAACAACAAAAAAGGGTAACACGTGCATGAAAACAAAGCAATCTGCATTGTGGCGAGGATGAATAAAAACAGTAAAGCTTTTATTGCAGAGAGAGGGATAAGTGAAAGGAAGAGTTTGAAAGCACTTAGTTATGAGGTTGAGAACCACAAAGGAAGAGAAGAATGGCGGTTGCTAAGTGAGCACTTTCCAGTTTTGTTTACTTCCAAATTTTGCTGTTTTGGAAGGGGGAAGTACGAATCAATGTGCGACCAAAAATATCTCTCCCTTGTATTTTGTCTTTCCATCTCTCTCCTTTCCTTCTATGTTTCATCATGTGATGCCTACACTGCCTAGGGCTTTCCATAATATCCTTCCTAGTGTTAAGTGGAGATGCATGAACTCGTTAAAATGCTTAGTACTCTCTTGCTCAGCAAAGTTCAATCGTTTTCAGGACTGCTTCGAGAAGAGAATCGTGCCATAACTCAATACCCCACACAAAATTAAATAATTATTTATTTAAAATAAAAAATACTACATGTACTGTATATGCTTTAAAAAATGGAGGGGCTGCAATGTTTGTAAATATCATTACAACTACAATCATTTATCTTCCTACAATCAAATGTTCAGTACAGCTGAGCCAATTACAAAACAATTATAAAACTACGAATTTACTTCGATACAAATCCTACTAGTCTATGTGAAATTAGGCTACCCTCTGGCAATGCAAAGCAACAAAAAAATGGAATCCTGCATGCCTCCCTTCCAATCTACATGTATGTTTTATCTATAAAGGACCCCTTTAACACTCCACGATTCGCTTATCGCGCCTGCCATCTACTCCACTGTATCTCAAGTACCATCGCAACAGGAAGAAGAAGATGCAAATTTTTCTTCTTCCCAGAGCCATACATAAAGATGAGATCTGCGAGCCCCTGGGGCTGGGGCAAAAAATAAAACAGAAAGAAAGAAAGAAGAGAGGATGAAAAGAGAAAAGATTGGAAGACTGGGCTAGCATGTACACGTTCCCAACCTATTGCCTCGTCATACATAAATGCACATGATTTAGAATTTTGACTACTGTAGCAATTCATATTCCAACAAAATGGTTCTGTTTAGGGGATTTTCATGTTACATGTTTCATATCATTTATTAGTTTCGATGAAAAATTCTTGTGAACACAGTACAGTAAATTTTCAAGCTACAACGGTCACTGCATGATGTTATATATGAGATAATGACGATGCCACAGAAGCAGTATTTTCCGCCCCTGAATATGAGCGTCTCGCATTTAATGGAACAAATTTTCAAAGTACATCCCCAATTAGAGAGAATTCAGTGTAGTATCGATAAGCATACATTTGTACGTTGTATTTGAAGTCTTTGAGTTGAACCTGTTCTTGTTCTATTTCTGTATTAAAATAAGTTTCTACCATGTTTTCTCTTTCTCTCCATTTTTCTTCGCCTTCTTGCTCTCTTGTTTTTTCTACTTCTCTTCTTCTACTGCTTCATCGTCCATACTTTTTTTTTGGTTTCCCCACACACAATCATGTCAGTGGCTACATTTATACATGTAGATTCATTTATAACCTTGACTGTAACCTACAAATCAATAGATCACCTCAAAATTCTCAAGAATATGATCATTAAATGGGAAAAAAACAAGGTCAACTTCTGTAATTGATTAAACCCACTGCCATTTCCCGATTGAATCTACATACTATTGGTAAAACCTGGTTAATATTCAACTTCTAAAATCAATACACAGTCAAGCAGAAGCCACCACTATCCTAAAACCAGGAAGAAAAAAGAAACAATAAAGTTTGGTCAATGGTCAATTGATTTATCTACAAAATCTAACCATCCAGCTTTTTCTCTTACAAGTTACATAGACCAAAGTTGTTTACTTGCTTTCGCAATGCAACTCTAGGCCAGCACAAAAACACCCATTGATTTTGTACAGCTATGCATTTTGTGTATGAAAAGGATTGTGTGTCAGTGTGTGTTGTAAGATCTGTGCCTTGTGTGTGTGTGTGCGCGCACGCCTGTACTGTGTAGTACTAGTAGACGTAGTATTGTGTGTATGAGGAGTTGGCACTGTATTTTATGCATTGAATTCGTACTAGCACAAAACATGTATAGAGTGAATGGGGGATCGCTCCATACATTATGCACACAGCATGCAGTTTCAAATTTTGCATGTCAGTTGAGTACACTGCACAACACTATACAAAGGCCTAATTGCAAGTTCAATGGATCAAAATTATTTGTTGAAACCCTTTGCAACACAGAATTTATATTTGAAGCAAAGAAATAATGGGCCCTAATCAAAGAACATGCCTTCATGTACATGTAGATAGCAAATTCACAAACCACATCATTTTTTTAATTTAGTTGACAGACAGACTGAATTTCACCAGAAAAATGTAACGGTTCCCTACTCACCAGGCCTACATCAAAATTGCTGAAATTGAAAAGGGCTGATATTTTGAAAAGGACTACAATTTCCCCTTTTTTTTCAAATTCTATTAATGCATTTACTTCTCAGATTATAATATGAATTGATGTGTATACAAGGACTGTTAAAGTTAAGAAATACTGAAAAACAGCAATATGCTCGCCAATTTTGTAGCTTTGAGATACTGGCCCATAAAACTAGAAAGAGCACAAACTGGATTTTACTTTGCCAAAAAGTATCTTCCTGCTGTGTCTTCAGGAGTGTCTTTTTTTCAATTATTATTATTAAGGAGGAAATGAGATGATGCAGGCCCTCTACAATTCTTCATTTCTGGAGCACAAAGCTAGCACATAAATGTACATGTAGACCTATTTTATCCAAGGCTTTAACATCTACATGTTGCATTGCAATAAACAAGGATCTTACATGAATTACCCGTATGATCATTAATTCTTTGAAATGGTCTCACATTTAACAGTGATACATGCAGGAATGAACATGCAAAATAATAATTTCATTATTTCATCTCCCATTAATTTGCTTGTAACATTCGGATTGGAGTGTCTACAGTGTATTTAGAGGGTGATGTGTGCATATACAGTATATCTACATACTGTATAAGTTATTGTTCACAGAATGCTTTGAGCCAAGTTACGAAATAATTTGCAAAAGTAAAAAAAGAGAGATTTCATCGCACCACCTATTACGCAATCTCATGCATTTTTTCTTCCCCTACTTTTTCTGATTTTTCGAGCCTTCCCAAACCAAATTATTGCTCTCTAAAAATAACTACTCCTTTTTAGTTCTATATTTTGCAAGTTTACATACTCTGAGTGTGCATGTTGTTTATATCCTGTTACACTGTACATACTGTAGCACCCATAATCCATATACATGTAAATCCATGTTTAACTGATGTGTTTTATGTGGATGAATTAAATACAACATACTACTGACATGTTGTACATGTATTTCTTAATTTGACACTAAAAGTATTTGATTAGGGAGGGGGTTGTGTTGTTGTTTTTTCAATGTAATTTCATCTACAAATGTTCATCAGGCATGTAAATTTTACATCCTTTCTCTGACGTACAAATTGGCACTCAGTATATGGTTACAAAATAGATCTATCTAGAGGTCTAGTGTATTTTGAGAATTTTTTACTTCCACTGCCCCTCCCCCTAGTTTAACAGGAGATCAACCAGGATTTTGGACACAAACAAAAATACACGTACTGTACTATTAACAGAGATAACACTGGATACTTGAAACATGTAGATCACTACTATTACTAAATACTGTATTAAATAATGACTTTTGAAAAATGCCATTTTCATACAAAATTATGTGTGTACCTTGGTAAACCCTTTTCTTAGACTATTAGAGTGTTTATGAATTAATATGGAACCTGGATACCTACTGGAACTAAAATTTACAACCTTCAGCCTCTATTCCCCAATTTTTATGTGAAAAATACTAGCTCACCCCCTTAATACTAGGTTACAAATTGTAAGCAATTCAATATTCTATTTAAATCCCTCTCAAAATAGTTTCATTCTTCCTATCCTAGATAGAAACTTTTTTCTCCTCTGCCTCTGCCTCATAAAAGGGGAGAAGTTCAGACCTTCTCCTCCAGAAAACAAATCTCCAATCGAGAGTCTACCCAATAATTGCAAATTTTCTATATTTTTCACTTGACATCTATTGGAGTATCACAAATCATAGATTTAAATGTTAACCATCTACTGGTGACTTATTTTCCGTGGTCTAAGGTCCATTTCAATCACACTCAACAAAATGAATCTGAAATAATTTCCCGAAACATGGTGAACAGAAGGAAAAATAGTAAACTGAAAGGTCAATCATGATAAACACGAATGTTCAAAATATGTGGTAATATATAGTAAAAGGAATATTTTACTGCCAGAAATTACACACATTCAACTTTATTTCGAGCTTTTTTCGATCTTCCAGTCTTTCTTTTTGCAGAATTAACAACGCGGCGCATACAGGCGATAGCGATGAGCTTCTTGTGCACGAATCTTATGCCAAGCTAGCGTAGGCGATTGCTCCAAAACATTACCTCGTGCAGAAAATTCGAAAACAGCCGTTAACGTTTGAAAAACGAACATACTAATCGGGGTATAACGATAGTTTGCAAGTAAGAAACACATACATGCTATAATGATCAATAATCTTAAACATTATTTCTACGATAAAATGAACATTAATAATAAATCAGACAAGGGCAAATAGCTTAAATATGTAAATTTGTAACGCAAAGTTTAGATAGTAGTGAGGGTTTCGCGCACAGTTTGTGTGCGGTTAGTATACACGATATATTGCACGACCATGGCTCGATTTCGAGCTCTACTCACCGTTTGAATTGCTCTATAACTTTGTCTTCTCGAATATTATCCGGTAAATTTCCAACCCAAAGATGCCTGGTTTCGCGCACCATGCTTGCCATGGGTCATAGTCCCGGTTAAAATCCTAGTAAATATCTCGAAATCAACGTTATTTTCGGGCGTGAAATCCACATTATATTTCCAGCGTAGTAAGAAGCAAGCGTTGGAGATTGTTGATAACCGCAGCTCGTACACACCGTACCGTTAACGTGTAGTGAAATTCAAGCAAAACTTTGCCCCAGCGTTCTGGCGCTAAGCTGGCTGGCGGTTCGCTCGGGAACTTGTGAGGCCCAAAAAGCCGTGTCGTGGTTTGTGGATGACGTCATTTTTGAATCGCCCCGTGCATTCAACACACACAACTCTCAACACACAAAAACACACACACATTTCAGTCGTACATTGTGCAGTGGCGCTAAGCGTTATATGTATTTACATTGCTTAGTGGAAATTTTCCTCTCTGCGCTCTTCATGCAACATAACTGCAGAGTTTTGCATAGAAAATTCACTTAAATTTATGTTTCTTGAAGGATATTAAGGCGATTTTATCCTGGAATATACTTGGAACGTACTCTGGGATAACTTAATTCGGATTAAGTTGTGATTTTATGTGTAAAATCTTTTCATTTCGCCGTTGAAATGGAACTCTTCAGACAAAGCCGAGACAAAGGCCGAGTACATTATACAGTATGCGCCAGAGGAAAAACAATCGGGTGGGGCTGTCTTATCGCCCTTTTCGAACGACATTCTCATGGAATACTGGAATTATATACTCAATATATACCCTGAAATTAATGCCCTTACTAATTTCACATTAACAAATATGTATTGCGAGGTGAATTATTTAAATTGTCAATATTTCCTCAATGAAAACGTCGAGCAGAAATTGGTAATTTGTAAAACAAAATGGCGACTAATGTATTTTTCACGCATGGAACTGCATAAAGGCTTTCGTTTCTAGTCCTCTGAATATGTGTTTCTCATTTTGTGTCAAAAATTACCAATCGCCTGGAACTTGACCAGATATGTTGTTTTTTATCAAAAGTCTGTATTTGTTAGTCTTAGTGGTTATAATCTGGCTAATATAAGGTAACTTGTTAATGTTAGGGGTATCTTTCATGTCGTGTCTTCGTAGTTAGTAGAAGAGTTCTTTGTTGTCGGACACGGGTATGCATGCGTGGTTAATTTTTGTGGTCGAGAGTGTAATGTATGAGGCCTATTTCTTTTCTTTTTTTTTCTTTTTTGACAGTATACAGTCCAGTACGTCCACGTGATCATTTGTCTCTTCGAATACTTCAGCTTTATTATATTTCCATATGTGACTTGCTCCACGCGTTTCTTTAATAATACTCCCATACTGAGCTCAATTTACCACCATATTTTGATTCACATTCGTGCATCGGTTGATTTCACATACAATGGATATAAATATGTTTTTTTTAGGGGGTGGCTTCACTTAATCTCTCTCTCTTATTTTTTATACTGATCTGGCTTGTCGTGTGCATGTTAGATGATTAATAGGCCTACACCATATTTCTTTGAATAAACTAACTAACTTTAGTTAAAATTAGTATTCCCTTTGTAACAATTAATTTCATGATAATGAAGAAGAATATATATATTTAGGAAGCCAAAAAGTGCATGTGTGGTCTGAGATAAGTTGTGAATGAATACTTTTTTTTTTTTTTTAGTTGGGATGTATTTGTTTGATTTTTATCTCTCTGTTTGTTTTTCTTTTTCTTTTTTCCCCTTCATCATCTCCTTTTAGTTTTTTACTGTATGATCATCTACCCAAAATACTATCAATCCCAAACAATTCCGAAAAATCCAATCAGTATAGGCTTAATCACGGCCGTACATTACAGACAAGTTCTGCGTATGTCATGCCCAGTGCGCAATTTGCTGTACGACGGGCTACAAAATTCCGCTTACGTGGCAAAGCCCAATTAACACTTTAGATTTATCGATTTTGTTTCCCCCCACCCTTGTTATTGCCCACGTCTTTTGTCTCTCTCGCTCTCCCTCTCTCCACGATCGAGTGCCTGGGATTTGTATGCTCATACACCGTACATGGTGATTATCTACTTTGGTCGCCATGGTGACAGCACATAGAGGATATTGGTGGTGGGGTATGACAATGCAAGCAACCCCCTTCATCGCCGTCAGCTTATCGATCGGGTAAAACCCGGGACCGTGGTGGGAGGGGGGCATTGTTAAAGCGGAGATAGTATTTAATGGAACCATCTATGGAAGGACTTTTTGAAAAAATTAAAAAAAATATTGTGATTGCTTGGCCCCTCCCCCATTCATGCATAGCTATTTGAGTAGGAACGAAGCAAACATTTTAGTCCATTCCATTCTCCTATCTCCCTGCTCCTAGTAAACTCCACCCCAATTTTACTGAAGTTTACGCTTACTAAATATTAGGGTCCATCTGGTTTATTTTTGGGCAAGAAACGACATGATGCCTCTTCAGTCTATACCAGGCCACTGTTTGCTCCCATGCTTAGTTCTCTAAATAATGTTTAGAAGAAAAAAAAAATCAGTTATCTACATTTTAAGCATAAAAATGTAAGCATTCTTAGTACCTCTGTCAACAGTCTCGGCACATCCAAAATTCAGTTGACATTTTTCAGCACACTCGCTTTGGCTGACCCCCTCCACTCAACATTTGAGTACTATCCATTGTCATCATCAACATCATCATCAACATTTTATTCTTTTTTTTATTTTTTTAGTCTGGTTTATACCAGTATTCGGTAAAGATTATCAACCAAATTCATCATTGTTGGTTGTATTTTTATTATTTTGATGGATCAGTTCCATGTGCTTGACTAAATAACCAAACCAATTTATTAACCAATATTAATTGACCAAATCCTTGTTGGTTTTTGTTACGTGGAACTTCGCCAAAGACAGATAAAATTGGCATTATTTTATAACATCACACTGTTTTCTGGTTTGTTTGTTTCTTAATCATCATGGCGCAGTATAATTCAGTAATAATTTATGTTTTTCATTACTATTCCAGATTACTTCTAATAATGGTAATTAATTTGAACTTGCCACGTTGAAAATCATCTCATTTGATTTTGTAGTGAAAAAACACAACAAAATTGTTCTGACAATGATAAAGAAGTTTTGTTATGCCAACATCCATTATGGTCTTGTATATTTACAATTAAAACAATTTCCCTTACAGAAATAAAACAATGTTAACAATTAGTTGCTTGAATATAACACAAAAAATATATAATAATGCGATATTATTACCATAACTATTATGTTATTATTAATATTAACGCAAATGTCAATAGACGATGAATAATCATTGTACATGTACATGTAAATTTCAATTATTTGGGGAACATTTCGGTTATGTGTTTATACAGTACATGTACATGTATTTCATTTTTCACGCTCTTAAATTTGAGGGGAAAATAACGGACTGAAGGTCTGAATCGTACGCTAATCTACACTTGCCACGTCGAATGTTATTAATAACTTATGAGTCAAAAACATGTGTTCTTTATCATTATATCGTACACAGATTGTAAGTCTCACGCAAGGGCTTGCAGTCTCTCTTTCGGTATAATATACGTGTAATTGTAAATGTATATTCTGGATCACTACAGAGTGTTCTACAACAAAACGGGGCTTGTAGAACAAACAGGAGTAACTTTATTTTACACGCTGCAGTTAAATAAATGATAATAATAATTAAATAATACACACACTAACATATTCCAATGTATGGATGTTCTTTTCTAGCAACCTATAATACCTATAATTAGCGACTAGTTACCATTAACCTATTATTGATGAATGAACTACAATACTTGGAATCCATTCTGCAGACATTACTTGTTGATATGTCGGACAAGCCTCAGACATGCTTTCAGGTTGTCAAGAACAACCTTTTGTTTAAAAACTATGCATAAATTTGAATATGTTAGCATACCGGTCTATTATGCACCACAGAGTGTTCTACAAAAACACCCCTAAAAATGTGTGGAATAATGTGGAAATGTAATTGCTTCCTTTCAGTTGTGCATTTAATGTCAGTTTAGGGAAGTGCAGACATTTCCTCCAAAATCTAGACAAAGAGAACACATTATAATAGGGTCTCTATGAATCCTAGCAAAAATAATATTTTCATTTTCATTTTATATACATTATATAGGATCTCCATGAATCCTATCAAAAAACAATATATCATTTTCATATTATATAGAATATATACATTGTACGGTCTGTATGAGTCCTATTAAAAACAATATTTCATTTTCATATATACATTATATAGGGCCTGTATAAATCCTTGCAAAAAACAATATATCATTTTCATATTATATACATTATTAGGTCTGTATGAGTCCTATCAAAAACAATATTTCATTTTCATAGTATATACATTATACGGTCTGTATGAGTCCTATTAAAAACAATATTTTCATTTTCATATTATATACATTATATAGGGCCTGTGTGAATCCTTGCAAAAAACAATATTTCATTTTCATATTATATACATTATACGGTCTGTATGAATCCTTGTAAAAACAATATTTCATTTTCATAGTATATACATTATACGGTCTATTACGGTCTGTCTCAATCCTATCAAAAACAAAATTTCATTTTCATATTATAAACAGTACATTATACATGTGAATCCTTGCAAAAACAATATTTCATTTTCATATTACATCTATATACATTATACGGTCTGTATGAGTCCTATTAAAAACAATATTTCATTTTCATATTATATATACATTATATAGGGTCTCTATGAATCCTATCAAAAACAATATTTTCATTTTCATATTGAGTTGAAATATGGTTTTATATCTTGTTTTCATTTAAACAAAATATCCGCCTCAATGCCTTTGACATTTCATTTCATGTGGCGTAATTACGAAAGAGATAATAATTTAATAATTGTTGTTCGTTCGAACCATTACTCTTTGATGTATCTTGTTTTGTTTGGATGTTGTTTTGTTTTTTTGTTTCGGAATTGTTTTGTTTGTTTCTATTTTTGGCCATTTTCTGTTTTGATTTTAGAGTCATGGCCTGACTCCCGTACACTCATAGTTCTCCCTTGCTATGTTTTCCATGTTGATTTTAATTTTTGATGAATAGTGAAAAACCAAGGCTTGCTCGTTTCAGTGACATTTCTGCCTCGTGATTTTGTTCTGGACTGTTCTTTTTTTTTTTCTTTCTTTTTTCATCTGGTAAAGCTTTTCAAAGATGAGACTTTCCTTTGTAGGCCTGTATGTGCAATGTCATGACTAATCAATCATAAAAATTATACTACGCACGTTTTATGTGACAAGTCATGCAGTAGACGAAAAATAAATACGACAATAATGATAGTTGATTTGTTGACTGTGATTTCCAGTTACAAATGATTTATTTTCTCACGGGATGCAATAACAACGCCAGAGTTCATTCTGTCGATTCAAACCGTTTATTTTCAAATTGCACATGCACCAATACATCAACTATGAAATAGGCCTCCTTGGATGCTCTAAATATTTTTAATTAATTTTCACGGAAGACCTGTTTACTAATTTAATGGATTCCATCCATAGAGATGCAATTGTGTATATAGCAGATGGGGTTCAAGATTGTGAGAATCAGAATCAAGCATAAATTTAACACACATTAGTAAACGAGACCATTTAATTCTAATAATAACGAGTCCACTCCCATAATAACACATAAATCCATCCAGACTTGATAAAAATGTTATACACATGTACTCGTATCTTGTATCGTTTACATGATCAAAACATGTGTTTTTATATGGTTATCGTAGTTTATGAACAGGGTCTGTCCTTGAAAACTAATTAGAATACGCGGGCAGTACACTGCATGCATTTTAGGGAGTCGTGCGCAAACCGAGGGCCGTTATGGCGGTTCGGCTTCGATTATTATTATCAGCTATGTCTTGTCATGTGACATGATGTTTATCGCAGCAGGGCTCTTTTTTAATAGTTGATGTCTGACATTTTGGGAAACTGAAAGGGTACAACAAAAAGGGCCTGGTAATGTGCAATTCTGATCCCACCAAAGGCTGGCATGTCGTCTAGAAATGAGTACAATATGGAGACGATTGTCGGATACTCTGCATTGCTTTCGTACACAAAGTAAAGCAGAGGTTTGTGTTGACTGAAGTTTTCTGTTCAAGGCATGAAGGTCAACGGTTTCATCGTTGTCATTGGACTCGTATTTTTTCGTGGACAAACACAAATCCGCAATTTGCGATGTGATACCCACTCTACAATTACAAACGATGTGATAAACTATTATTTTGTTCTATCAAGTGCTACATTTGTGAAGACCAAACTATTAAGAGGCGGTTATTCACGTTTTATTATCATGGCAGATAAACATGCCTACACAATATCCCATAAAACATTTAAAGAGAAGGTTGAGTTCTGGGAAGAGGTGAAAATAATTTGTGAGCGTTATCATTGTATTATGCAAGTGTGGAAGAATATAAGATAAAAAATGTTCACTGAAAAGCATGGCTCTTCAAATGCCTTAATATTCTAAATATGGCATGTAACATAAAAATCAGGACAGATTTTTATGCCACATGTTCGAGTCCCATATACATCTTTCTGTGCACAGTGCTTGTAACTTTACCAAGACTGGGCCAAATTTCTTATCATTTTGATGATTCCAGAACCTTGTAGTACACTTATATTCAAGATAATCAACCTTTTCTGGTCGATTCCACACAGCTTCTTTCACAATGCAATCGCATGACTAGAACTCAACTTTATCTTTAAAGGGATCCGGTAACTTTGTCTCAGATTCTGAAACAAAATTCTGGATTTAGCTCATGATGCAATGATAATCATAAACCTTTAGGTCAGTCAGGAACCCCATGACTTTTACAAGCTGATCGCCTGTCTGATTATCAAGATATTTATGATTGAATTACAAATTTTGAAAACCGTTCGCCTGATGGTTTTCATAACACTATAGTCTATTAGGGAAAACGAGTATGGTAAAACCGGTCAATCAAAGATTTTTACTTTTTGAGGCACTTCTTGATCATTTTGAAGCGCAATTTTTTTAGGGCTTCATTATTACACCATATCACAGACACTAATAACATGTAGGGCCATGTATCTCAGATTTAACACTGTTAAACGATCCCTTTAAGCAACTATATATTTTGTCCAAGGGTGATATAACCTCTAGTAGTGTTGGGGGTCATCGGGTTTTTTTTTTTTTAGTGTGTGTGTCATAGAGATATATCTCTATGGTGTGTGTGCGTCTCAATGATCCCGTGACTGACCCAGTGTATGGCCCCCTGCTAGCAAAGAATGCGACATCTTAAACTTCTGGAGAGAACTCGAGAACAACTCGTGTGGAGCCGCTAGAGACGAACAGATGCAAAACTTTGCCTTGTCGAGGCTATGAAATAAAAGCCGTTCCCACTGAATAAGCGAGTACCTTTTCCACCGCTTGTTATGGAATATGCTGCATTCAGAAGCACACATCGCGCCCCATACAATGACAAATGCTTGGCAGTACGAATAGTCCTGCGCCAGTGTACGGGTTATTCAGGGATCGTCTTCGATTCGGGGTGATGAAGTTCGTATGTTTTTTCAAGAGATGATCGACACATAATTATGTGAAAACGAAAATAGGCAATAAAAGTAGAGCAGCCCATCACATCAGGCCTAAGACATTATGCTAGTGTCACAGAGAATGGGCATGTGACATTTTGGTACGTAAAATTAATCTTTATACAAAAATGTCGGATAAGATTGGACGAGATAACATAAGTCAAGTGGGTGGGTTGAAAGCGAGAGATATAGCAGGAGCAAAAACTGCCGTTAACATCTAAAGAGAGACTGACTTTTTATAACGATTATAAGGAAACATACCAAATACAAAAGGGGAAAATGACAACCAAAATATTTTGTCAGATAGATTATATTATACACGTACTTAAAACACAGTCAGGGCCGTGAAATGATAACAGGCTTACCTATACATGTAATAAACTACCGCTTGGGAAATGTGACTAATGTACATTGTATACGTGCAGGCCTCTTCAGAGGTCTCTTCATCACCACATAAATAACATAGACAGACACAGGAAATAATGTACTAGAACGAACGCGAGTGAAGTATGAGTATGAGTGAAAAGCGCGTCCCATGGAAAATGTATGAAACGCGCAATGTAGACCATGCTGTATTATTTTGATTTTTTGACAGCGAGCAAAAAGAAGAAAAAATGGGGAATTATAAAACGACTGCCAGTAGAAAAAGAACAGTTACCGGATACCACAATGGTATTTCCTTCAATAAATTCAAAAGAAAGAAACTGGCCCATGTAGGAACAAAAACGATTTTACAAATCGGGTCATTGTAAAAATATAACTGCA
This sequence comes from Mesocentrotus franciscanus, assembly GCA_037976565.1. Lineage (NCBI taxonomy): Eukaryota > Metazoa > Echinodermata > Echinoidea > Camarodonta > Strongylocentrotidae > Mesocentrotus > Mesocentrotus franciscanus. The sequence continues at coordinate 23,422,073 of CP137682.1, forward strand.
CATGTTGTAGGACACTACTTTTCTTTCCCATATTGCAGTGTGCCCCTTTAAACTTGTTATTCTTCCCTTCCGCGCCCCTGAGAGAGTGAGCGAGGCCTGAGTAATTTGGCAAGCGTTCAAATCTTAGTCTACCTCGAAAAGACCTCATATCATTTCATGCTCAAATAATTTTACGAATATTTTACATAAATTGCGCTATTCTATTTCATCTGTCTTAGTTATTATTAACCTAGATTTTTGTTGTGTGTGTTCATATAATAGTAAGTACAATTTCTTAAGTTTTACAATTTGCTTTTTTGAAGGAAGATATACGTTAAATGTATCCATGAGATACGTGAGTCTGAAGAGTAAGAGACTAGGACACATATCGCCAGGGAAGCGGGAAACGAGTATCTCTGTTTCTCAACCAATCAGCTTCCACGTGCGTCACAGCTCAATGTCTACCGCTCAACTATCCGGTAACCCTAGTTTGTGCATGCAGACATCTTATGTTTAACGAAGCAGTAAAAATATCGATTTAAATGTTCTGTTTGTGATTAATCAAAGGATTATCTTCTTAAATTATGAATTATTAGATTATTACATTTTCAGGATGGAATTATACATCCAAATCATCATATATATTGGATTGATATATGTTATATTGATCTTGTTCTTGAATAACAGAATATGAAAACGTTTGATGTTTGAGACTGTATTTTGAACTCGTGACATTTAGCGATGTGATGGCTGAGGCTAAATTTATCCTACCCGACCGGTCAGCCAAGCGAGGACCATCCAGATTGGAGCCTTGTTTCTCTCTCCAACTCTCCCTTTACATGTCTTTTTCTATCGGTGTTGCAAAATAAAATATATGTAAACTTCTATTCCCCGCTCTGTCTTTGTCTCTTGCTTCGTATCTCTGTGTTTGTCTTTGCGTTTATCGGGTCTTGCCGTCAGATATGTACATATCGAACCCCACTATCGAACCCCACTATCGAACCCCACTATACGAACGTGATTCTCGGGATGTCGCGTTTATCGGCTCTTCACGATTCAAAATAAAGGCCTTGTCTCTGCGCAGCTGCTTTGCGCCGTTTGACCCGGGAAGCAGATTAGCCTGGGAAGGTCCATAGAGCTATATGGTAAGGTCCGATTTGTATGTGGGGTTCAAAACAGCTTTGCGTTTATCGTGTCTCAGAAACGTGATTCTGGCTGTATGTCACATTCAAAACGCACCTTTTTCGGCGTTACAATATGCCCATATCTAAAGACGTTTGAAATAGGGCTTTGCGTTTATCGCCTTAAAAATTTGCCTGAAAGACGTTTGAAAACGCTGATTCTAGGCAAAAATTTGGTCGATAAACGCGACCTTTATCTCTGCATCTATCTATACAGTTTACTATTTGCATTTATTTTCTCTTAGCGTTTCTGTCGTCTCTAGAGAATATCCGTTTGATAACGGTTTCTTCTACAATTCACATCGAACTGCAATTTCGAATCATCACAATTTCAAAATTTAACATTGGCAAACGGCAAATAGTTGAAATATGTTCAGCTTTAATAGTCATGCATGCTCGGACGTGTATTTCCAAAGCTATTCAAAATGGGGCCTATACATTGGTTTACATGTATCTACATAATATAGAGACGGCATACACTTCCCAATGGAAAGATTTCTTTGGGTGAACTCATATTCATAAGTGAATAGGGATTTTTTTCTTTTTTTAATGTCGTTTCGCAACAGTCGAGTCAAGTTACTCATAGTTTGAGGGAAATGTCGAATAAATTGTGTGGCAATTCTCTATTGGACCCCAACAGAGCCAACACCCTCCTCAAAGAAGAAAAGGGGGGCACTCATTTCATAGGGGCGGTCGACGTACGACGACAAAGAACATACACATTCTATGGGTGAATAGCGGGCTGCCATGTCTCTGTACTGCGGAAGTTCCATATCGGTATACATGTACTATACACTGTGCATTTTGTACGTGGAAAATTACAGCGTACATCGTGGTTGTCATTCTCTTCGTCGCCATATTGCTTTATCGTTGTCAACAAAACTCTCCACATTTCTATTTTCTATAAAGCTTGGTCTACCATGCTGGGCAGTAAATTGATGATGTTGCCATTGTACTTTATTATACCATGATGTGAAAGGTGAAAATGACCCACATATAAAGACTTCCAGTAAACACAACTTTCCTGGTTTAATTATTTAGTATTTTTGCGTGTCGTACGTGAGGGACGTCTGTTCATCGAATTATCTTAAATAACTTTAACAGCTAAGATATAAGCATGGACCTAATGATATAACTTATATACTGCATTACAAATTGCCTAGAAATTGTTTAGTTTATGTATAGTCCTTTATCTAGGCTGGTAACTCGACCGTAATAATTTACAAGGCTTTTCCAAGGAAATCCCTGAATTACACTACACTACATGGCCTCTATTGAAGTTAATACACAGTGGCGAATATATATGTGGTGGTGAAAATAAAATGATCATATTTGAGTGAGCAATAATTATTATTTCCTTCTGCCGCAAATAACGGTGACGTCATTGCTAGATCTGGAGCGTTCCTTGTGCAATGAAAAGTGTAAATGCAAGAGGGGGGTGCAAGACTGGACTCATAATGGGAAAAAAAATCCATTAAATGCGGGCCCTAGGGGGGTTCGAGGCCATGAATTCCAAAAGAACAAAGCGAGCAGAAAACAAAATAAATACAGGCTGAACAAGGCATAGCTTTTTGTTCCGCATACACACACCACTATAACACACATATGATGCTACACGCTGTGTAAGTGAAGCCTATTTACTTCAAAAAATTCATACACACACTCACACACACCCACCCACGCACATACAATACAGCGGTGCATTTCGATGTTTCCAATCGCGTGTGTGTGTGTGTGTGTTTTATGAAGTGTATGATGATATCGGGTTCAACTCAAGTGAGTGCATGGCCTTGTTTTTCTTTTTTAATGTCGTCTGTTGAGTTCAGCGAGATAGTGTCCAGGGAAAAAAGGCTACCAATCTTTTCAAACGCTTTTCATCAAATATACACATAAAGAGATGGACAAAATAAATAATTAGAAGTAACATCTTAATTCTACGAATTTTTTTTTTTTTTTAATATGTCTCGTAACAGCCAATTTGTAATTATGTGAAACTGTACATAGTTTTCAATGTTTGCATTTCCATACTACATGTATAGGCCTACAATACCGTGCCATGCAAAAATAGAGGCTTCAACCATGCTTCAAGTTCAACACTATTGTTATGATTTATTTATTTTTTTTTTTTTTAAAGCTTGCCGCTCCTTCGTTCCTCTGTGGGAGAAGAAGCATTAAATTAAATGTATGAACGTGAATATGGTCTCTTGAAAAAGCACGCAAGATTCTCAGCTGTGTGGAAGGAAGGACGGACAAGTTATTTTCATTGTGCCACATATTGGCTAGACATGGGGGTTTTAGCGCATGTGCACAACCACAGGGCGTAAACCACAAACATCGTACGATCGGACAGGGTGAAAAAAAGAAAGAAAAAAAGATAACTTTGTAGATGGCTTGATAGGTTCCTTGTTGTTTGTTAGATGGCTTGATAGGTTCCTTGTTGTTTGTACGTTCTTTGCAATTTGTTGGTGCCTTATTTTGACCTATGTTTTTATAGTTAGTTTTACCAAACAGCCGTCGGTTCCGCTTGGCTTATTCGATTCATGAACGCACAAAGTCCTTCGGATGCAAATTGTGCATTTTAGAGAGCCTCTAAATCGCTCACTCACTCTCTTTCTCTCTCCTCTATATAGATTCACTCACAATCATTTTCTATTGTATATTTTTCGGGATAGTCTAATTGTAATCTTTTGGGCCCGTTCTTACAGTACTGCTTTCCCATGTACGGGCTGAACAACCTCAGGGATCTTTTCGAAAGTTCCTAAGTGGCAGTGCTCGAAAACGTATGGACAACGTTAACGGAGGTCTCTTGCATCATCCAATATGGCGACCTTTCTTCTAGCGGTGCATGAATTACAAAGATTCTTGGACTGGACAGTTTATCGACAGGAAAATTTACCAATTGATATACTTGATCATATTGAGAACAAAAATGGAATAAAATCAGAGTTACCTCCCTATTCCTGGTGGCGCCTCATACATTTTCATTTAATGTAGGCCTAACCTTTATTTTGTTTTAACTTTTCTAGAACAGAACATGATAATATCCTCGTGCAGCATGGCTGTGGAATTTTCCATTCAAAATGACGGCTTTCTACAAGGGCAGGGACGGTTTGGTTGGTCCACCCGATCGAATTTTATGCTTATTTTACTCACTCAAAATGCCAACACAAAATTGCACGAGCCTTGTAAAATCAATAACAACATGCCGTATGTTAAAGAACAAAACAAAACTAGTACCACCAGTCGTTTGCAGTATATAAGCCACAGCCGATGACAAAATATGAAATAACATGACTTCTCGTCAAATATGCAAAAGAGACTTGTGATTATCTAAGTAAAGGAGTAGGCCTAAAGGTAAAGAAAAGTATATGGTACGCGTAGCAACATGTAGGCTCTACAGTGAAAGCCTTTGTTCTGTTTTTATTATATTGATGTCTAAATCCTATACAAATCCAATATTCGACCGTGAAAGCTTTGGTTGGCGAGATGGAAACGTCGAAAATCTAATATTAGAAGAGAAATAGAAAAGGACACGTCGCAAACAACAACAGCTTCACACAGCTAGATTATATGAATCTCAACTACAAATCCATGCAGGCACGCTACACGGGACACAGACTGTACGACAAACACGTAATGAAATAAAGCCGCTTATAACCATTGACGTCACGGTTTCCTTGTCACGTGATGGGCGTTGTCGTTGAGAGGAAATGTCACTCGGGTCGATTCATCGATGACTCCCAGGCTAGGCTGTAGCAGGACAGGCGTTTGGTATAATCATACAGAGGGGTTTCATCATATCAATTCCTTCGCGCTCCTTTTGGGAGATCAACCGACCCGCGCGCATTTTATATTACATGACATATTGTAAAATTCTCGACATCTTTTTACACTTTTCTTTACCATTAAAAATCGAAATTGAGTATAATATCCTCAATCGAGATATGAAAAGAAGGAAACATTTCCTTTACATTCCATGTAAAACCATGCCCTTACTTGAAAAAAAACCTCCGTCATTTTGACGTTGAACTTTACAATCCATTTAACTTTTTTTACTTTCTCATACATAATGTCCATTGATCGGTCGCACTGTGCTCGATTGCCTTTCAATATACCAATCTTCAACTTTGCAGCAACGCGTTTTGCGTCAAATTTGTAAATCCTCAATCCAAGACAATGACATATGATACGTAAGCTTTTCATACATATAAAGCTCATTCTGATTGGTTCATTTTTAGCCCCGTCAATTTTCATGTCAAATCATGCTTCATGTCCCATTTTAGAAGCCCGACCCAGGGTTTTGTGCCAGCTAGCCCTGTATGCATACATGTACGTATAATGCTATGCATACACTTAACTGAACATGCATAAGTACAGTACATGTACATGCAGCGCAGCGCGTAGTACGAGCGCACTGCACTACATTATACATCTTACTTGTCTGAACTCGAGAGTCTTTACTGCAATTACCTTTTGACCAGGCCTTTTGACCCTTTTTTGGTAATGTAAATATTACAAATATATGTTTACATAAAAATTAATTTTTTTTTTATTTTGACCTATCATTTGCTTTGCCTGAAAGTATTAGAAAAGAAGATAAATGGAGTAGTACTAACTTGTTAAAAAGTTCAGACTAATCCCGACCAGCGCAGCAGCACAACGTAGTATGTATATCAAATCTACTGTAGATGTGGACGGAGAAAGAGCGAATTGGTGTTCTTGACTTTGTCTTTGTTTTAGATCTTTTCTTCGAAGAGTTTGATTCTAGCAATGAAATTAAGCTAATTTTAGTAAAGTATGTAAATATGTGATGCTCTTCATGACATTATCACTTCATATACCATTGAGATTTGGGATCATTTACTGTACAAAAAAAAATGTATAGACTATATCTGAGATTGAGAAATCTAAAAAAATAAATATGAAGCAGCATCGACTATTTTTCATTGGGTCACGTCAGTACCATTATGAAAATAGGGGAACAATGAGTGGGATGGGTTTAGTGCCAAGTATAAAATTATAATGCATTACAGTGCAAGTGCGCATTACACGCGTACGTATAATAAGAGCAATTTATGCACCCCCAGAAATAATGAATACGGCCCGACCTCTCTACACACAGAACTGCACAGATACCGCACAGTCCGGTCAAGGCGGTACGCGTAGCGTTAAACTGCCAAATTTACAGAAATTGTGAGGGAGCGCTTTTGCTATGAAAGGAATTGATATGTTGGCAAAAAGGCTGCGTGGAAGCCTATATGAAATTAAAGCAAAAACACAAGCGTTGTGTATAGGCTCCCGATAATGAGCGCGCTCCGTAATAACGGGGGGATTTGAGGACTATTAATAATATCATGCGAACGCTCTTTTTCTACGAGTACGTACATCTTTCAAGTAAATCAGATATTGCGATTACAGAGAGTATGAAGAGCTCGTTGCTAGGCAACGTGGATGCTGATTTTGCTAACGCTTGTGCATCGAGACGATGGGGTCACTTGAATTCTTCATTACAATGGATAGAGAAAAAGCGGCCTACATTTTGTTCCGAAATAAAAAAAGTAAAAAGATGTGCATTTGACAAAGACCCAGTTCAATATGACTATTTCTCGATCAAAATATTTTGCATTCATAACAATTTTTTCCTTACTCTTTCGAATCATGGCAACGCCAGAACATTGTCATCTGATTCTGTATTGAAGATCAAGGCCTCCCGAATGTGTTTCTTTTTGTCTAGAAAAGACAAAAGATATTTCATTGATTTTGTATCAGATGTAGTGATATTATGAGTAGGCCTATATATAGCCTATATATATATATATAACTTTTATTTGATTTTATGGAATTCTAACGTTTTTTTCCAAAGTAATATTTAAAACAATTTAAGATATATTATGACTACAAATCTTCTGTTTGTTTTATTTTATCATTCTATGATGCATGTACAGTCAAACCTGTCTATAATGACCGCCCAAGGGAAACACAAAAAAGTGGTCTTTGTAGACAGGTTCCTTTAGTACATGTTTCAATGAGAAACCATTTTCAAGGGAAACAAAAATGTGGTCTTTGTAGACAGGTGGTCACTAAAGCAGGTTTGACTGTATATGATGTTTTGACCCCCCCCCCCAGTTTCTCTCTCTCTCTCTCTCTCTCTCCCTCTCTCTCTCCCTCTCCCTCTCTCTCTATTTCTGTATTCTTCTTCTTCTTCAACTTCTCCATCTCATCATAATTATTATCATCCCTCTTTCTCTCTTTCTTCTCATACATCCTGCCTCACCCGTCATACTAGAAGCCGGGTAATAATTATGATTGCAGGGCCCTCGGGGAAAACGGTATTAATACTTATGAGGCTACCCTGGGTAATAAGACATATTATTATTATCATCATTATCATCATAGTCTCTTTCTTCTCAATTTTCTTTCTTCCTTTCAAGTTGAGCTTCTTCTTCATCTTGTCCTCCTCCTCTTCCTTCTCCTCCTCCTCCTCCTCCTTCTTCTTCTTCTTCTTCTTCTTCTTCTTCTTCTTCTTCTTCTTCTTCTTCTTCTCTTTTTCTTCCTTCTTCTCTGTGTCTTTTATTATTATTATTATTATTATTATTATTATTATTAACAAGTTTTTGCAAACAAAAATGAAATACAAATGTACCATGTGTTCTATAGGTATGTAATCAACAATATAGCTGCAACATGCTATCATTAACAAATGGAGTCCTCTCTCTCTCTCTCTCTCTCTCTCTCTCTCTCTCTCTCTCGTACGTCTATGAGTTATTATGAAGATTTCTTTAAAATTTCCCTTATCCATTTAACCCTGCTTGTTTTGACCAGTTCTGCGTGTGGTCATAAACACGAGGTGGCGCTCTTTGATGTGGAACAGGTACACAGTGCCACTAGAATTATTACAACAGTGAAATACCTTGGAATGCTGATTTTGAAATAACTCCCGAATAAAAATCTAAGCTAATGATATTTTTAGTAAGAAATATTTGATGATGACAATGGTGATGATGATGATGATAGTGTTGGTGATGATTATGGTGCCCGTGGTGGCGCGGCGGTGCCTGATGATGATTATAATGGTGACGATGATGATGATTGTGATTTTTATGAAGATAATGACGATTATGGTGATGATAATTACGGCAATGATGAACATAATGTAATGATAATTATAATAATGACGGAAAAGAGGATAAGGAAGAGAGGGTTGATTACGATTTTGATGATGGTGATGGTGGTGATGATGTTGGTGGTGCTGACAATGATGATGATGGAGCTTGTCAGAACATGCCTAGTGTTCATGGAGGGAAAACAAATCAAGCCCCCTTTTCTTCTTCTTTCTCTTCTTCTGATGTAGATGACATTTCAAGTTATTATATGATAATATTTTTTTATTATTTATCTTCTCTATCTCTTCTATCATGTCTAAAGTCTATATAACAATTATATATCTTAAGTAACCTTCTCCTCTCATTACAATGCAGAGAAATCTTGAAGCAAAGAAAGAAAAAGTTGTACAACATTATTTTCGTGTTTATAAAAAAAAGAAATTATATGTATTTGTCTAAAGAAATATGCTCTTCCTTTTGTTCGAAAGGACAAACCCAATATGCCAATTACTTGAAGTGAACTCAGAGATATGGGACAACCAGAAAATCATGGAACAGTCATATTGTCATTCAAATAAGTTATTATTTATGCACATTTTCAATGGGATATTCTTCAATGAGCGAGGTAGGGTTGGTAAATGTGAAAGTTTTGACTCTAAAATGAACTATTCTAAGCAAAGCAATAATATTATTAGCACAATTTGTACATTAGTTGTTTGCTTTTTTTTATACAATTTAAAATGTTCATTTAGAAATATTTAATTCGCTACAAAAGCTAATGAAATAAGACATCTCGATGTTCATCTCACCATTACATCAAGTTACAATGTAAACCTTGGTTATCATTGAGATTCTCTAGTTAGTCATCTTTGCGCAGAGGCAGTATCGTAGCCAATGAGGTTTATCCGAGGCGCGATTATTGCTAGTTGAAAACTTATCCCAATACCCCGCTCTGACGACGTGAAATACCGTCGGCTGTAGCAATTTTTCCAGATCTCCATGGAGATCTTACAATAAAACTCAAAGAAAGCGTTTCTTCTCCTTTTTTCCTTCTGCTTCTCATTTGTTATACGTCTTCTTCTCCTCTCCCTCCTCTTCTTCTTTCTTCTCCTTCTTTTCCTGTTTTTATTCTTCTAATTCATTCTTCTTCTCCTCCTCCTTTTTCTTCACCCTCTTTTTCTTCCAAGATTCACTTCACAGTGAACCCTAAGGTGGGTAAAACTCATCACAGAGATGCAGGTTACATTTTTTACAATTTAACCAAGAGGCGGCGCTCATTCAGAATGTTAAAAAACATAAGATACTTTCTTCAAACAGCCCCCTTTTTCCACATACAAGTCGCTAAATCGAGCACAGATAATTTTCTAAGGTAAATAGAAAGAAAAATGGAAATTAATAGAGAGAGAGAGAGAGAGAGAGAGAGAGAGAGAGAGAGAGAGAGGGGTAGAGCTGGGCACAGCACTCGTGGGGGACATAGGTTGGGTCAAAGAGGGGGATAGGGTGATAATGAGAACTGTTTATTTGCAAGAAAATAGGATCATAATTAATTAATTAGACGAAAAAAGGAAAGAAAAAGGTACATATTATTATTATATCAATGACCAGCAACCAGGCATGTGGTAATATTTTGTTGTTTTGAGAAGGAACAAGTATGAGGAAGAAAAGTAGAAGAAGATGACGATGATAGTTTTGATGATAATGATGATGATGATAAAAAATAATGACGATGATGATGGTGATGATGATTACGGCAATGATGAACATAATGATAATTATAATAATGACGGAAAAGAGGAGTAAGTAGGAAGAAAGGGAGGGGTGAATACGATTTTGACGGTGGTGTTGGTGGTGATGATGATGATGATGATGATGACGATGATGATGATAATGATGATGACGATAGAGTTTGTCAGAAAATGCCGAGTATTCATGTAGGAAAAAAAATCAAGCTCCCTTTTTTTCTTTTCTTCTTCCTCCTCCTTCTTTTCTTCTTCTTCTTCTTCTTCTTCTTCTTCTTTTTTTCTTTTTCTTCTTCTTCTTCTCCTTCTTCTTCTTCCTTTTCTTCTACTTCTTTTTCTCCTTCTCCTTCTTCTTCTTCCTTTTCTTCTTCTTCTTCTTCTTCTTCTTCCCCTTCTTCTTCTTCTTCTTCTTCTTCTTCTTCTTCTTCTTCCTTCTTCTTCTTCTTCTTCTTCTTCTTCTTCTTCTTCTTCTTCTTCTTCTTCCTTCTTCTTCTTCTTCTTCTTCTTCTTCTTCTTCTTCTTCTTCTTCTTCTTCTTCTTCTTCTTCTTCTTCTTCTTCTTCTTCTTCTTCTTCTTCTTCTTCTTCTTCTTCTTCTTCTTCTTCTTCTTCTTCTTCTTTCTTCTTCTTCTTCTTCTTCTTCTTCTTCTTCTTCTTCTTCTTCTTCCTTCTTCTTCTTCTTCTTCTTCTTCTTCTTCTTCTTCTTCTTCTTCTTCTTCTTCTTTTTCTTCTTCCCCTTCTTGTTCTTCTTGTTCTTCTTATATGTACAGGACATTTCAAGTTATTATATTATATTATTCATTTATTATCTATCTCCTCTATCTCTTCTATCATGTCTAAAGTCTATTTATAATAATTATCTAACTTTCTCCCTTCATTGCTAAGGAAGTTTTGGAGCAAAAAAACACACCTGAAAATGTAAAAAATCTAGATTTTTGTTTATTTCTTTTAAAACGTATTGTGTATTATTTTTGTCTCAGAAGTATATGCTCTTCCTTTGGTTTGAAAAGACAAACCCAATACGCCAATTACTTGAAGTGAACACAGAGATATGGGACAACCAGAAAATCATGGAACAGTCATATTGTCATTCAAATAAGTTATATTTATGCACATTGTCCATGAGATATTCTTCAATGACCGAGGTAGGGTTGGTAAATATGAAAGTTTTGACTCTAAAAAGAACTATTCTAAGCAAAGCAATAAAATTATGAGCACAATTTGTACATTAGTTGTATGCTTCTTTTGATACATTTTAACATGTTCATTTAGAAATATTTAATTTGGTATAAAAGCTAATTAAATAAGACATCTCGATGTTCATCTCACCATTACAACAAGTTACAATGTAAACCTTTGTTATCATTGAGATTCTCTCGTAGGTTATCTTTGCGCAGAGGCAGTATCGTAGCCAATGAGGTTTATCCGAGGCGCGATTATTGCTAGTTGAAAACTTATCCCAATACCCCGCTCTGACGACGTGAAATACCGTCGGCTGTAGCAATTTTTCCAGATCTCCATGGAGATCTTTAAAACGAAATTAAAAGAAAGAGCTCTCCTTTTTTTCTTCTTCTTCTTCATATCCTTTTCCTTTTCTTCATGTTCTCCTCTTCCTACTTCTTCTTATCCTTCTTCCGTTTTTTCTTCCTCTTCTTCTCCTCCTTTTCTTCTTCCTCCTTCTTCTCTCCATCTTCTTTTTATGTTATGTACAGGACATTTCAAGCTATTATATGATATTATGTATCAATTATTTATCTCCTCTATCTCTCCTTTCATGTCTAATGTCCATATGATAATTATCTAACTTTAATAACTTTCTCATTTAAATAACTTTCTCCTTTTGTTGCCAGAGCAATTTTTGAGCAAAGAAAGAAAAGAAGAAACGAAAATGTACAAAAAGTCGGGTTTTTTAAATAATTATTTTCATTATTATTTGTTTAAAGGATAGTACCTAATAGCCTATGCCAATTACCTGAAGTAAACTCAGGGAAATGGGACAACCTGAAAATCATGGAACAGTCATATTGTCATTCAAATAAGTTATTATTTATGCAAATTTGTAATGGGATATTCTTCAATGAGCGAGGTGGGGTTGGTAAATATAAGAGTTTTTACTCTAAATTTCAATATTCTAAGCACACACACACAAAAATATTAGCATAATTTGTATATTAGTTGTTTGCTTTTTTTGATACAATTTAACATGTTCATTTAGAAATATTTAAGATGCTACAAAAGCTATTTAAATAAATCTCGATGTCCATCTCACCATTACAACAAGTTACAATGTAAACACTGGTAATCACTGAGATTCTCCCCATAGTTATCTTTGCGCAGAGGCAGTATCGTAGCCAATGAGGTTTATCCGAGGCGCGATTATTGCTAGTTGAAAACTTATCCCAATACCCCGCTCTGACGACGTGAAATACCGTCGGCTGTAGCAATTTTTCCAGATCTCCATGGAGATCTTAAAAACGAAATTAAAAGAAAGAGTTCTTCTTTTCCTGTTTTTATTCTTCTTCTTCTTCTTCTTCTTCTTCTTCTTCTTCTTCTTCTTCTTCTTCTTCTTCAATTCCTTTTTCCTCCTCTTTTTCTTCTTCTTCTCCATCTCCTTCTTCTTCTTCTCCATCTCCTTTTTCGTCTTCAACTTCTTTTTCTTCTTGTCCTCCTCCTCCTTTTATTTATCCATCTTATTTTCTTCTTCTCCTCCTTCTTCACCTTCTTCACCTAATCCTTTTGTTCTTCTTCTTCCTCCTCTTCTTCTCCTTCTCATTCTCCTTTTTCGTCTTCAACTTCTTCTTCATCTTGTACTCCTCCTCCTCCTTCTACTTATCCATCTTTTTGTCTTCTTCTTCTCCTTCTTCACCTACTCCTTTTTTGTCTTCCTCTTCCTTCTCCTCTTCCTTCTCCTTCTTAGTGTCTTCTTCTCCTTCTTCTTCTTCTTCTTTTTCTTTTTCTTCCCACTGAACCCTAAGATGCAGGTTACATTTTCATAATTTCACCAAGAGGTGGCGCTCATTCAGAATGTTAAAAAAACATAGGATACTTTCTTCCAACAGCCCCCTTTTTTCCACAGACAAGTCGCTAAATCGAGCACAGATAATATTCTTAGGTAAATAGAAAGAAAAATGAAAATTGAGAGAAAGAGAGATGAAAAGAGAGAGAGAGAGATAGAGAGAAAGAAAGAGAAGGAGAGGGAGAGAGAGAGAGAGAGAGAGAGAGAGGGGGAGGGGTAGAGCTTGGCACAGCACTCGAGGGGGACATAATTATGTTGGGTCAAAGAGAGAGAGAGGTAGGATGATAATGAGAACTGTTTATTTGCGGGGAAATGGGATCATACCATTAATTAATTAGACGAAAAAAGGAAAGAAAAAGGCATTTATCAATGACAGCCAGGCATGTGGTCATGTTTTGTTGTTTTAAGAAGAAACAAGAAGGAGGAGGAGGAGAAGAAGAAGAAGATGATGATGATGATGATGATGAAGAGGGTTAAACTTGTTTTTAATTTGTTCCTCTTCTCATGTTTGTTTGATCTTCTCTCATCTTCTCGTTATCACTCTGCCTCCAATGCACTTTTACTACCCCACCCCGCGCTTCGAGCGTTTTATTCCTCCTCTATTGCCCCTTCTTTCTTTCTTTCTCTCTCTTTCTCTCTCTCTCTCTCTTTCTCTCTCACTCTCTCTCACTCTCTCTTATTTTTACTATCTCTTTTAATTTCTCTATGAATATAATGCGTAGAGACTTTCATTTGAAAAAAGGCTATGGGAAGAAAGTCATTCCCTTTCAACATTCTGAATGAGCGCCATCTTTCGGTGAAAACAACATAGGTGACATGCATTTCTTTCACGAGTTTTATCACTGATCTCTATGAACAAAAAATCGTAGAGATCGATGAATTTACAGAATGACCCAGAGGAATCCTTTTCACAAATTTGTTAAAAACGTTTTTAAGTGTTACGACAAATATTAGTTGTGGTATCTCCGAGTACTGTTACGGAATACACGTAAACGTTAATTACAAAGTAAATTTCTCTGTTGAAATACAAAGCGATAATTTCATTCGCCAAAGTTCTCTTATAAATATTGTTTAGGCACTTTGAGTTAGATCTTCCCCCTATTTCACTAAAAGTTGAATAGCTTAGCGTCTTTAGCGAACATACTTAACGAAAATGAAAACAATTTTTTTTTTTACTCAAAGCTTGTAAAACTAAAAGTAAATGTATAAGGGTTAGTATGGATAAAGGTAAAATGAATAAATATATTAGGACAGGAAGGAAGAAAGAAAGAAAGGGGAGGGAGAAGGGAAAAAAATTAAATAAATGAATCAATAAGTAAATGAAAATCTCAACATTTCCCTCAAATATTAATACATGTAGGAACAAATTCCTTTACACTTTTGCAATATGCAATTTTAGTTATTATTGAGAGAGGAGAAGGGTGAATAAAAATTACCAACACTACTTCAACAACAACAACAACAACAACGAGGGAAAATGTCATTGGACTATAACAAAAATACAAGGATTACATACAGGTTTTTAAATAGCCTGTTTTAAATTAGGCCTGTTCGAATTTGCCGAAAATTCTAGAGAAGATGCATTGTTATTAATGCATTTTCTGACAAAAACTTTGAACAACGCGAGGAAGGGGGGGGGGGCACAATACCGACATTAAAAAAATAATAATAAATAAGGCTATAAAGGATTTTTTTTTAGGGGGCATTTAAGGATATAATTTTGAAAGGGGCACAAATTAAAAAAAATAATAATGGAAAAAAAAAAAAAATCAAAATTTTTTATTATAGTATGCCATAATGGTTTTTATGAAGGGGCATTGGCCGGTCATGTAACTCCTTTTTGCCAATAGGCATCATAATATTCTCTCCAACGACACCCGTAACATGTACGAAAACAACAAACGAACGAACGAATTAACATCATTGAGGTGCAATTTACACAAAGCCGGGTTGGGGGGGGGGGCGCAATCGGCCTGCGGACCTTTTCAAATCAACGTGCCATATTCTAAGATCATAATAGAAAAACGAATCCCCTCTTTCACATTTTGGACCCAAAAGGAACCAAGCAAACCTGATAAACTTATTTCGTTTGTTCCGTTTTTTCTTGTTCTGTTTTCGTCATAATTTTGTTTTGTAATGGATTTTTTTTGTTGTTGTTGTTGCTTATCAGAGATTTTTGGTGTAAATTGTCACCGCTAATTCCTTGTTTTTTTTTGCTTGTCATTTTTGTTATAGGTCTGTGCCTCTCGTTTTACAAAGCTTGGATGTGCGCCCTATTTCAGGAACAGACATAATGAAAACAGAGAAACACATCTTCGTTGAACGAAAACAAATATCAAACAAAAAGAGTCGAGTTAGCACAGCACAAATGCATACAATCAAAATACACAAAAAGGACTCACAACGCAAAAGATGTTGACAATGTTAACATGATTGTTATTCGATGCAATCGTTAAGTTAAGCAAAGGCAATCAAGATGTAAAAATCTTTTAGCCGTAATTATTCGTGTATTAAAATAAAAACATTCTCTCTCTGAATGACGCATGTTATAGGACAAGGTAGAATTGATTATGTTTAGATCTAAAAATAACAATGAAATTGAAAATTTAAAAAACATACCTAATGCTTAACAAGGTAGAATGGATTATGTTTTAATCTAAAAATAACAACGAAAACGGAAAAAAGCAAACCTAATGCCACTATGTTCAAATTAAAAATAATTTCTATATACCAAGAATAATTTCGACTAAAACGATGTTCCTGTATTTTGTTGTTTTGCAAAACAATGATTAGCCACAAACAATAAATAAACAGTCAAAGGAGAAGAAGAAGGAGAAGAAGAAGAAGAAGAAGAAGAAGAAGAAGAAGAAGAAGAAGAAGAAGAAGAAGAAGAAGGAGAAGGAGAAGAAGAAGAAGAAGAAGAAGAAGAAGAAGAAGAAGAAGAAGAAGAAGAAGAAGAAAAAAAAGAAGAAGAAGGAAAAAGGGCTTCCTTTTCAGGGATAATCCCAAGCACTCTAACTCACGACTACTGTGACATTTGACCAGGGTCATACTTTTCATTAATTACTTGGAAATTTTTTTGCCGGAAGTTTTCTTCTTCCTTCCCATAAAATTATTGTTGTTTTGGAATGTTTTATCACAAGCAGGGGCGGCCGAGTGTCTTTCAAAGTGTGGGGGGCACCAACAAAAAAGGGCACTTTCTGGAAAAAAGGGCTCCTACAAAAGGAAACCTCAAAGCGAAAATATACAATTTTTAGACATTGGTATATACCCCTACATCGTGATTACATTATCAGGGATGATTTAAATATTTGTTTCTCTCTTTATTTGGTCCAAGATACTGCTTAACATCAATCCCAGTTGGTTGGAATGGTCTGAATATTCATTTGTGAGCGAGTGAATATGTTTGAGGTCGTAGTGCAAAAAATAACATCTTATAAAGAGGAAAAAAATAAATCCTGATGGGGTTTTGAACACAATCTAATCATGAAAGACTGCAAAACCTTTAATATTTATATCAAGCTTTGGATGAATTAAAGAAAAAGTTGTTCTTAGTCGCTTAAAATTAGGAGCACATTAATTATGGTGAAAGGAAAAGTGGGCATTTATCCAAAGGGAAAGGAACACTTATTAGAAAAGAAAAGGAGTACGTGTAAAATTAATTTAAAAAAATCAGAGGTGAAAATGGGGTATTTCTCGCACCTGATAAGGGGCAGTCATCAGAGATGAAAAGGGGCACTTATAAGAAGGAGAAAGGGGCATTTATTACAAAGGAAAAGGAGCACTTATCAAAGTAAAAGGAACACTTATCAGATTAGAATAGGGGCACTAATCAGAGGTAAAAGGTGCTCAAATAATAAGGAGGAAAGGGTACTTATTAGAAGAAAAAAGGGGAATTCTTTTAATGAAAAAATGGCCACTTTGTGGGTACTTGAAAAAGTGATTCATGCTACATGAATTAATGATAAACAGTTAACAGGTAAGTTTTTAGATGGTTTTAAAAACGATCAATATAGTAACTCCTCCCTTCACAACCTTCACAATGATTATGGAAATCAATGTGATCTAGACCGGACCTCAAACTCGACGTCGAGCATTTGTTACTCGCCTGAGTGTAACCGGCTACTAATCGGCAAGCAAGCAAGACAATATCCCTACAAGAATGGGGCTGTAGTGAAATTTTAAGAGAGGAAAACAACTTTAAGACAGTTCAAATTAATGCTGGGAAATGGAAACTAAAATAATACTGCTTTTAAAACCTACGGGATATGCATGAAGTTAAAATATTTAGGATTTGGGCGCAAACGCAATCGGGTCCCACTACTAAGTAAGCAGTCGGGGCTAGCTTATACATGTACATGTACCATAAAATATAGGCCCATTTTAGGTATGACCTACCCAAGACTCCCTGACGAGTTTTATTTCTACACTACACTCACCCCCCGCCATAGGGCCCTATAACATTTTTTGGGGGAGATATCCATTGACATATTGTGCTTTAGTCCCCTTTCCCTTACATGAACAACAACAATAATTATGGTATAAATGCCCGAACTTGATTTTTTTTTTAATATCGGGCTTTCCCGCCAAAATATTTGAATCAATAGCTATATGTTGATCGAGTTACTTATCATACCTGACTATTTGATTCATGGGGTGCATATAATTCTCTTCGCTAGTCTCTTTCCGACTCTCTCTCTCTCTCTCTCTCTCTCTCTCTCTCTGGGTCTCACTACCCCCTACCCCCCCTTTCCTCTCCCATCCCCCCTCTCTTTTTTTTTTCTCTCTCTCTCTCTCTCTGTCACATCAATCTTTATCACTGGTGCTATCCCTCTCATATTATCTCCCCGAAACTTCTGCCTTTCCCGTTTGAGCATTCGAACTGAAAAAAGTATTGAATGAAATTATGTGTGATGGATAAAACAGTATTGCCCTCCTTCGTATATTTTTTGTAATACGTTCGATTTGTATCGATCAGTTAAAACAATAACATTAACATTTATACTTTTTGT
Source organism: Mesocentrotus franciscanus (assembly GCA_037976565.1). NCBI lineage: Eukaryota > Metazoa > Echinodermata > Echinoidea > Camarodonta > Strongylocentrotidae > Mesocentrotus > Mesocentrotus franciscanus. Next base: position 23,440,101 of record CP137682.1, read on the forward strand.
GAGCTAAAAGGGGTTAAAGCCTAGGGGTTTCAAATCAGTCTATTGTTTCAGGGGCGGAAGGGCGTCTTTCAATTGGGGGGGGGGGCGAAAAAGGGCACTTACTGGAAAAAATGCACCTTCAAAGGGTAGTCCCAAAACGAATAATTGAAATTTTTTGAAATTGTTTCATCTTTATATACCATAAACTATAATTAATGCATTATCTGGGATAAACTTCAAAGTTTTCTATTCACGTGGTCCAAGATACTATTTCCGCATCAAAATTTGCTATTGTGAGTGAATGTCTGAATATTCATTTGTGAGCGAGAGAAGCGAGTTAGCAATTTTTTTAGAGGTCACATTGCGACCGAATAGTTCTCATTATAAGATGAAATGTTCCTGAGCCTCCCGAGGGGATTCCAAGCACCATCTCATAATGAACGAATGAATAAGACCTTCAATATGCTACTTGATGAAATAAACTCTAAATGTGAGAGAGTGTAGCAAACGAGTTTTTGAGGAAATTTGAGAAAAATTGCTCTCAGTCGTTATAAATTTGAGGTACATGCTGTGAGAATCTATTGTTTCTAAGGAAATGAGGGGTGATAACAACATCTTGTAATATAGCATGTATAGTAACTATGTCTCACTCTTTTTAACATGAATGGCATTTGGTAATGTAAATGCATTCGAGTTTCAAAACTCCTACTTTGTCTAAACCTTTATATTCTTGAACAAAGGGCAATCGATTACTTTGGCCTAGCCCTAAAGAGGGACGTTGGATAGCTTCGAAAAACGAGCACGATTATATTCATAAAAGGGGCAAAGTTCGTTCTTATTACATTTTGGGTATTGTGCCCCCTGCCTCCAGCCCTTCATCATAGTGGTAGAAAAAAGTTTAATGCTATTACACAAAGCTGCTCCAATTCTTTGAAACTGGATATGGCACTTAAAATGACCGCCAAAGGGCACAATTAGCTTGGAAATATAGGTAAAAGGGGGCATTTATCAAAATGCAATTACATCCAAACTAACAAGGGGGAACTTATCATTATTTGAGTTGGGCACTTATCAAAGGTGAAAAGGGCCATTTATAAGAAGGATTGGGGCACATATTATAAAGGAAAAGGGCACCTGTCAAAACTATATTGGGGCACTTATCAGAGTTAAAAAAAGGGGCATTTCTAATACAAAAAAGGGGCACTCATCAGAGATGAAAGGGGCACTTCTTAGAAAGAAAATGCTCTAATTACAAAGGGAAAAGGTCACTGGTCAAACGGAAATGAGGCACTTATCAGATTTGGATAGGGACATTTATCAAAGGTGAAAAGGGGGAATTTATTTTAAATAATTGGGAAGGAGCACATATTAAAAAAGGAAAAGGGGCACTTTTCAGAAGGAAAATGGAATTTATTAGGAAGCAAAAGCGGCACTTTTTAACGTAAAGTGTCGCTTATCAGAGGTGAAAGTGGCACTTCTCGCACATGACAGGGGGCACTTACCTAGAAGGGGAATGAGTTTTGATTACAAAGTAAAAGGGGCATCTATCGGCTTAGAATAGAGGCAATTATGATAAGGGGAAAGGGCACTTATTAGAAAGACGGAAAAATGGGCAACTCATCTGAAGCTGAAAAGGGGCACTATTCCTACGTTTAAAAAAAGGTACCTCTTGGGGTACTTGAAAAAGTGTGGGCCACTATGCCCCTCTCTAGCCCCGGGAGCACCGCCTCTGAAGAAAAAAAATTGAATAAATAAATAACAAACACCTCCCTCCAAATCGTCACGACATTAATTATCACCCACCCCTTCCTGAAACCACTGAACTGGAATCCGAAACCACAGATTCATACATCATCCCGAGACTTTCTTAAGTTAGTCTTGTATCTGGGAAATTATATAATTTATCAGACTTCACATATTATTTTGTATTTTTCTTTGCATATTTTCATGAAGATTCCAGCTATCGCGCAAAAAAAATTAACAAAGAAATTAGTATATACTATAAAGAAAATTGATGTCATTGAAAACATTAAAAACACCTTTTTTATTAGATTTTTTGTAAAACTGAAAGCTAAAAAACCTCTGAAAATTAAACAGCTTGTAAGACCCTAACTTAACTGTATTATCTTTCTGCATGCATCAATCGATTGAATGGCCATTGATTTTACACACACGCAAATGTGTTCAAGTGGACAATTCGACACTGCTTGGAGAAAACACCTTGATGCTAAATTGATGTTTAATGCGGTTTCCTTGATTGAATCACTACCAGACGTGTGAAACTGTTTCGACAGGAGTCATTTTGAGGAAATCACCGTTAATCAGGTAAATGATATGCGATATTTTGCGGAAAATCAGTATTATTTTTCTTTTTTTTCTGACGGTTTTGGTACGGGTAGTGGGTGGGTCATCCGTGGGCTCACGCTGGGTGTGTGCGTTGTCAGTATCCACTATCTCGCTAGCGAGCTTGTATCGTCAAGTTACAAACATGTTCTTCATACATGTATGGCACGGCGAAAGCTCATTCCTTCATGATAATTTATGACCATTTTCACGTTGGCCTGTTGCAATGTTGTGTGCATGGTTAGGATTGAGAGTGAGCCAAGTTTGGTTTAGAGTGGCCGAGAGATGGATGGAATTGTATTCATTCAACATGTTCGTTGTAATTTTGTTATTTTTGTGAAAGAATAAGGGGGTAATAATAATAACAGTGATAATATAAAGCATAGCTCATAGTCCCTCCCTACAAGTACAACTGCAAAGTGATGGGACTCAATTCCAAAATGTTCTAAAATGCAATAAACACTCTCTCTTGAACGATAACATTCTTATTGGTCAACTATACATCGCTCTTGAGGACCAGGACCAGGATCAGAACAGATTCAGATTCAGTTATCATGCATTCATGGTTGTTATCGTGCTTTGCAGTCTTGTCATGAATATTTGGACACCATTTGACTGTTTGAAAATATGATGAAGTTGATATTTTGATTTCTTGTTAAAGAGTGTGTGAATATGAATCCCTTTTTGTAAGTTTTTGAGGGGGTGAGTGGGTCCAATCAATATATGATTTTATGAAATGAAAGGCTCAATTTTAAAATTTCAGGAACTTTAATATTTAAAAGATAATTAGCATTATTCGTCTCTGACTCTGAGATTAAACAGCAGCTTTAGCCACCTATCTAATCCTGATTTTGCTTCTGTACGGTCTCCTGTTAGAACCTATATACTGTAAACCCGGTACATTAATTTTCACGGATTTTGCGCTAAGATCGGCAAGTGCGAATTTTAGAACTCGCGAAAATATAAGCATGACTTATTATGCGTGTTTTGAACGGGCTGAATTGCATGCAACGCGATTTTAAGAACCAGCGAATATGTTTTGGGGTGGCTCAGCGTGAAAAATTAATCGCGCTAAAATAACAGCATTTACAGTATGTTGTATGCATGTATGAGCATACATGTAAGCCATCCATATCAATGTGTTGATTATGAATTAATTTGTAAAATGGTTTACGAATGATGATACATTGGTCATTGCGATAGATTTCAACTAATACCATTGCTTTCTTCTAACCTTTTCTTTGTGGAATGGAAGGATGGATGAAGGAAGGCATCTGACAACTCATAAGAAATTATACAAGAGATATTTCTTTTAACCTCATGTAGAATAGATTTTCCAGAGCACTGTACATTTTTCCATCAGTTTACTCCATCATATCTCATTGAATATTTTAAAACATTATAGACCAGAAAGCGCGCTGCGTTCAGTAAAAAGTCTTTATTATGTGTCCTACAAACTATGACAAAATCTTACGGGGAAAGGTCATTTTCATATGCAGACACTATTTTATGGTATAACCTTAGAAATATAGAAACATATGAATAGTTCAGAAGTAATTTGAAAACATACTTATTTAGCACACTGTAAAATTTCACAATTATGAACCCAGTGCACTATATCCACTTCTGTATTCTCTTCTGTATTCTCTTCTGTAAAGCGCATAGAGACATGTATGCAATTAAATGCCTATGTGTAGTGCGTTATACAAAAAAACAGTAAATTATTATTGATATTGCATAGACTGCATAAGATGATTAGAGACCCTGTCGGAAGTGAAAAATGAAATACATGTAGATGAATTATATATCAAAGAAAAGCTTACAAGCCATAGATTACATCATTACAATAATACCAATTATATGCTACTTTAGTGCCTGTCAGACGAGTAACAGCTCTCTGAAAACTAGAAATCTAAAGCTTTGAAAATCGGGAGTTGTCGACCTAAAAACTAGCTATCGAATTGATGACATCTTATGTGGAGTACGCAGTCGCATATTCACAATGACTTTGCATTAATTAAGCATGGCTCATCGCCTCAGCTATATATAGGCGAGCCGATCGGGTGCATATGTTATGTCGTCGCTGTAACTGCGGCAAATTTGACCCCTGTTGACCTGTAGTTTGGAGAGGTGCGGAAAATAAGGTTTTAATTTGCTTTTTGTGCAATACTGAAAGGGAAAATATTTTGAATTCCTTTATATTTGTACTCTATGTTCATTCAGCTTTCCATTGATATAAAGTCGTATTTTCATCGGATAGGGTCTTTAAGTACAACATTACACCAAAATCAAGTCAGACTTTACTTCATTGGAAGACGAAGATGAAGAAAAAGAAGTAGACGAAGAAGAAGAAGTGGAAGAAGAAGAAGGAGGAGGAGGAGGAGGAGGAGGAGGAGGAGGAGGAGGAGGAGGAGGAGGAGGAGGAGGAGATGAAGAAGAAGAAGAAGAAGAAGGAGAAGGAGAAGGAGAAGGAGAAGGAGGAGAAGAAGGAGAAGAAGGAGAAGAAGGAGAAGAAGGAGAAGAAGGAGAAGGAGAAGAAGAAGAAGAAGAAGAAGAGGAAGAAGAAGAAGAAGAAGAGGAAGAAGAGGAAGAAGAAGAAGGAGGAGGAGGAGGAGGAGATGAAGAAGAAGAAGAAGAAGGAGAAGGAGAAGGAGGAGAAGAAGGAGAAGAAGGAGAAGGAGAAGAAGGAGAAGAAGGAGAAGAAGGAGAAGAAGAAGAGGAAGAAGAAGAAGAAGAAGAAGAAGAAGAAGAAGAAGAAGAAGAGGAAGAAGAGGAAGAAGAAGAAGGAGGAGGAGGAGATGATGAAGAAGAAGAAGAAGAAGAAGAAGAAGAAGAAGAAGAAGAAGAAGAAGAAGAAGGAGAAGAAGGAGTAGGAGAAGGAGGAGGAGGAGGAGGAGGAGGAGGAGGAGGAGGCTGTTTAAGTAGCTGTATAATGTAGGTGTTTATCTGACCATAGTATTTATCTGAGGCTGTATGTATATGTATTTTGAATACAAGGTAGGATAGGGGATTTCTGCTTATGTTTGCTAGTGATCCTCATATCATTATTTATCTCTATTTCATAAATGAGTTTTGAATTTCTATTACACAAATTGACTTTAAGGTACGGTATTTGGTCTTTTTGTGTCCCTTATAAATGTTATCGGGTATCATGGAGTTCTGAACATAATTAGCATTGAAATTTGGAATTATGATTACCGGTATCCTTGATACTACTTCCTCTGGTCCTAGCTGTTTATTAACGCTATCAAATTTACACAGTCATAATCAAGCACATGTAGTCAGTAACATTTATGATGAAATAATTTGGACTTACCTTTTACAATGTAGTATCTGTGAACACTGCAGGGACCTTTACATAGAAAAAAACTTTTTGTTTTCCGTTTAGTTAGAGGGTATTTGATTGTTATTACAAATGTAAATAATGACAAATCATTGGTTAGGTAATGTGAGAATAACATGTATCATATTGGTTTTTCATTTAGTTAGAGGTCATTTGATTGTTATTACAAATGTAAATAATGACAAATCATAGGTTAGGTAATGTGAGAATAACATGTATCATATTGGTTTTTCATTAATAGTTAGAGGTCATTTGATTGTTATTACAAATGTACTGTGTGAATACCTGTATGTAGGTAGTTTCAAATATGATCTGTGTGGAGCCAGAAGGCTGTTAACCCATACACTATAACACAGAGTTAATGCCCTTCTAGTTCTGTAGAGATCATATACAGTTGTTGTTGTTGTTCACAAGAATCAACAAAAGTTTAATTTCCTGCAAATTAAAGTCATAACAATCAGTAAGCCTCTCACTAACACTGTTTTCACACTGGCAAAAATTTGCTTAACCCTGGACTATAGGTGGGGTTAAAGGGGGGTCTTAGCCCCACCTATAGTCCGGGGTTAAGCTTATTCCACTTTCTGTTCAGACACGTATTTACCAAAGTGGGCTAGCCCCACCTATAGTACGGGGGTAGCTGGCCCTGCAAAAAAGCAGGGCTAACCCCGCAATTGTGGTGCTAACTCCGCAATTGCGGTGCCAAGCAAATGAATGAGAACAGAAACGAAAAATAATCCGGTACTACGCAATGGAGCGAATTAATGAATATTCACGCTATACAGCTAGTACGGGGCTAACAAATTGCAGTGAGCACCGCATGAATTTTCTTATTCCCGGATAGGCGCTTAGTACAGGACTAAAAAAGCATGTATGAAAAGCCAAAAAAGTTAGTCCGGGGTTAAGGATAGTATGGGACTAAGCAAAGTACGGGGTTAAGCAAAACAAGTGTGAAAAGAGTATTAGTAAGCCTCTTAATAAATGATTTATAAATCAATTTTCATACAACAACCCCAGAATTCCATTTTAGACGAAGGAAATATTTTTACAAATCAAGCATCATAAACAGGATATGCACAGATATATATGAATCATTTTTTAAATGAAATTTGCAATTAACTTATGATTTGCATGATTCTCCGATTTCAAAAGAATTATGGTACCAATCATGACAAGCAATAAATCGTTCTATTGTGACTCAAATAACCACATAATCAGGATATTGTCATTTTTGTGCACACTGCATTTCCTCATTATTTTACCACATAATGTCTAAAAATAACATCCATCTAAGCTGGACTTTGTACAGGCCATCATCTACAATTAAACCCGTCTATTAAGGCCACCTAAGGAAAAGCAGACGATTGCCACTGTAGGCAAGTGGTCCTTAAAATACTAAATATTATTGCTTATCATTGCATTTAGATTTTACCACATCGTGTCGAAAATAAAATCTCTGGAAATAAAATTCACCTAGACCCTCATCATCATGTACATGTACAATTAAACCTGTCTATTAAGGCCACTGAGGGGAAAAGAAAAAGTGGCTGCAGTAGATAGGTGGGCTTTCTAGTTTCTAGACAGGTTCTACAACATATTTGTTCTACTGTGTATGTGCATTGACATGTCTAGGTGACCACTATAGACAGGTGGTCTTTATAAACAGGTCCTACAACATATTTCTTCTATATGTGCATTGACATGTCTAGGTGACCACTGCAGACAATGGGACTTTATAGACAAGTTCTATAACAAACATATATTTCTCCTTTGTGTGACACAAGATAGGTGACCACTATAGACAGATTGTCTTTATAGAGAGGTGGTCACTTGTACATGTACAGGGCCTACATATTATCATCATCTCAATAATGCCTGTGTTCTATTTGTCTTTATATGGATAATCAGATATCTGAATATCTAAGCTATTCTCTCCATCCCTTGTAATTTTTCTTCTTTGTTTGCTTAGAGTTAGTCATGTGCTTCAACGATCATACAGTTATGTAAACAAAACCTCTTTGCCAAGTAGAGGACTTTAGTCACTCTTGTACAGACACATTGTCTGATTATAACACCCCATGTATTGTAATGGAAATGGTCTGATGCTTTTCTTAGTAGCTTATCACTAAACGCATCATGAATGTTCAGTTAAGTGACTGATCTGTGGCTTTTAATATGATGACACCGGTAATCATGATGGTGATGATTGTAGGCAGTGAAAGAAATCCACATGTTTATTATAGTGATACTTCCGCATGAATAATGCAAAGCCATGGCTGGCCTAAGGCTCATGAATGCTAGCAACAGAGTGAATAGACATACATTGTTATACTTTTGTACATACAAATATTTAATATTTAATTCAATTTTGACTTGAGAATGCACTTAATTGTCACTTAGTACATGTACATGTATATCACTCTCAAGAAAGTGAAAATAGTATTTGAGAGAATGGAGCAGTTACTCTGTGTAATAGTATGTTGAGCTTTTATCAAGAGAATCATTGAGAGAGAACTTCATCTGTCTCTAACAGCGTGTCCACACACAAAACAATTTATCCCGAAACTCTATAACGATACGTCGTATAAAGAATCATCGTATAAATTCCAGGGTGTCCACACACAAGAAACGTCGTATAAAGAATCATCGTATAAATTCCAGGGTGTCCACACACACAAGAAAGTAATCCCAAAACTCTACAGCGAAATGTCGATAGGTGCGCAGTTTGCTACTGCGGTCATGAAATGGAAGCGGAAATGAGAGGTCAGGTCTCCTTTCGCGTGCGATCCGGCGTTAAGCCCCGCCCAGTTAGACTAGTTCCGTCCACACACAAAATTTCCATGATTAAGCGTGATTAGGCGTGATTAGTTATTGAGTTCTAGTTCGAAACGATGCCCAAACCTGCGTTTCGTTTCTTGCTAAAAGCCGTGCACTCTACACAGAAATGGATATATGGAACCACACACATGTGGCATGATTGTTTGGTCCAAACACTTCAGCTAATTTAATTCTTGACATATTTCAAAATAGTACATGTAGGGCACTCGAAAAACAAATCTTCTCAGGGAACACTTTACTATGATGTTCTTCCAAGCTGTCACAAACAAATGAGAAAGCTCTCAATAGACAATTTTCATAATGTAATAAAATTTAATGCATATATCTTGGTTCAGTGCCATGTTACAAACTATTTCATTCACCTGTTATGAATAATTTTATTTCAGTAGCCAGAATGCGGATCGCATACATTCCGTGTTGCTAGGTAGGACAAGCCATACTGTTTGTCGTACCTAGCAACAATTAATGTATGCAATTCAACTATTGAAATACGATTACATGTACATGTACCTGTATTTGTAAGAGGTGAATGAAATAAGTTGTAACATGGCACTTAACAAATATGACATTAATTACAAACCTGGGCCATCAGTCCCGTTTGGCTGCCAAATGGCTGGCTATTTCACTTGACAAAGATGATGCAGGATAATCCAGCGAGCAAGTTTCTCAACTGCAGCAATAACGTAGCCTGCTAATTGCATTTTTAATTAGTGGACTGTTTTTTGCTTTCACCTTTGTTAGAACTCATTCTTCTCTTTAATTCATTAAAGAAAGTGGAGTGGTGAGGGTTTGGTTTGCGATTGGGTTCTGGGTTTGGTTTAGGGTTACAAGGTTAGGTAAAGTGCTAGGTCTACATGTAGGGTTGTAGTTAGTCCTTCACCGACTTGACCGCAGAGCAATCCTCGCTGGAGTACATGTAGGATCACATTGTAGGATTGGATTTTGAAGCGTACGTACGATCAATTTTCTTCCTATGATTTCGATCATTCATAGCTAAAGACATTACATAATGGATAAGTTCATGATTCTGGTAACTGATTTATAGCTTTTTACAACTGGGCTTGATTATCCTGCCCTACGTGTATACATGTACATGTACTTAATTTAATGTTGTCTGCTGAGTATGAGAGCCAGAAAGACTTTAAAGGTACTACATGAATGTCCCATTTGCAGGCCCCCCCCCCCAAATGAAAAGGTTATTTAATTCCAACGGCATTTGAAAGATAATACTAATTTAGAACTTCCCTCAAAACCCTTCCTTGAAAATGTCTTTTTTTGGGAAAATAATGACCAATAGTTGTCGAATTGAATTTAGTGATTGCGGTTGTTTAATATAGCCTGATTTTCAGACCCTTGTACTGAATGGTTGTACGTTTTGTGCTGCGCAAAGATTTTGGCCATTACAAGAAGTGGGTTATTGATGGAGATAAATGCTCATGTACCCTTTACAGCTCATTTTATATATGTTATTACCAAAGAAAAAAAGAAGTCAGTCAGTCACTCAATAATGTCTGACAGTGAAGTCTAGAAAGTAAACGGGTTTTCTTGCATATTTTGAATACTAGGACACTGCTAACGTTTAAATTTCACAGATATGACATGCGTGACATTCATAATTCCTGCAAAGTTCTACAGAATCTGATGTTGGCTGCAAAAGGGATACACTACCTTTAACTCAGTCTTAAAAATGTTAGAATCAACATCCTTCTGGCTCTCAACATAGCTTACACTGCATTTCCTTTTTCACGGGACTGGAAACAGTTATTTTTTGTATTATTGCAGAAGGAATAAATACTCACAATTCAGATCACCCAGATTACAGTGTACTGTTCAAAATACATGTACATGTAGCTAAATGTCATAGGCTACACACCGGCAGGCTGAATTAAACTTGGCAGTGCCTTTTGCTCTTTATGAGTAAATCTTGTTCATTTGAAGGGCTCTGTAATAGGGTTAGGTTGCCATGGCAATTTGTTCAGCTGCCTCTCAATATTCTTTGCCATTCTATGCAAGAAGTGCTTGCCCATATGGTAATGGCCTTGTGTATATATATATGGTATTTTACTTCATAAGATGATGAAGCGGATCCTAATCAAATGATTGGTTGAGAGCGTACGTGTGACCAGGCATTACTGTTAGACTGTTCCAAAGGTACCTTGTGTGGGTAATTCTTACTAATGCCCTCACTGCTGTGTATTATTTGTATAATATCATTACCGTGGTGGTGTCATTCATAAAGACTTTGTGTACATATTTGTCTGTTTGGAGCCAGAAGGGCATCACAGTTGTGGAACACCAGTAGCGTCAAGTCTGACAGATATTATTCCATTCTTTCACACAAATTTAACTCCCTTCTTGCTACAAACAGACGATATATTTAGTTAGAAATTTTGCACAAAAATTGTGACCTCATGACCAACCCGATGCTTTTAGGATATCTTGCCTCCTCTCTCTCTATATTGTATGAAATAAGATAGAATCAGGACCCTGTTTCATAAAACTTGTTGTCAGTATCAAATCCTGAATTTCTGTGACAAATTTGCTCTCAGCCAATCAGATGCCACGATTTCAGTAGCTTATAACAGTTATTGTAACTTGTTATTCATAACATGTTTTATGAAACAGGGCCCAGATGTGTATTGAATCTGCATCTGATCTCTCTCCATGTTAAAAAGAAACGGGCTTTTAAACTGTTTTCATTCTATCCGTCAGAGCATAAATGGTGAGAATTCAACGAGGACCTGATATTTGTTACAGCGACAATTCCTCTGGGGATTATTTCATTGAAGACATTCATGTAGGCTTATCGGTAGGATGCAAAAGGTTAGGATTAGGGTAAAGGTTAGGCTATATTTATTCGTCTGGGTTGGAAAACTTTAGGAGTTCATTTAGTGTAGGCAATTAACTGGAGAAATTGTCGCTGATGCATGAATTGTTCTAACCATTTCTATTGACCATCCCATTGTTTGTGAAATGTTGCTACTTTCATGAGTACCGGCAATTGATTCCAGCAGTTCTTGGGTGGAATTATCAACAGAGATGAGAAGAATGTTATTTACTGCCGATTCCTTGGCTTGGATGAGAGTTCAACGGTGACTATTGTGCGCCAATAGAAATGCGCCCGATCTTATGTTGGGAGTGTGAAGCACGGATGGCAGTCTCTCAAATTGTTTACATCATCTCGTCGCGCACATCACAGAGCTGATCAAAAAGAAGCGCTGGGATCGCGTGATGGTAAGACAACGCTCTGCCGAAAGCCGATCCTCTCCGTCCCCGGGCATGTTGATCTGCGTGACGTGTATCCGCCAAGAACCATCTCCTGGCCAGCCTGTCTCCCCTGCACCCTCGCTCCACGCATTAAATAATTGATCGCACGTGCCGGATTCGGAGGGCAGTTTGCACGGTAACTTCCTGATTATCTTGTGGCGGGTAATTTTGGGGGTAAAAGTGTTTACTGCCCTCGTCTTCACCCGAAATGAGACAGATTCACCCCTCCTTAGAAAGGGTTTCATTGTTTTAAAGAGAGAATGAATGAAGTAGGTCTCCATGTCAGCTGTTGAGAGTGAGAGCCATAAAGGACATTAATTTCTCTTTTAAATTCAGAATTAAGTCCTTATGGCGCACATCAGATGATGAGAGTGACAATGTGATCCAGAGAAAACCTTTGAGGGCACGTCTATGCCTATGCCTACAGAAATGTTCAGAATATCATGTTTATTTAGAAATGGTTGTAGCATCAATCCACATGCACCTAGCTCCTGGCATGTAGTGCCCTTTTCTGCTCTTTCATGGTCTGAAATAAATGTTCACCTACTTGAAAACTAGATAAAAACATACTTGGAAGAAATAGTTTTTAGAGGGTTGTGGGAAGTGACATTTAAGAGAGAAAGAGAAATCGAGAGAGGAAAATGCGGGCGTCAAAAAAATACAGTGGCAATCAGGCAGAGGGAACGAGTGAGCAAGCAAGAGAGACAGAGAGAGAAAGAGAGAGAGGGAGATAGAGGGGGTGGGCATAATTTAATAAGGAGAGAGGAAGACTGTAGTGATGCTTTTGAATCGGACAAAACTCTGTAATTTGGTGCTAAAAGCAACAGACAATGTTTTGAAAACTCTTTCATGTGTGGAATGATCTATAGCCAAGTGAGTATTATTTACATTGCTTGCAATAATATGAGAAGCTTGTTTTCTGTCTAAACATTCTTCTTTTCACATCTGTCTTCTTTAGGCCCATTTACACATCCCAAACACCGTTTTGAAAAAATTGTAGATTTTTTTGACTGCCATTTACACTACTGGAAAACCAAATAAAGCGTTGGTGTTTGCTCATTCCAATTTTCTGGTGAGAAGTGCGCATGCATGACTTGTCGCTGCTCTGCATGCGATCACATGGAAGTGAGGGGAGTCATGTGACCAAAAAACAGAATCTTTTACGAGAGTGAGGCATTTACACTGCAAAAATTGGTGGAATATCTGCCAGCGTTTCCAAAAAACCACACTCCAGAGCTGGATTTTTTTCTTTTTTTTCTTTTTCTGTCATTGCTTGCAGCTTATTTGGTAGTTTACATGGCATTACACATCCAGAAGGTGCCCAAGGTGAAATTCACTGCATATTTTAATTTGAAGGAATCGTTAATATAAATTGAAGAAATGAAATGTAGTGGGAAATATCCACCCCCCTCAAGAAACATTTTTCTTCAGGGGTATACACTTTTCCTATTTTTGAAATTTGTCCATTAGAAGGAGAACATTATTCACGCACATGCCCTGAAAGAGAAAAATAAGCGGGCTACTTTGAGGCATTATGGGAGGCTTTTTGGGAGCTATATACTACCAAACCACCCAGAGCATTTTTGTATCTTGAATGTTGGAAATATCATGCTCAAATCCAAGGTAATAGGAGTTCAATTGCCTCCACATAGTCTGCTGAAATTCAGGATTTTGAGGAAACATTGAAACATTTTCTGTTGCAAATTTGACAACAAACTGTATTTTATTTTGAGCAAATAAAGCTAGTTGACGTACAATGTGTAGGAAATTCAATTTCGCCTTATTTTGACAAAGACAAAGAAGTATCTATAATCTGAATTTGTGAAAAGATTGTGGAGAAAAAGACCCTATTATTAGTATTAACAGTATTAACTGGATTTTATGTGGACAAAAATGATATGCTGAGCTTTCAGTAAAGTCGGAAACCGCTTCGCAAGCTTGTATTCAAATTTTCTGAAATGCACAGTGTATCTTTATTAAGAAATACATGATTTTTATCTTGCATTTTTGTCAGTTTCTTTTTTTTTAAATCTTCAAGAAAGACAGTACTGAAATCATTTTTTGTGTTTATTTGATTGATATAATACATGTACAGTATATGAAGAGTTTAATTCCAAAAGGAGCTAAATCCACTTCTGATGAAAATTGAGTTATTGGTATTAGAACATTGTTCACTTAAGTACCCGTCTTTTAACGAAAGTATTTACCTAAATTTTGGAAGCAATTATGAAAAAATGCACCTTCCGTACAAAATCTGGTAAACAAATTCTTTTTTTCTCCGAAGTTTAAATGGATTTAGCTCCTTTTGGAATTAAACTCTTCATATACATGTATGCATTAAAATCTAGATGCTGTACATTGACTGTACTCTTCAAAAATCTTACCCTGCATGGGGGGTGTTTCACAAAGACTAAGATCGACTTAAAGTACAAGTCCACTCCACTGAAAAGTTGAGCTGATTAGATAGACAAAAATCTAAAAAGTCCAAATATAACTTGGTTTTGGAAAATGGTGCTCAGATTTATTTTTAATAATTTTTTTTAATGAGCAAAAAACAAGTTAATGATCGAGTCGGTTGTGACGTAGGGTCCTCACAACACAGATTCGTAATGTAACAAATTTAATGCATACGTCTTTGTGAAGTGCCTCGATACAAACTATTTCATTCACCTGATAAGAATAATGAAACACTATTATTATCAGGTGAATGAAATAGTTTGTATAGAGGCACTTCAAAGACGTATGCATTAAATTTGGTTACATTGAAAATAGCCTATTGTCAGAATGTATACCGCTGGCACTTTCGTTGTGAGGAGCATGTCACATCCGTACAGCAATATAAATGTTTTGCTCGAAATACCCGAAACAAAAATCGCTCTTAAAAATCACCTGATTGAAGTACGCCCGTGATATTTGGCAGTTTTAACCTTTGATTTATTTACAACATGTTATAATTTTTGAAAATCGGAGTGGACTTGGGCTTTAAGTTGGACTTGAACTATGGCAGGCCATTCATGCCACAGGTTGCTCTCGCCATTGGTCTCTCAAGGGACATCACAAATCTACAGAATTTACATTTTTTTGTAGTTCATTGTGGAAAAAAACAAGGTACATGTATTTACATTGTAAACTTAAGTTATATTTAAGACTTGGACTTATACTATGGTAGGGGATCTATGCCCTTAAAAAGTCTTGAACCAGAAGTAAAATTAGAGGAAAAAAACCTTAGAAATTATGATATTTAGATAATATTTTTTCCTTCAATAATAAAAGATTAAAAAATGTGAATTCTCTGGATTTGTGACCATGATTTGTATGTTCCTTCAGAGACCAATGCCAGGAATGGTGAGAGCAACCAGTGGCATGAACGGCCTGTCTTAGTTCAAGTCCAACTGAAGTCGATCTTAGTCTTTGGGAAACACTCCCCAGGTTTTCCTTTTTTCATTTTTCATTTCTCATTCATTGTCCTAGACTCTTCTTGCTACAGTAAAAAGTAAAATCCTATTTTACTCTTGTTTTATTGGGATCAATGTAGGTGGATGGAAACGATATTTGTTTAATATTTGATATCGAACAAAGTCCATCATGTAGTATACCTGTACATAATAGGGGGAGTTTCTGACCTCTGTACTGTGGATTGATTGCTGTAGCAACTGCATGTTTATAGTTGTACCTGGGGGGTGTTTCACAAAGACTAAGATCGACTTTAAGTTGGACTTAAGTCTTACAGGCCATTCGTGCCATTGTTTGCTCTCACCATTATGATCTTTAGATAATATTTTTTCCTTCAATAATGAATTATCAAAAAATGTAAGTTTTGTAGATTTTTACCATGATTTGTATGTCCCGTGAGAGACCAATGCCAGTAAATGATGAGAGAAAACAATGGCACGAACGGCGTGTTATACTTCAGTCCAACTTAAAGTCGATCTTAGTCTTTGTGAAACACCCCCCTGGACTGTTTCCGCACGCCCAATCAGCTGAGAAAATAACACACCCTCAACGCTGAACCGGTGACAGTAATCCTTGCCTCTCATTCTGTAAATCTTTTTGACGGTTGTTTTGGGGGATGGCACGATGAATTGAGACACCGCGCTGTGTATGGGATGCGTGTGATTGAAGAATAAAAAATAAATAAAAACAGACAGAAGCTGGGCCCTGTTTCATAAAACTTTTTATCAATAACAAGTCCTATATTCCTGTGACAAATTTGCTCTCAGCCAATCAGATGCCATGATTACAGTAGCTTATAACAGTAGCTTGTAACTTGTTATTGATAACAAGTTTTATGAAACAGGGGCCAGGACTTAGTTGTACCCTGAGCAAGAGACTAACATTTAAATACTGCAAAACCAGAAACTTCCACAAATTTATATGGTTAGCCATTTTCATGGCAAGAATTTGTTTAATTGCAAGAACTTAGTGATTTGTGAAAATTTTATTATTTTACGGGATATGCTTTTGTGAATCCTTCATAGGGGGAATAAATTAATAGCAGAGGAGAGCGATTAGCTGCAAAAAGATTCAGGATAAGGATAGAAAGCTCGAAAGAGTTCTAAAAAAGATAACATGTATGGAATTTCTATGGAAATCTCATTTAATTCATTTAATTCATTAAAAAGAATAAATACTAAAAGAGTTTCAATAAATGGCAACAACAAAAATTTGATGAAAATGAAACTTAAACAGAAATTGAAAGTGTCAGGTGACTGCACATTTAAAATTATGGCTTTGTTGCAGGCTCAAGAATGTTGGGTATGGAAATTTTATGTCAAAAGTTCTATGTCCGAAATGATTCAACCAATAATATTTCTCTCACTTTATGTCTGAATCCTGTTGTAACAAGTCAAGCAAAAGGGTTAACTAATCACTTTTAATCCTTGCCCTTCACAACCCAAGTTCAAGATGCCCCCTGAACTGAAGCCTCGAGACCGGCTCCAGATATTGCGCTTAATTTGGAGGCCTGTGAAACGTTGGCATGTTTTAATGAAGCAAGAACCCAGTTCGTGAAAGGCCATGCTATTGATTACCAATCTGCCCCTGAGATAGAATCAGGGATAATCTGTTTAGAATGTCCTTGATAATGAGTATCTGCATGTAAAGGGTGTCTCCTGTCGTTATACCCCAAGGAGGTGTACTTGGACCTAGTTTGTTTTCTTGGAATGAAGCCATTTTCATTAGGGTGGCTTTTTCTTCCATGTAGTTATCTAAGTTAGGGGTATTATAATAACTGTTAGTGGTGGTCTAATGAAGATGAAATATGATTGTATAAAGATTTGTTGTTATCTTGATTATCTTGAGGATTCTTGACTACATGCGTTCATCTCTCCATCTGTTCATCATCAATGTCTTCGACTAACGGAGGTTCATCAATAAATGCCTGTTGCAATGATTGTAATACCCCAGTCACAACGACGAGATGGACATGAAATATACACCAGACTAGCCGGACAATACACTGAAGAAGAAAAGAAAATAAAAAAAATCACATTACCCGAATGGCCAGTATTAGTCAGTTGGAGTGAGTTTAGAGTTGGTTTGGTGATGTGACTGGCCATAACCATCATGATCAGTATTTTCATCAGCATTTGTTCTCAGTCATCATTGAGATTTCCTCATTTAATTACAAGTTCATGGGCTATCATATTCATTGACTTTGATAATGATTTCGATGATTATGATTACATGCAGTCAATTTTCACAAAATGCAACTCCATCCGTCCCTGTTACAGTTACCGTTGTCATGATCATTAATATCATCTTCAGTATTTTCATCAGGATTTGATCTCATTCCTCACCGAGAACTTTGTCGTTTAATTACGAGTTCATGAGAGGCCATGGTATTGATTTACAATCATTCACGATGGATCAGGGTTGCTTGCTTAGAATGTCATCGATACCCATGTTCCTGCAGGATACATGTATGTGTGCTTGGTCTTGATGGTTGTTCTTTCCTTACCATTTATCGTCTTGAGATATAATGTTAAAGAGAAAGTTCAGTTTGGGTAAACATGACAAATTATGTGAGCTTATTCTTTTTACTCTCAGGTGGAAAAGATATAGTAGTGATATCACATAAAATGAATTGCTCTCACATTACAAATTAGACTAGAAATGTCTATAGTTTGCGATTTTGGTCGATTGGCCATCAATGATTAGATGATTTTCACCAGCCAATGTGAAGGGTGTTGTGTTCCTCTCTTTTTTCTGTGCTGATTTGCAGAAGTTATAGACGTCCAAGTTGGAGAATCCAATATTTTGGTACTTACATGTATATTTGATAACAATTTGAATATAACCCGATAATATACAATTACAAAAGAAGTATTTTAAAGGATAATCTGAATTGTGAAAAATAAAGTCTATTGTTTGGGGTTAATTCTTCTTGAAAAGTCTGATCCAGATATTTAGAAAATCGCATCCTTTTGTAGTCTTGATCTGTACAAGAGCATTGATAAAAAGCCCACTTTCACCAAATAATACTGATCTCAAATTCTATGAGATAAAACCATACGTCATCTGCTTAGATGACCAGATTATATATTATTAAATGCATTTGAAACCTGCAGACAGGATACAAAATCTTGGAAACCCAGAAAATATGCAAAACGCCCTCTGAGGGTGTTAGGTGTCCTTGGACTAGCCAAAGACCTGTTATGACCCATGGAGCTTTTTCTAATCTAAAGATATCGTGTTTAATTTGAAGCGCTGGAAATGGAGAGGAAGGAGCGAGTACATCGTGGCCGGCGTGGAAAGAGGCAAAGTTCGTTAAAATGTCGTCGTTGATGTGTCCAGATAACGAAGCTCCCTTGGTGTGGATGCGCTCTGAGGTAGTGAGCTGGGTTATTAATTTGAGGCACCGGGATGTGGAAGAGGTTTCTTGATGGTTAGCTGATGCAGAACTGTTCCATAAAAGCATCTCGTTATTAGTCAAGTGCCCATCAGGGTATCTTTGATAAAAAGATCCCTGGTTTGTCCATAACATAACTCATCCACCTGATTCATCAGATATGTAACATAGACTCTGTAAAATGTCATATCAAATGATGATTACATTTAAATAGCTTTCAAGAATGAAACATAAGTTTGGTATCTATAGGTAAGAGAAATAAAATAAATTGTAAAACATTGTCATAACAGCCTCTAAATTGAGTTTCAGTTGTTTGCTGCTTTTAGGCAATTTAGTGTTTTGGCAATAGGAAATCAATGTAGCAGTATGAATGATTAAACTTGTTGAACTGCCTGAAGATGCAATAAATTTTCTAGTTTTAGTTTGTTAAAAAATCTATAATCTTATACTGATCCATTTTTTCGCCATCTCAGCTGGGGTATTTTGAAGGGGGAGGGGAGGGGGGTTGTTGGACCAAATTTTCTGAAGAAAAGAAGCTGAAAAAACTTCCTCTAAGAAAAATGCATGGATAAATAAATAAATAGATAGATAAATAAATAGATAAATAATTGAATTGATAAATAATAAAAGAATTAATAAATAACATATTTTTTTGGAAAGTGAGCATTAAAAATTTAAAACCTGTCAGAGAATATAAATGTAACTTGATTCAGATATAGCTAAAAATTATCCTGAAGTAGATACTGAAACATTTACAGTTATTGTGAGGGATGTTCCTGAAGAGCAATATGCGTGGATGCAGCTTCATTAATCAAACAAAGATTGAAGACCCCCAAATTTGACTCGTGAAGCTCATTTAGGTGATGATTGTTAGAAATCATGAAGACCCAAAGTGTAAGAACAGACCACTACACAAAGTGGCTGTGGCAATCCACCTAAAAACAGATGGATGCATAACCTTACGGGAAAAATGCAAGCAATGTGCATTTGCAGGTTAATAATTAAGTATGAGAATGCCATGGCATTACCTCCAAATGGCACAGGGATTGAAGGACGTTCTTCAGGGTTGCATTGGTTGTGCAATTATTAATCCCTGTAAATGTCAGCTGACTGCTCACAATCCAAAGCCCCATCGTACCAGGGAATTCTAATAGCCCGTTCAGACTATACGAAATTTGTACGCAACTCGTATAAAGAAACATTGTATTGTGAAAGGAGCTTACAGACTAGAAAACGATGTCGAATATAGAAACGTTGCATTAATGAAATAATTTTTAAGAGGTCAATTGACATGTCAGCTGGCCAATCACCATTGTGCACTCACTGTAAGCCTACCTACATATAGTTATACAATTTTTGTATGATACGACGTTCAGATTACGACAAGACCCGATCCTTGATCAAATTGTGTTTTGCTATACATTGTGTCTTTAAACAACATTTTGACTAGGCAAAAATTGATTACTTATGGCATAGCTATACAATGAATTGTGGTAGTTTGAACGCTGCCCCTGCTGCCTCTGCTGCCCCTGCTGCCCCTGCTGCCCCTGCAGCCCCTGCTGCCCCTGCTGCCCCGCTGTTAATCCCTGGAAAATTGGGGGTATGGACTATGGATAATTTATGCGGAATACATTATGGAAGGGTTTGAGGAAGATTATAGACGTCTGACTCTGAACTCTAGACATCAAAACTATTAAAGGTAATTTTCACTTTTGGATGTGATATGAGAACTTTCAAACCTTTATGCAGAATATGTTTTGGCTGATGCTCGATATATTCTATGGTGACACTTACTCTGGTCTTAATTCATCAACAGATTTAGGGATAGGGTTGCAATTTGGTTTTATGTTGGGTTAATGGTAAGTGTTCAGGTTAGGGTAAAGGCTAGGTATACTGGTTGTTCCAGGGTTGAAGTCAGTAGCGGTTCTAAAGGGGGCTCGGGGGCCACATGTAGAAAGTGAATGCAGGAACCCCGAGGAACCCCCAAGCCCTCTCCAAAGCCTCCCACCCCCAAAATTGTTATCCCAGAACTGTTCCTGTTGAAAGTAAGAAATCCATTGGTGTAGGATAATGCCTCAAGTGCAATAGTCGCCGAAGCATTTGTTGTACACCCCTGGTATTGGCCTACTTGTAATACTTCTATGCTTGAATTTTTTGTTCAAATTTAAATGTACAGATAAGTACATGTACCAAAGTACATGTACCATATGGATGATTGCCATTCTGATGTTTGAACTGCATATCATTCCTGATGACCTAATGCTTGATTGCCATTTTGATGATTGACCCGATTCAAGAACCCAGCACTGATTAGAACCTACTGGACATTACCAGAAGATGCTGTCCGGAAACATAGCCAAGAAAACGTCATTGGATGTCATTAAGACGCCAGTTTGTCGATGGCCGAAGCCCCAACTCACAGCGGTCCATCAAGACGATATTGTTGTTCAGCCTAGCTTATGCGATGCACACCCATGTCCTCATCAGGTTTATGTTCTCATAGGCCGGTTCTTTGTAAAAGCTTATTAACTTGACATACAGGTTTCAGTGAGCAGACCCAGTCCATTGATTTATGGCTCACCGTGTGCGAACCTGTTCATTTTGTACAAATTACCATAATGTTGCACATACATGTCAATAAACAAACTAAAAGTCTTGTCATTATGAAATAAATTGTTCAATTGTTATTTCATGACGCGATTAATTTCATTTATTCATTTTGATAACAGAACTGGATCTCAGCAGATTGTATCTGGCTGATACAGTATTATCTTGAAATAATCGTATGAATTTAGTTCATTTCATTTCATTTTTTGATCGACAATGTGATACATGATATATTTCTTTAGCACTTAATTAATGTTTCCATGTATTTTTACACAAGATAATATTTGTGTTTGGAGCCAGGAGGGTATTAAAGTCATATACTTTAACACAGAATTAATGACTTTCTTGCTGTGAAGGGACAAATTATTTGTTAAAACCTTAGTTACTTTATTTTTTATTTTCCTTTTGTTTAACTTGCCACAATACCACATTTGCAAATATATACATGTACTTATTTTGATACGTTTGTACATATTGAATCTTTTCATGACATACATGTACCAGCTATCGTATCCTTTATTTTTCTTGGGGAAATAATCCGGTGATGAACCAAGCATTGCCAATTTGCCATTCCCCAATCTGAAATGTGAGATTACAGAGATCTATGCTCATCTCGGTTTCAAGATAAATGGTAATGATTTAGGTCAGTGTATATATCCATTTCATTTGAATGGTCCCCAATGGGCATGGATGTACTGGCACCTTCCACTCATTAACTGAACTAACAAAGAAATAATGGACAAGATAGGGAGGGAGAGAGAGAGAGAGAGAGAAAGAGAGAGAGAGAGAGAGAGAGAGAAAGAGAGAGAGAGAGAGAAAGGGAGAATGAACGTGAAGAAATGAGAGAGATGTAGAGATAGAGGCAGACAGATTGATAGATATATATTGATGTGTTTATATTACTCATTTCTGTTGTACTCTCTCCAGGACCTCTCTCCTTCTCTTTAAAACATTTTTTTTCTCTCTCTCTATATCTCTCTTATATGTTCATCGGCCAAGGTCTATTTCACATCTTTCCCACTATCTTTCTCTTATATCTTTCTCTTTCCTTCTTTTGCATATCTCTATCTTTGTCTCACTGTCTCTCTGTCTTACTCTGTATCTCTCTCTCTCTCTCTCTCTCACTGTCTCTTTGTTTTACTCTGTATTTCTCTCTCACTTTCTCTGTCTCTTTCTCATCTCATCTCTCACACATGCTTCAATCACTCTACAATGTATCTCTCTATCTCTCATTCTCTCTCTCTCCCTCCCTTTCTCTCTCTCCCTCCCTTTCTCTCTCTCTCTCTCTCTCTCTCATTTTCTCTCTCTCTCTCCCTCTCTCCCTCCCCCTCTCTCATTTATTCCTACATCTCTCTCTCTCTCTCCCTCTCTTTCTCTTTACCCGTCTTTCTCTCCCCCTTTCTCTTTCTCTCTCTATCTCTCTCTCCCTCCCTCTCTCATTCATTCCTTCCTTCGTCTCCATTACCATCTTTCCCTAACTACTCAACAATTCACCCATGTCCATCCTCCAAACATCCAGCCTTCCCAAACCTTCCATCACCAGACAGTCAACAATTTACTTTTAACATGCTTCACTTCATCCCCAAGAACCATTTGTTGATGCATGTGATATTGGAGGCATCCTTTTGGCGCCTGCTTGCATCTGGAGGTACCCCATTCCCTCCCTCGTTAGCCATTGAGGCCTGACCGCCATTAATTAGGTCATGGCACACATCTGAAATATGAATTAGCCGTCATTAGAGATTAACTTGCGCCGAATCCTTGTAGCTAAGCCCATTGATAGGAATTACCCTGATATTGCTTCGCTATGAGGGCATCAACAATATTGTAAATTATTGGACTATATTATATTTTTCCATATTCTTTGAATTCATATTAACCTGTATCTTCAGGCTTGTTTGAGATAACATCTGTAAAGAGACAGAGAGGCTTTAATTCATATGTCTTTAAAGGTAGTCTGTCCCTTTTGCAGGCTGAAAATATAATATCATGTAAATCCTATGGTAAACAAGAGATAATACCAACTAAAAACTCCTCTTAAAAGATTAGAACTGGTAATTGCCTCTATGTGGAATTATATCGACCGTAAGGAATTTTCAAAATATGTTGCGAAAAATACGCCTAGAAGGTAGTCTGATTTTCAGACCTTGTACCGCACAGTCGTACGTTTTGTGCCGAGTACAGACTCCATAAGTTTAATTTTGGTCATTATAAGAAGCGGGTCATTGATGTGTACAAATGATAATGTACCCTTTATAGTTAATGTTATCTATGTTATTAACAGATTTTTAAAAAGTCAGTCAGTCACTCAATAGTGTCTGACAGTGCAGTCTAGAGAGTAAACGGTTTCCCTTGCAAAACTAGGTCACTGCTAACCGTTAAACGTTTAAATTTCACAGATAGGACATACATGACATATTCATAATTCCTGCAAAGTTTTACAGAATTTGATGTTGGCTGTAAAAGGGACAGACTACCTTTAAAGGTATCGACCAGTTTTGGAAACGCCCCCCTCTCAAAAAATGAAATGGACTCTTATTACCAATCATGTGAAAGAATATGTTTTGACTAATACGTGATGATACAAATTTTGCCGGGAAACCGCCTACTAATTGATATATTTGGTAAATTATTATATCTATCTGGACCGGATAGATATCGCGCACATGTCGCATAGTCCCATATACATCTCTCTGTGTACAGTGCTTGTAACTTTACCAAGACTGGGCCAAATTTCTTATCATTTTGATGATTCCAGAACCTTGCAATACACACCAATACTTATATGCTAGATGATCAACCTTTTCTGATCGATTCCACAACGTTTCTTTCACAATGCAATCGCATGACCAGAACTGGTCTTTACCTTTAACACAAAGTTGACACCAAAATTTGTGCACACATGTACAATACACGAATACATGCTCATGTACGTTGTTGCACTCTTTAGATCTTTATCCATGTCCTGACACCATCCGTTATAATCTTTACTAGGAGTCAAGAAACTCTCTGTTTGGAGCCAAAAAGGGCCTTAACTCATGTATTTTAACACAGACTTAAAGGTAAAGACCAGTTTTGGAAACGCCCCTCTCTCAAAAAAATTAAATGGAAGCTCTCATTACCAATCATGTGAAAGAATATGTTTTGACTAATACGTGATGATACAAATTTTGCCGGGAAAGTCGGAAACCGCCTACTAATTGATATATTTGGTAAATTATTATATCTATTGGGACCAAATAGATATCGCGCACGTGGTCGCATAGTCCCATATACATCTTTCCGTGTACAGTGCTTGTAACTTTACCAAGACTGGGCCGAATTTCTTATCATTTTGATGATTCCAGAACCTTGCAGTACATACCAATACTTATATGCTACATGATCAACCTTTTCTGATCGATTCCACAACGTTTCTTTCACAATGCAATCGCATGACCAGAACTGGTCTTTCTCTTTAATACCTCTCAGGCTCTCAAGGGATGAAATAGTGAATTAATTCTTTTGGTGATGACATTTATCTTGACAGTTTATCTGGATATAACAATGGTGTGCATGTACATGTATGTACATGACATTATGTTCAGGTAAGCTGCACTCTTTAGATCTTTATCTATGCTCTTGCCCAAGCCATAGTTTTCAAGTAGATCATCTTTTGTGTCTGTACTGGGCTCTTTTACATCCTCCTTATAAAAAATACTAATCGCAGTCTTCGGGTAATCGCAGTCTTCAGGTATTAGTAGATCAACAGTTTTCAAGTATACTTGCGATAATTTAAATCTTACCAGTACATTCCGGAGACTTCTTAGTATACCGACAGCCCACGAGACAGACAAAGATGGTCTCATGAACCCTCGTAACAATTGTCAGAAGGCACTTAATTGAGACCGATGTGTCGGTTTCTTGGGCTGTTGGCCTCCTGCTCCAAACAAATACATGTACGTGGTTTTTCATGATTATGCAATCCTAATTTTTTGGTGCGAAAGCTGCAGTCAGTAACAGTCCATGAATTAAGTGCAGAATACCCCATAGGCATTGTAGGGTTTGGATTAGGTTAAAAGAACATAGGGTAAGATTTACGATAAGGGTTAGGGTCAGAGTTAGGCCCTTGGGTCAAGGGTTAGGGTTACTTGTGTGGTGGGGTATTGCCGTTGCTTCCAATTTTCATGATGCAGAACTTTTTGGTTTGACAATACTCTGATCAGAAATGTTGGGAACTTTTCGTAATCGGCTGAGTGTGTGAAAGCAACCATAAGGCTGGTGTCTAGAGCCAGGGTCATGCTAGTGGAAGCATAGCAGATCAGGGCTGTAGGGATATCTTCTACACTACCGCTCAAATGTTTTGGCACAACGGTTCGGTTACGGTTTGGTACCGTTTGTCCTATCGTAAGCTTTCCGCGGTTATCTCCAAGGTTTTGTTGTTCGGTGAGAATCCGCGGAAAGCTATCGAGCGCAAACGGTGAGCAAACGGTGAGCAAACGGTGAGCAAACGGTTAGCCAGAGAGAGCGCCGCGCGGATTTCTTTCTCAGAGCGGTGAGCGGTGAAACTCCGCGGTTAGCTAAAGAGCGCACGCGATGAAAGGCTGTATTGTGACGTAACAATGACTGATTTTACAAAGCCGCATGTAGATCTAGGAATCACGTTTGCTATAAATGTTTAAAGAATGAAGACTTGTGCTCTGCATTCGAACGATTCTGGTGAAGATAATGATGGT
Organism: Mesocentrotus franciscanus; assembly: GCA_037976565.1. NCBI lineage: Eukaryota > Metazoa > Echinodermata > Echinoidea > Camarodonta > Strongylocentrotidae > Mesocentrotus > Mesocentrotus franciscanus. Next base: position 23,466,040 of record CP137682.1, read on the forward strand.
GACGTTTTAATGAAGTTGTTAATGGTGATGATGACGATGAAATCATGATGAAATTATGATGAGATGGTGGTGGTTACTGGTTAGGTCTTGGGATGATCGTGAAAAATTACGATTGTAAATTTGATGTTGATGAAAAATGAGGGAATACATATTAGCGATCATTTTTAGTTGTCGACGTGAGATTCGCTAGAGGCTTGATAATAAAATCTTTAAAATAGAATGGATCAATGACTGTCACTGTCTTAGGAGTGTCGATTAGACCAGAGTTGATTTAACAGGAAAGAATGAAGGAGAGAGAAAGAATGAGAGGCAGGCAGTTTTGACAAAATTTGAAAAGTACTGGATGGAGTTGGAAAAAGCTGAACATATTATTCGGGAAGGAAAGGAGATGAGGTATCATCAAGGCCAGAATGGGGGAAAAACAAATAAAATGATTATGGTATATATATGAAAAGGGAAATGGCTATCGACTAAACAGTGTTGATTAGTTATAAATATAAGTAGGCAAGACACGAACACGTTAGTCTATTTTCCGCACAACTTTCTACTTCTAGTTCCTCTTTATATCCATTCATTCATAAAATTAATGATTTATTGAATAAAAACTTCAATGGCAGCCGTGCAAAGCTGCATTGATGATGTGTACAGTATAAACAAATTATAAATTGACAACTGACAATTACAAGTAATACAAAATCACAATCAAATATGGTCTTAAAAATCATGATCAAAATATGGAATATATAATTATAATTTATACTGCCAGAATTACAGACAAAAGAACATGACAAAAATGTAGTACCGAGATAGAGAGAGAGTGAAAGAGGAGTGTATGTAAGTGATGTAGTAAGGAGGAGGTAGACAATCGTAGAGAGTAGCCATTTCCTATTTCCTCCATTCCTGTCAAAAGTAATCCAAACTTATCAAAAACTAATCAAAACCTTTCCGAATATTCAATCAATTTTTTAGATACTTCTTGCTGTAAGTCAGGCCCATGTTCGGGTTCGGTGGTATAATATTAATAGCAAGACCAAGAAAAGTTCGTAAATATACTCACCCCTAAACTTGATTTACTACGGTCGCGTGGCTCCTGTCAAATTCTACCAGTTTTTAACCAGCAAGCCCCCCAGGGAAACAATTTTATCTCTTATCTTGTCGACATAATTATATCATTCAACGACTCGACTCTTATCTCAATCTCTTGCTGAGTGACTTGATGACAGAGAAAGTCCATGTTACGCAATGTCTCCCTTTGGTTCCCACGCTCGGACCTGTAGTTCTTGGAGCCTTGCCAACTGCTCATGAATATTGATGTTTGCGGTTCGACAATGCAACATAAATATTTTAAAGGGTGAGTGAGTTGTTGTCCTCTTTCCTACTACGAACACATCCATTTCTATGAAATAATATTTTATTAGAATGTATGGTTCTGTGTTTGAACACTATTAATATTGATGGAATCATACCATATTTGAGTTTTCTGTTGTACGCAGGAAACCTACATTTTGTTTTCTTTTATCCAAACACCCGCCTGTTTTGAATGTAAACATTCCCTTCCTTATCTTGGGTTGTTGATTATTAAGCAGCAAATGGGTTTTCTTCCAGTCTCTCTCTACCCCACCCCTTTATCTCTTTACTATATTCCCTCTTTCTTTCTCTCTCCCTCCCCATGTCTCCCTTCTTTCTCTCTGTACCCGTCTCCCCTCCGTCGCCTTTCTCTTATTTCTCTTCCTCTCTCTCTGTCTCTCCCCCGTCCTTTCAAGTTTTCTTATATTCATTCCTTTCCTGAAAGTCTCATAGCATGCGCGTCATTTTCACTGAAATAACAGCCATTATGTATCCATGTTATAATAAGTTCACGACCCCATATTAATAGATGTGACATAACTTGGAAATAATCTTATAAGTTTTGCAATAAATTTTACAAGGAAACAATTAACCTCCCTGGTTTTATATCGAATACAAGAGCTTCCCAACTCAGGAGTAATCATAGCTTGCATGTGAACTGAATGTCATAAAATGGAGATCCCATTGTCATTATAATTACGGTAATCCCTGAGCGCGCAGTACATATCGAATTTCAACCACCTGTATTTGGGCCATGAGGTCATGTCGAGATCGTGTCGCTTTTGTTTAAAAACAATCCTGGTTTGTGAAAATAATGTTTGCGGTCTGTGGCAAAATTTATATTTTGTAGGGCCAGGGTTCAACTGATTGGTAATGAATGAATAGAATTATAAAGAATTTTGTTATTTGGAGTTATGGATCGTTCATTAAATTTTCAAATCTCTATATCTCTTTCTTTCTCTTTATATCTTTCACCCCTCTCTCTCTCTCTCTCTGCGCTCTATTCCTCTTTCTTTCTTCTCTCTGCCTGTCCCACTAACCCCTCCCTCTTCTCTCTTTCTCCCTTCCTTACATTCATACCTTCCTGAAAATCTCGCTACATACACATCGTTTTTCTAGAAATAGCAGCCATATTTATCCATATTATAATAAGTTCATAACCCCATATCAATAGATGTGATATAACTTGGAAATAGTTTTGCAATCAATTTTGCAAGAAAACAACTAACCTCCCTGGTTTATGTCGAATAGCTTCCATGCAAACTGAATGTCATAAAATGGAGATCCCATTGTCATTATAATTCGGGGAATCCCTAAGTGCGCGCAGTACATATCAAATTTCAACCACCTGTTTTGGGCCATGAGGTTAATGTTGAGATCGTGTCGCTTTGACCCCCTTCCCTTCCACACGTTCTTGGCGGGATTAATCGCAACTGATCTCCCTTCTTTTCTTCTTCCTCTTTTGTTCCCTTTTAGCTCTCTTTCCCTTTCCCGTCCTTCTCTTCTTTTCTTGGCGGGCGGTGAGGAGGCAAGGGCCTTTGCCCATCCCCGATCCACAACTTATTGGGGGAAAATTGCAACTGATATCCCCTTTCTTTTCTTATCCCTCTTTTTCCTTCCCTTTATCTCCTCTTTTACTTTCCATTTCCTTCCTTCTCTCTTATTTTTTGATGGGGGAATGTAACAGCCTGGGAGGCAAGGCCCTTTCGCTACCCCTCCCCCGATCTTATTTTCCTCCTATTTCTTGTCTTCTTCCTCTTTCACTTTCCCTTATTTTCATTCTCTCTCTTTTGCGGGGCAAGGCCCGCCCCTGGATCCGCGCCTGATTTAACTCATGGGTAAGCAGCTCTTAGTAGACTATTATTCAATTCCATTCTATTCAATTCGTTCCCGAAGAGTAGTTAAGAGATTAACTTATAGGGGGCCAGGGCCTTTTGCCCATCCCCCCGATCCACAACTTATTGGGGGAAAATTGCAACTGATATCCCCTTTCTTTTCTTATCCCTCTTTTTTCCTTCCCTTTATCTCCTCTTTTACTTTTTCCTTTCCCTTTCCTTCCTTCTCTCTTATTTTTTTTATGGGGATGTAACAGCCTGGGAGGCAAGGCCCTTCCGCTCCCCTCCCGACCTTCTTATTTTTCTCCAATTTCTTGTCTTCTTCCTCTTTCACTTTCCCTTCTTTTCATTCTCTCTCTTTTTTGGGGGCAAGGCCCGCTCCCTGGATCCGCGCCTGATTTAACTGATGGGTAAGCAGCTCTACTTAGTAGACTATTATTCAATTCCATTTTATTCAATTGTTCCCGAAGAGTAGTTAAGATTAACTTATACAAACAAAACTAAAAAAGACTCGTACATGACAAAACATGCCAGGTAATACAAATGGAAGTAATCATTACAAAATCAAAAGTTTAAAAAGAGTTATAGGTAACGTTGTATGTAAGTATTGGTACAAAAATCATTGATATGTAGATATAAGATCCTGCGATGAAAGCTGTATTGTGACGTAACAATGACTGATTTTATAACGCCTCATGCAGATCTAGGAATCACGTTTGCTATACATGTAAATAGGAACTTTTAGATTTGCACGACGAGAACGTGGACTGCCACATGTGACATCCTTTTAAGGCAATGTGACATCCTTTTAAGGCACTGCCGGGCACTGCCTTATCGTACAAAAACAATGCTGATGGCCAATCAGATCAATCGTTTGATACTGGGTTAAAATATCACTGGCTAACTCGTGAATATTCATTAACTCAAATCAAGATGGCTGACAACAAATCACGTTGACGAGTGACGACAAGTCTTTCTTGGCTTAAACATTAATTTAGATTTTAGGATCTAAATGAGCAAGCTATCGTAAGTCAAAGTTCATATTTCCGTTTCAATTATTTTATAAATTAAGATGGAATGTAATACTGCAGCCAAAGCGGATATATGAAGACGTAAAGAGTGAAAAAACTTGTTGCATATCTCATTCATCTCGGTGCGGCCGAACCGAACCATTCCTTCCACACACTACCCCATACGCCGTACTCACTGAAGTCAGTCTATGTATAATTGCGGTCACAGGAGCAAGATGTAATCTCAGCGGAACAACCGTCTATGAACATTCTCTCACGCTATTGTGATGAAATAATCAAGTGATTGTGACGTCAGTGGCAAGCGCATCGGTATGATTGTGAATGCAATGAACTAGTACTCCGATCTCGCGTGTGTGCGACTTTTGAGATTTCTACAGATACGCGCTCGCAGACTCAGCGCACACATATCTTTCTGTTATTAACCGTAATACTTCGGTTAGCAAACGGTGAGCAAACGGTGAGCAAACGGTGAGCGAACGGTTAGCTAACGGCGCGGCACCGAAGAGCGGTGAACGGCGAGGCACCGTTCTCCGTTCACCGTTTACAGTTCGGAGCGGTGCACGAGACGAAACCGATGCCAAAACATTTGAGCGGTAGTGTACATCCCGGGGTATTATTGCTTTGGACTTGGGAGTTTAAAACTACAATCATGAACAATTCACATTATTAAGTACAGAATAGCCTACCTTGCATATTAGGGTTAGGTTTAGGGTTAGTTGGGATGAAATATAGGGGTAGGATTAGGGTTAGAGGCAAGCTTAGGGTTTGGATTAGGGTTAGGGTCAGGGTTAGGGTTAGGATTATGCATGAGTGAGGATATTTGCAGTAGTTCCAAAATGTTCATGAATTATTATATAACATTTTTGTTTCAACCTGGGGAGGGTGTGAAAGCAACCATGAGGCTAGTGTCTGGAGCCAGGGTCGATGCTAATGGAAGCATAACAGATCAGGGCCGTAGGGATATCTTCTTTACCCCAAGGATATTGTCTCTTTGTACTCTGAGCATGAATTTTGTATGTATGTGTAATACATGAATTGAAATGAACTATGCCTTTGAGCATTCATGCTACATGTTCCAGGCACCGACCATTGTGGCCGAAAGTCTCCTTAAAGAGAAGATTCAGTTTTGGTATTGGTGACAAATTATGAGCTGTCTTATTCTTTTTATTCCTATGTGGAAAGATATTCTAGTATGAATGTTACAATAATATACACGTAAGTGCATTTAACATGCTTTCAGAAATGTAGAAAGTATTTTAAAAGCTTTGAATTATAAGCATGAGGTAGGGGCGCGATGGCTCAATGGTAGATGCACTAGTGCCCTTTGGTAAGGCATTAATCCTCATCGCCAAGGCATTAATCCTCATCGCCAAGTCCTTCTGAGAGGACTTCAAGCCGTTGGTCTCCTGGTTGCTTACTTACAAGCATACACATGCTTTCTTAGCAGTCAGGTAAAAACAAACAAACATATTCCTAAAGAACTGAGGTGCATCCATAAATCTATCTCTTATCCTATTCCAAAACCTTGTCTCTCCTATTGCATGTAGCCTAGATGTAAGGGATCATACCCTCTCAACCTTTCAAGATAGATCACATCACTCTACTAGTACAATACATGTACATGTGGATGGAGATGTTCAATGACGTTGACACACATCTTTACTTTCCTGAGACATGCCTGTGTCATCCTATAGCATAAGATCTATGGAACCTAAGATTTATTCCAGAGTGTATAGTCTCTTTACCAGATACTTGTAAATTTGTTTACACACACTGGTGAGTTAAAAACTTAAAATGGAAATAGAAATAATCAGAGACATCTGTTGTTATGGTTTTTCATGAAGGAATTTGTTTTCTTCTTAAAAAGGGGTGTAAAAGATGAATGGATGTGGGGCCAACATATGTACATTTGTAGAGAAAAACTATTTAAAAGTTTTGACCTTGAATTTCTTTACCCATATCTATATGAAACCTTTCAGCCTGTTTATCAACAAAGTTATTTAAAGTGATATATGGTTTATAACTCATATATATTCAATTTCTATCCTTTCACTTCAAAACTGAAAATTTGAAGGGGAAAAAATGACCATAATAAGAATCTAAATTCAAGATTTAAGTATTAGAAATAGAAATCAAGATAGATGTAACTTTTCTTTCCAACATGTTGCAATCCATCTTTTCTTTGCATTGCATAAGTTGCCCAATGTGTATTTCATAATGGAGGCATGAAGAAATAAATTCACAAGATGTCCTTGAATAAAGAAGATATCTTAGAGACCAAATGAAACGTCTTTCCTCTCTTAGCCGGCCATCACGGATCATGTTATCAATCGCATCAGACAGGAATGGTCCTGAGATACCTCCAAGAACATCTCTGTCGTCAACCTAAAACAAATATCTCGCCAGTTTTAATACGGCCTCATGCGGGGGTAATGGCGACAGGGATAAATTAGCGATATATTATATGTGGGGCCTCTGCTGACGTTTGCATTATGGCTTGCATACAAACGGTCGTCATTCGAGGGCAGAGTTGTCAAGGTTGGGCACGTGAGTCGTGTTTGCGAATTATTTTATCTTTAGTGTGTGTTGTGGGGGTGTTTTGTTGGAAAGGTGCGAGGTATTAATAGGTGTAATGGATACTAGGAAGCAAAGGTGTGCGAGGAGAAGTGGAAGATGGTTGAGAAAGAGTGGGAGAGGAAAAGAGTGCAAGAATGAGTGAAGGAGAGAGAGAGAGAGAGAGAGAGAGAGAATGAGTGGAGTAGAGAGAGAGAGAGAGAGAGAAAGAGAAAGAGAGAATACAAATAGGGTGAAGAAGGGTGGGGATAGAGAGATATAATGGATAGTTGGAAGGAAGCAAAGGTATGTGGAGAAAAGTTGAAAGTGAGAGGAAGAGAAAGAGAAAGAGGGGAATATATAGTAAGACATGAAGGGAGAAAGGAAGAGGAAGAAAGGGAGAGAGAGAGAAAAAGAGAAAGAGAAGAGAAAGAGAAGTGAGAGAGAGAGAGAGAGAGAGAGAGAGAGAGAGACAGAGAGAAAAACAAAGAAATGAAGATAAAGAGAAAATGTATGGGGAGGAGAGAGAGAGAGATAATATGAGAAATCAGATCCAGAATCTCAACAAAGAAAAATCTCAGTTTGAAAAAAATCAGTAATGAAAGTCTCTCCTTTCTCATCCAGTTATCCTAACATATACCCAACAGGATACCCCATCCCCAGAAAAATAGATACAAAAAGAATGATAGTATGCACACTTTAATTAACTCCACACACGCTGGGAATGTCCCCAGTAGTCACGCCATGCAAAGTCTTGACATTTGTCGTGTAAACTTAGTCAAACCTTGGGCTGTCCGGCTCGCCTGCTCGTCTTCACATCCCCAAGATTTAAAAGAAAAAATGTTTCATAGCGCGGTCCCTCGACGATGGCACTTCTTTTCTCCCGTTCACGTTCCAAGCGGGCTAGGCAAACATTCTGAAAATGTCAAATCTCCTCAGAGCCGGATTTTAATGTTCCCAGACATGATTTTTTTTTTGGTCATACCCCGAAGCATGCGGTCATGTAACCTTTTGTGTTCACATGTTCAAACTAGAGAAGTACAAAGTGGATTAGTGTGAACATGGTATTTTGTGTTCACACAATAACTTTTAGGATACAACAAAAAGATACTAGCCTTAGAGAACTTTGTGTTCACACATATCATTTCTAATAACTACCGGTATGTCACAGTTTTTGCTTGCATCCATCTTTGTTCACACATGACATTTTATATGTATGTGTACTGTAAAAACATGTTTTTTTGTGTTCATACTAACAAATGTGAAGGCATTATATGTAATAGGATAAAGCCTGCATTCTTTTTGTTCACTCATGAAAACGTATATGTGTTAATATTTAATACTGGCTGCATCTTTTGTGTTCACACATAAAATGTATAAGGCTTAAATTTAAATATAGGGTACTTTTTACATCCAAACTAAAAGGCATTCAAAAAACCTTACTACAACAGGTGAAGTTGTGATCTTCGTGTTCACACTTTTGTTTTTAAATTAACTTGATTTTATTCGGTACTAATGATTCATGGTCAAAGTCAAACTTAAAGGATTACAAACATTTAAAATGCTAAAACAAAAAATCACTGCAAACTGTTCTAACCCAATGCTTTATCTTGTATTAATACATACTAAAATGTCTGTTTTTGTCATGAGGGAGTGCTAAAACTGAATATGTACAGCAAAGACCTAACATTCTATTATTTAAAGGTACTATGTCCAATTTGCAGGCCCAAAAAATGAAAAGGTTAAATTCCAACGGCATTTGAAAGATAATACTAATTTAGAACTTCCCTCAAAACAAAAGGGCTTGAAAATGTCTTTTAGTGGGAAAATAACGAGCATTAGTTGTTGAATCGACTTTAGGGATTGCAATCATTTTAGTAATAGTCTGATTTTCAGACCCTTTTACCGAATGGTCGTACCTTTTGTGCTGCACAAAGATTCAATCAGTTTAATTTTGGCCATTACAAGTAGCCATCATGTACCTGTTACAGCTCATTTTATGTCAGTATGTTATTAAAAAAAGAATAAAAAAGAAGTCAGTCAGTCACTCAATAGTGTCTGACAGTGAAGTCTATAAAGTAAACAGTATTCCTTGCATAATTTGAATAATCGACACTGCTAATGTTTAAATTTCACAGATACGACATACGTGACATATTCATGATTCCTGCAAAGTTCTACAGAATTTGATGTTGGCTGCAAGTGGGACATAGTACCTTTAACAGCCCACTCAAATTATGTGTTTTGGTTGATTCATACGGATTTGTTATAAGATGGATGTTTTTTCTTCTCATTTCTTTATCTTTCTAGTTGCTGAAGTGGCCTGTTTAACATTGTGCAAGTCGCAGCTTTGTGTGCATTTGGAATACGAGATACATGGACATTGTAAGTGGTACTTTATTCTTGTCTTGAAAAGATGTTACCTTTTCTCCGTTTTCAAGTTATGTATTGTCCTCTGATAATTGTACTCACTGTAAAACCAGATCCTTCATGACATAAAAATGGTAAACGTAGGTCATTTTTGCAGCTAGATTTTTTGCAAATTTAAGAAAAAAAAAAAAAATGTTTGACAAATATAGTTTATTTATTTCTTGGTGTTAAATTTTCACAAAGTTTGACAACTCACCTCCATAAATGGAAAATGTATGCCTAATTAAAGTTATTTGAACCTTAGTGTGGTACGACCTGCAGGAAAGATTCTTTTTCAATATGTGTACAAACACAGTTGCAGAACACACCCACAACTGGCAATACTTATGCTGGGAACAATAAGAGTGTCTTCTTCATAAATTAGTCCGATTTGACATGCAAATGGCTGGCTATTTATCACTTGACCAAGATGATGCAGGATAATCCATCGAGCTAGTTTCTCGACTGCAGCAATAACATAGCCTGCTAATTGCGTATTCAATTAGTGGACTGTTTTGTGATCACGCTAATTCTCCTGAATCTGATCTAGCAGGGTATTGTGAAATTTTGAGGAAAATGAGGATGTACAAATATAAGGGGACTATCTTAACAAGACCTCCTTGATCTTTTGTGGTACCCTTAATTCCATGTATAATTGTTTACATCTACGCTGTATTTCTGAACTGTATGTGTATATGCTTTTATTGGAATTAAATAAATTGAGCTGAAAATAATTGGGGAAAAAAATAAACCCTACTGAGTAAGGCTAAGTTACATTATTGCAAGGTGAAAGGTTCTTAATAAATGCATCTTCCTTACCCTGAACAAGAGTGAGCTTGAGATATTAGACCGCTCAATGTTTTTTTGAGAAAAAAAATGAATTTGAAGTTGCCAGTCTTCGTTAGCCCAACAGAAGCAATCTTTGCACAAGGAAAATGTGCTTGAGATACAGGATGAAGCCATATAGTCTGATTGTTCCTTCAATCTTCACTGATGAAATAATTGGCTATTTCATGAACAAGCCTGGGTTTGCTTGGAATAATAGCTGGAGCTAATTTCCCAAGAACAACGTTCCTTCGCTGCAAATTAGTTTGAGCTAATTGGGGTTGGGCAAATATTTCCGGCTCAGAATTAGCAGGCTATTTTTGATATCTTGCCGAAACAAGGATGCACCTATTGACCCTACTGAGTTACGCAAAGTTCAGGGTATGGCAAGGGGAAGTTTCAAAGTGTGATTGCGTAGGTTAGTTATTAGCAGCCGGTAGCAGAACTGACCCTATATAATCAGAATTACCCAGAATAGCTCTTAGCTGTCACGTCCATGCTACAGCCAAGTTCTCGTAATCGTTCATTTGTAACTTACATAACAAAGCCACTCTACATGGACATGAAGACTTTTCTTAAAGATACTATGTCCCTTTTGCAGCCAACATCAAATTCTGTAGAACTTTGCAGGAATTATGAATTTGTCATGTATGTCCTATCTGTGAAATTTAAAAGTTAGCAGTGTCCTAATATTCAAATTATGCAAGGAAACCCGTTTACTTGCTAGACTTCACTGTCAGGCACTATTGAGTGAGTGACTGGCTTTTTTCATCTTTGTTAATAACATACATAAAATGAGCTGTATTTTCCCACTTAAAGACATTTTCAAGCCCCCCTTTTTTAGGGAAGTTCTAAATTAGTATTGTCTTTCAAATGCCGTTGGAATTTAACCTTTTCATTTTTTTGGCCTGCAAATGGGACATATTACCTTTAAATAGTCCTATTTCATTTTATATACATTTTATACTGAAACATTCTTTATACACTGTTGTCAATGATATGATTCCTTTAAAGTTATTTCATGCAATTCCTTTGTTGATATTTTGTCTTGTGAGAACTTGAGAGCCAAAAGGGCATCAACTCATATACTTTAAAGGCCAGGTTCATTGAAATTTGGAAAAAAGGCAAATCACACCTCTACAGATTGCTGAGAACATTAACAAAATGACTAAAGTACTTTTAAAGCCCTCACTATTGTGAGGAATAAATTAATTGCAATTTTGATACCCTTTCCAAAACCCACTCACAAAGTGAAATGACGGCGTTATTTACATGCGATAAAATGACGTCACATTATGAACAACCTGCAATCACACATTCGGGACAATGTTGGATACCCATTGCAATTTTTAGATATGGGTTAACGTTGTTTGTATATTTACCGCCAGTTGTGATATTTCCTTTATTTTAGGCACTTTGAATGAGATACACTGAATAAATAATACTTTCTACAAATGTGTATTCGATTTTTATGTTATTTACCGTCACATTTGACCATAAAAATCGGAAAATAATCACATATTCTGAGGGCAGCTCAGCGTGTATGTGTCGGATCTGGGAGTGCCTAAGACATTTTGCATGCTGAACTAACGACTCTTCTGGGGCAAAATATGCGACAAGTTTACATATAATTGTCCAAATATTCATTACGAAAATGTCTGATTAGGCCGATTAGTTTAGATTTTTGATAGATAAATGGGGAAAGTGGAAGTCGAGAGAAGACTTAGATCAGTCCGGTTCGCGATTCACAGCTAGCTCGATCAAGCCGGGCCGGCTGGCCTGGCTGTGATATGCGGGCTCATGTAGATACGCAGCGACTGCGGCTGCCCGACAGCTTGTGCTTGTCCATCGACTTCGGCAAAATCTTCCAGATCTTCTTCTAGGTCTAGATCTCCCAAATCTCCATTGTCGTTGTCGTTGTCCGAGGTACTTCCTTCTTCTATCTCCTCAAAACTCAAATCAAGTATGTTTTCGTCCATATCGATATTTTCAGGGTGACTTTGATGAAGGTAAACAACGTTGGGTAAGAATGGGTACGGTCCTCAAGAGTCAATGCAATACATGTGAATTGCACGCAAACTGCATCGCGCACCGATCAGCTGAGCGGCCCATTGTATTAATTGTTCATTGTGCTACGTCACTCAAAAATCACCTGACTTACGATGTTTTCGGGTCTCGAGTGGGGTGATATTTCGTCAAGTTTAATCAACTTTTATAATTTTCGCACGAATTTACAAGTTACACAAATGTGATAGTTTTACTCAGTGTAATGTTCTTATTACAATGATACCAAATTCAGTCGATTTCAAAATCAATGAACCTGGCCTTTAAGGGATAGTTGAGTTTTGGTATAGAGGGCGGTACATAAAATATTTTTTTGTGAGATAATGAAAAACTGAGCGTCAAATTTGAAAGAGCATACAATTTAAATGACAAAATCATCTTTGTTTGATCAAAATCGGTTCAGCGACGGCTGAAATATCCATAAATATAACCATTTCCCATATGTGTGGGTCTCCACAAATATTCAATAATTTTGAACCAGCCGTTGAAAAAAGAAAGCGCCTTATACTATTTATTCCAGCCAATGCCAATGTTGGCTTTTGCGTGTTGGTTATAATACGCACAACCAGCTGGCCTGTGTATTGTTATTATTATTAAATTATTTAATTAACGGTCACCATATTGTTTTGAAAGTGGAGATGAATTGGTATGATCGTATTCAATCTAAATTCACACATTTTTGGGTCTAAAATTATTTTCATAGCAATTTTAGATCCTAAAAGGGCACTAGAAATGTCATAAATTAGAATAAGAGCAATAACCATTAACTTTGAAGGCATTTGCGGTCTTAAACAAGAACTCAACTGTCCCTTTAACATGGAGTAATACAATAGGCGATACATTCTTTTAAGCTTTACTGTATTTTGTGGAAATGAGATTGATAAACAAAGGATTGACTGAACATTTCAATTATAAATGAATGACATAGGAAGACAAAACTGAAGTATAACAACCTGTCGTGCACAAGATGTGCCTTACTGCTTAGTCATGATGGCCTGATGCAGCAGACGCGGGCGGTTAGGAAATCAGAATATTTTGGGTTGCCCTCGGAGGTGGGGCGGCAGCCGAAGAAAGAGTCGTCAGTCGATTGTTAATCATTGGAAAATGGGTCGTTAGAAGGGTGTGAGTAATTGGAAAGATAAGCAGAGGAAACTATACAGGATGCTTGTTGACCTGGGAAGGAAGTTATAAAAGAAAGAGGGAGAGAGAGAGACTGAGAGAGGGTGAGATAGATAGAGAGAGAGAGAGAGAGAGAGAGAGAGGGGGAGAGAGAAAGGGTGAGAGGGTGAGAGAGAGAGGGAGAGAGAAAGAGAGAGAGAAAGAGAGAGAGAGAGAGAGGGGAGGGATGGGGGAGAGGGAGGTCAGGGAAGAGAGGGTGAGAGAGAGAGAGAAAGAAGGGGGAGAGGGAGAGACAGGAGGGGGGTGAGCAGGTAGGGGGAGGTGGAGGAAGCGATAGAGAGGGAGAAAGAGAAACAAAGGAAGAGAGGGGAATAATGATAGAGGGAGAGACAGAGATACAGACAATCGCAAAAAGGACCAGGAAAAAGAGACAGAGTGGGAATGTAATCAAAGGTAGAAAGAGATAGACAGAGGCTGTTACTAAGATACTCCAATTTATTTTGGTAATAAGTTACATGGATATATTCAGGTATCATGTACTCATTTTATGTATTTTTATTTAAAGCTTTTATTGGGTGTATATTTTGCAGTTGTCATGGTTATATTTTTCCAAGCAGGCTAATGGCAAATTTTGCTTAAGATTGGACTACTTGTATTACATTCATTTTATCAACGCTGCTTTACTGATAATTTCAGGGCAAGTAGGATATTTGATAGAATTAAACAATTAACAATGAAAATAATAATAATAATATTGACATGATGAATTCATTCTTCTTTCTTGCTACCATCGCAAAACGCCTTTAAATTGATACTTCGTATTCTTGACTATGACCCAGACAATCTGAAAGCATCTCTATCTCCCACATAAATGTACATGATCTCGCATGAATGCTTGCAAATCATGGGTCGACACATTAGGGAGGCCTGGTCGGGGTAAAGTTGTTTCTAGATAAACATCATTATAATCTCTTCGGTGACCTTCTTGTAAAGGTACTTGGTAAGCTTCATGCATTTTTACGCATGTGTACGCACGCAATGTAATTAGACAGACTTGACACCTTGCGTTTGTCCAGGATATGTGTATGTGTTACTATATGTGTATAATATGTGCTGTCTGTATTGGGGCTGTTCTACCAGGTTTGAAGAAAGTAGACAAACATGGCACAGCTCTTGAACTTGAACATGACCTTAATTTCCACTTTCTGGATCAACTTAAAATGAGAAACAAAATCAATTGTACACGTAGAATATAATTTATGTACATTTATAATATATTTGTATATCTCTGTCTCCCCTCCATCTTTCCCCCCACTCTCCCCTCTCCCTCCTACTCTCCCTGTCTTATTGACTGTCTCCCCTCTTCTCTTTCACCTGATATTCTCCCATTTATCTTCCCTCTCCCCCTCACCCTTCCCTTCACTCTCTCTGTCTTTATCTCCCTCCCCATCTATCTATTTCTCTCTCTCCCTCTCTCTCTCTCTCTCTCTCTCTCTCTCTCTCTCACTCTCACTCTCACTCTCTCTCTCTCTCTCCCTTACTTTCACTCTCAGACTCTCTTTTTCACTTTCTCTTTCTCTTTAATACAATTGCTCTAATGCTCTCTTGCGGTCTTCTTTTTCTCTCCCCACTCTCTGTCTCTCTCTCTCTCTCTCCCTCACTTGTTCATTCTCTCTCTCTCTCTCTCTCTCTCTCTCTCTTTCGCTTAATCTCTCTTACCCCTCTTATTAGCTCTCTATCTCTTGCGTGCATTAACACATGAATGCTCTGTGCAGCTGGACGTGGAAATGTCACATTGTTTTGTCACATACATACCCCATGCACTGTAATTGTGTAGCTTGGAAACAGGTGTCTTTTTAACCATTTTCCTGTCTGCAGCTGAGTACGATTGAAAATTTGTTTTGCTTGCACGCATGCTTGCCAATTTGCAAACATATAATATTTTTCATACATCAACGAGAGATAAGAAGAAAAAAAGGAGAAAATATGTACAGGAGGGAGGTGAATGATTTATCTGTGGAAAGCTCCAGAATAGCTCTGGCAAGTTGAAAAAGAGCACTGGTATAGCAAAAATTAAGTATTACTGCCAATCCTGCCATGAAATCTTGTCTGTTCTATGAAGCCAAAGAGAGCTGTAAACAAATAAATCTACAATGGGAAACATGAACATACATGGATGGCAGAAAAAGAGAAAATAAAAGCTACAGAAAAAAAAATGAAGAGGGAGATTAAAAACTGCAGATAAATGGTCTCATTATCACAAGGTCACAGGTTCCAAACCAAGTTAATGTGCTAGTGACCTTTGAAAAGGCATTAATCCTCAATTATCTCAGCAAGTATACTACTTTTCTTATCAGTTGGGTAACATAAAGCACCAATCAGATCAATTATGACAAGTAAAATACCATTAAATTTAAGTATTTATTTTAAATTTTTGTGTTCAGCTTTTTCCCCCCTGTGCACCTGGTATTTAGGGTAACATTAGTTTTGGTCTTATGCTTTCATCATTGTCACTTTCAATGGGACATTAGGTATGCATGCTCTGTCAGCTTATAGGTGCAGCAGATGTATTATATGAAAGCTGTTTCATAGTTAACAAGCATGTTTTATGATGAGTCTATAGATGCAGAACCTTAGTAAATGGCCTTTCAATGGAAGATTTCAACTTCGATTATCTCCTAGTTGCGTATATCCTGAAATCTTGGGACTTGGGTTTTTCCTAGAGGGTTGTGACCCCACACAGGGTCAACCTAAATGTAGTTTTGACTCAAGAAACTGCACTTTTTATTGCAAACGATTGACATGTATGTAGTGTCTGTGCTTTGAGACTACTGTGCGACAGGACATTAAAATGTAACTGCAAAATGTCATGTAAAGAGTGATGGCATGGCATACATAACCAAGGTTGATAGTGTAGAGCATTAACTCTCCACCCATGTCTTGTAATTTCCCTTGTGGTATGTGGAGTGGGTAGGCTTTATTATTGAGTGGGGGGTCAATTGGGAGGAATGGGTCTGGGGGATCATCAAGTAATGGACAATATTACACTGTATGTTTCACCGGTGATACATGTTCATTTATAATGATTTATGGCAATTGCTCTATTCTCCATCTTTCACTTTCACATTCACATTGTAATGTGTCTGAGTTAGATTAATTGTAAACTAGGATGGGGAGCAGGATTGGGGGAGTGAGGGTTAGCTGTGGTAGGGGATTGGTATAGATGGGCTAGGTAGCTACACATTCTATTTGCATGATTTCATTTTCTCGAGTAGGATGATATTTATTTCACAATTATTCCAATAGGTTCACATCTTACCCTGAAGAGTTCCAATCACAAAGATGTTGAAAAAGACTTTTTCCCCCTACATTCTACCCTCATTTGATATTTTCTAATATGAAATCTAATATTCCAACTTCATTAACAATATTAGAACTGTACAGTGTACGTAAATTGGAAATAAAAACATTTGCTTGTCTTATCACCTATGTATATGTTTATCATCTCTCTATAAGGATAACATTATAAATATAACACATTATAAATATAACACAATGAATCATTTATTATACCTTTCTAGATACCATAACTCTGTGGGTTCCTACCTCACCGCAAGTTATGCATTTATGAATTTATGAAACAAAAAATAAAGAACGTTTGGGTCTGTCTTACCACCTCAGTGTATCACCTCTGTGTAAGGATAACAGTGCAATCACAATGCACTGAATCATTTATTATACCTTTAAAGATACCATAACTCGACAGATTCCCATTGCGCCGCAATTTATGCAGTTTACCAGCTGCTCGAAACCAGACAGTGGCAAATAAATTCTAACACTGTTTGGTGCAAGATGGTCGACCGAGAGAGAGAAACCAAGAGAGGAACCAAGTGAGAGAGCGAGAAACAAAAAGAAGAAAGATGTGGAGAAAAAATGTGACGGAAAACCCTGGCTCAGTATTGTGCGATGAATGGCATTAGCTAGTTGAGTGTACTTTTCCAAAGGTCACTGTAATATCTTTGGGGCATACCTATAATGCGAGAATGAAGAAGAGAAGAAAAAAATGGTTCGCTTGAAGATGCTTTCAAGTGAAATTCGAGGGGGGGGGGTGCAAATGCAAGGATGTTGGATGTAGATGCAGTCAAGATACGTGTTAAATGTATTGTAAAGGATGGTTTTTCCCCCAAAGAAGTGCATGAAGATTGATGAGGCAGTGTTGTGGAAAGCCTGAAGCAGAAGCGTTTGAGGAATGTTTTGTTTAGGCAAGGCAAACAGAGTGTTTCACCTGTAAATATATCTCCGTCTTCAGCCGTCTTTTGTGTGTAACTCCTGTCTGCGAAGGCTGGTAGAATATAGCCAAAGGTATGAGGCTTGAAGAAATTGTTTCACTCTATTTTCATTACCTGTCCAAATCGTGTTCATGTCAATACACACACACGGGCATTTTTCGTAAAATTGCATTTGGATGGGAACTTTAGAGGTAGCATCAGGCATTTTGCAAGCTGTCGTCGATCTAGATGATGTTTCAAAAATATCTTCCACCCGAAGACATGGATAAGAGAGTATGCTTTTGGGAATTTGTTGCACAAAGCTACCACTTTTTAATGATTTTATCAGTATTATAGCAAAAGAAACAAAACAAGAGTGTTTTACACATTTCTGTATTTCATAATACACAGAGATAAGTGAGTATATTTAGTTAGCTTAGCAAAATGGAGTGACACGAAAAACGCGTCCAGAATGCAAAAGGCATAATTATTGGAAATCATCATTTTATCACACATCTGACATCACTAATTATGATGCATGTTTTCATACGATTAAGAAACAATCATCTGCTCTTGTTGAGGCTGTTTATGCACCTAGCATACAGCTTCAACTCGAGTGTGGGTAAATGTAGATCGTATAATGAACTCATTTGCATACATGGGTCTGTCCCTCAGTATAATCGTAGTTTAATAACGTATACAATCCTTCTAGACATCTCAGATCATCAAATTCATCTTTATTGGTTGTACCACAAACTCAAAACTCTTGGGGGGATAGGGCTTTTTCGCATGCCGGTCCATTACTTTGGAACAAACTGCCACAATCTATTCGTAATCTGTCCTCCGTCAATGCATTTAAACCGCACTCAAGACATACATGTTCAATGTCGCATACTGTTAAGTTGTCGCATACTGCTAAGTATTAAGTGTAGTGTATCATATGATTCAATGTTTAATGTTTGTACTCGTGTTCATGTTTTTGTGACTATTTCTACTCTATTTTCTACTGCACCATGAGCATCACTATTGTGATGGATACCAGCGCATTATAAATTTTCATATAGAATTATCATACGGAAGTGGTATAATTTTTCAGATCTGAACAGGGCGTTGAGGACCATGTTCCATATCCTCTAGGTAATACTGGTGTTAGATCATAAGAATAATTACGAATGACGGACCATTCCTGGTTGTAGGCTGAGCCATAATTTTCCGCAAATGATACGAATTGGCCTGAATATGGCCGTAACGAGGTAACGAGTACGACTGACATTTTGAATTATAGTCATCGTAACGCGACGAGATAGAAGATCAATCGCAGATCGTAACCATAAGGGACATATAACATTCTTGTCGCATGAACAAAATGAAATCCTAGTTCAACAATGAATAATGTATCATTTGTCTGATAATTTGTAGCCTCTATTATCTAGCACAAGTTACATCAGCAAAACTGAAAAAAGGCAACTACATAGCATTGAGTGTATAGCAAATAATACCAAATTGTGTCATAAGCTTACCCGAATCATTAACCGAATGATGCTTATATTTGTCGAGTAATCATACACTAATCCTATACCTATTATGCTTAGATTACATACTAATTATGTTCAAATTATTCTGCTAATTGCAATGCAGTCCTGAATTTTTGTCCTCAGTCACACCTGAATTTCGGAAGGAAATAAAAGGTAGCTTGTGCAAACATTTTGATGTACTGAATATTGCTTTATATAAAGGTTAATTAGATGTGTCTGACTATTTGTTGCTGAATTCACAAGCTTTAGTTAGCCATTTTGAATTGTTTTGGAGCAGAAATATTTCTTTTTTATTCTAAATACATGTACAGTCAAACCTGCTTTAGTGACCACCTGTCTACATAGACCAAATTTTTGTTCCCTTGAAAAGGGTTTCTCATTGAAACATGTACTATAGGCACCTGTACTTCAATAAAGACCACCTGCCTACAAAGACCACTTTTCTTGTCTCCCTTGGGTGGTCTTTATAGACAGGTTTTACTGTATTTGTTTTATCTGATGTTTAATCATCAAAATCTTACAGGTGTTGCTGAACTATCAGGTTTCTGTTAACCGGTTTGACGTGGAGCCGAAATATTTGCTTTTATATTCCAAAATACTTGAAATGGGATATTAATTTTGGTATAAATTTCAAAGCTCGTAAATTCTCACTTTAATTTCTCGCTTAAAAGTTTATTGGCAATACTTGTGACAAATAATGCTTCAGCTTGCAAAATAGTAATAATGATAAATACACTGTATGGATAGGGAATTGTGCTGAACTTTCATAAGTAATGACATCCATTTGTTGAATTAAGTGCTCAGAGATTAATTAGACATTGCCAATTTTAATGGAAAGTTAATTGGCTTTTGAAGTTTATTATGAAAATGATTAATGCTTTGGCATCTGGAATTTATGGGGCCAGCGAGAGCGGGGTTCTTTGCTATCTTTTAGGGTTTGAGGGGAAAGGGGCGTCCAAAACAAAGGGGTCCTGTTGCATATGCTTTAAAAGAGTGATTATCAAAGTTTAGGGCTCACTGTGGATTCAAGCAGGTTTTCCTCAGACCACTTTCTAAGCTCTCCTTTTCCCAGAAGGGGTTACTTGTTTTTCAGAAGGTAAATTTTTCAGACAGTTCATAGAATGGAAACACAAATTTCCTATACCATGGGGTTTATAATTCCAAAAATAAAAAAAGGGTTCATAGTTCTGAACATGACATAGGGTTCATAATTCTGAAAATTGAATACAGGGGGAATTAATAACCCTATTCAATTTTGGGTATTACCAAGGCTATTTAATTTTCTAATTTATAAACCCTTTTATAATTTTCAGAATCGTGAACTTCCAGAGTAATATAGACCTTCTGAATTAGGAACCTATTGAAAAGCGCATTTTTGGAATCATGAACCTTTGGAAAAATGACAAGTAACAATTCTTGAGAGCTCTGTGATTATTTTCATCCCAGCATATCCAGGTACCCATGTCATACACCTTGGGGGTATTTCACAAAGATCCTAAGTTGAACTTTTCTCTAAGTTGGACTTAACAATTATGGAAAGCCGTTAGCATCTATGAAAATATTTTGTAAATGTTTTTTTAAAAGGCATACAATTTTGATTTAAATCATTCATATTTTCTATTATCAAGGAGATTTCATGTTCTTGATGTGGAATTTATAAAAATTCTAAAATACTTGAATTTTCGCTTTTGAATATATTTTATTTTAAGGCTACAAATGGCTCTCCATAATTTTTAAGTCCAACTTAGAGTTAAGTTCGACTTAGGGTCTTTGTGAAACACCCCCCAGGTCTGAGAGGGACAAATGTGGGTAAAACACCTTGCCCAAGGATGTAATCACAAGCAAGGATTGAACACAGGACCTCTCATGTGAGTGAGAGTCAAGAGTCTTTACCGTTACAGTTCTCCCTCAAATTACAGTTTCCCTCAAAATGAAATTTTGCTCCTGGAGGTCTAGAGTATTTGGTATTGAGTCACACAACACCAGGTGTGATCTCATGCTCAACACTCTATATTTGCCTCCGAAAGAGAGAGAGAGAGAGAGAGAGAGAGAGAGAGAGAGAGAGAGAGAGAGAGAGAGAGAGAGAGAGAGAAGAGGGGGAGAGAGAGAGAGAGAGAAAGAGGGAAGGGAGAGAGAGAAAGAGAGAGAGAGAGAGAGAGAGAGAGACTTGAGGAAAATTGAAACAGGCTCGATTCATGCCGGAGAGAGAGACTTTGTCTCAGATTCTGAAACAAAATTCTGGATTTAGCTCATGATGCAATGATAATCATAAACCTTTAGGTCAGTCAGGAACCCCATGACTTTTACAAGCTGATCGCCTGTCTGATTATCAAGATATTTATGATTGAATTACAAATTTTGAAAACCATTCGCCTGATGGTTTTCATAACACTATAGTCTATTAGGGAAAGAGTATGGTAAAAGTCAATCAAAGATTTTTACTTTTTGAGGCTTGATCATTTTGAAGCGCAATTATTACACCATATCACAGACACTAATAACATGTAGGGCCGTGTATCTCAGATTTAACACTGTTAAACGATCCCTTTAATATAACTATGCCATGCGGAAGTAATAAGATGATGGATGCAATCTTCGCTCATCCTCATGAAAGACCACACCTTAAACAATCCCAATGTTTGGAGCAAAGGATCGAAAACATTGCCCTAGATACCCGATCTATGCCCAGTATAGATTATCAAGCCTCATGTCACTGAGGGAGAGAAAATATGGCTGACATATTAGATTGAGACAAAAGCCGATCTAGCGTAACATGAATGAGCAGTGTGCGGATTTGCCGGAAGCCATCGCAGAGCCTTGGTAATGTGTCGTTGTTTTGGTAACGACACTAAGGTGAGAGTAAGAGAATGATCGCGGCCTGGAGCGGCCGTTTGATGTTAGCCGACGATGCAAGCGAGACCATCCCTAGGGAGACGAGGCAAGGTGGTGGAGGGGGGTTCCCATCACATTGATAATACAGATACAAGCAAGGTCTTCACCCACACCTCAGCTTAGTGCAGTTGATGAGGTTCTGTAATTAAGAGTGAAAATTTAATTAATCAAGCATCCTTTATTGTTCCTGTCACCTTTCGTTACTTTGGTTATCACGCTACTCATGTCTTGGGGACTGTGAGGTTTTCCTATCTCCCGACTTCATTTTCTCCCCATTATTGAAGTAATTATGTTACGAGATTAACCCTTTGCTTGCATGCTTGTTCTAGAGATCAGAACATTGATGTGCTTGGGTTGTGAATTGAAGCAGAAAGTATGGACATGGACAGATCTAGATGCTATCATTATAGAAGGTTGTGTTTAATTGTTGGCCTGTGGTGTATATTTTGTCAACTCAAAATGCCTCATGAAAAACAACTGCAATAGATATTGTTTGGGTTCATCACAAAATTGATTAACTTAAAATGCCTCATGAAAAAAGAGTTTAATACTATTTAAATATTAGTACATTTTATTATTGTCTTTGTGATATTTCTTTATGTTCACTACCATACTTTATAAACGTGAAATCTCGCATGAAAAGCTTCAGTGATTAACCAATCATAAATCAACAAGTATAATTATTTATTACTGTCTTTATAATAATCAGTAGTAGTAGAAGTATGGAAGTAGCAGCAGCAGCATTATAGTCGTAGCATTATTAGGAGCAGAAGTAGTAGTAGGAGAAGCAGTAACACAGTTATGTTATTAGCAGGGATAACTGACCCTATAATGTTTATTTGCTTTTAATTGCCTACGTGTGATGTTTGAACATTGTTTATCATTATTATTGGAAATATCAATGACAATATCTTCACTATTTTATTAATATATTTAAGAATTTGTATTACTACTATGTAAAGTATTCTCATCATTACTCATACACATATTAGTCATATGTATATCAGTCATATGTATATATCATATGACATCCCATGTCTATTTATATACATCATGTAGACAGGTCACCTAGTTCCTGCTCGAGATTTAATTTGATTAAGCAGTGATGTAACGGCCGTATATTCCTGCTACTATTTGCGTGGCTCTTGATTTAATTTTGCCCTGCCTGAAGTCACTTTGCGCACCTGGGCTTATTCAATTAAGCCTTACCTCGTTGTTTTATATTGTGCGGTGGTGGTATAGGCGCGCGGGAACAGGAGCCAAGGCCTTGTGTTATGAGTTATTAATGTGTCTGGTAGCATGCGCATTCCAGACCTCAAGTCATTCTGGAGTTATATACCGCACAGGAGTCTTTGTATGGGAAAGAGTCACTTGTCCTGTCTAAGGGACCAGAAGAGAATAGTATTCTACTGTTTTGGGTCAAATATTCCAAAAGATTAAAGATTTCAAAGGATTTTATCATCTTTTCATTGCAGGTAAATATTATCTATGATATGCTTCTAACGTAATAGTTTTGTTTGTTTGAAGTAGAGCTCTTGAGTGTATTTCTGATAATGCAATGTAAATGTACAGTTCTGAGGGAACGATATTAAGAACTTGTTCAGAAATAAAGATTTCAAAGGACTATTTCATCCCGTATTGCAGGTAAATATTATGTACAACAGGCCCAAAGTTGAGTATTTTGCTCTTTTGGGATACTACTTTATACCCAATGTACTTCCAGAATCAGGATCACAAAGTGGATAGAAGATTTCAAGAATGATATCATCCTCCCTTTTTATTGTGGGTAAATATTGTTTGTGACAGGCCAACAATGAAATAGTTCTCTCTTTGGGGATACGACTTTATGCATCAGTGTGCAGGAGCAGAATAGTATTTTCTTCTTTGGGATTGAATATGTCAAATGATTGTGTAAGAGTGAAAGGTTTTACATTATTTAATTCAATCAATTTATTTGGCATCATACAAAATTACAAATCATAAATACAGAATACATAATAGGCGAGGACATCTAAGAAGCAACCTGTCTTTTTAAATGAAGCCTCTACCTTATGTATACCGTTGTATTTCCCAGAATAGTTGTTTGCCGTAGCCAAATTCTGAGATTTTGTTCAGGATAGAATATTCACATTAAAAAAAATCATGTTCCATCTGATTATATTTTTCCTGATAGATGCTGTAGACTTCGATTTCAAATATTTTTCTAATTTTTCCGGTAAAGCAGCCTTTTGTTGTCACAAAATAAGATCCTTTTGTTCAGGATAGAAAATTGAAAGGTCGACAATGTTTAATATTCATATTTCCAGTAATATTACTGACTGGTATGAAGCTGAATTATTCTCCTTTGCTTGATATCAGTTTTTTAAAGGTTAATAACTTCTCAGAAATAAATTTTTGGGGCAAGTACAATCATCTGCTAATGAAAAATTCATTATTTTTGTGTGGGATAGAAGTTAATAGATTTACATAATTCGTCCTCGCATTTTCTGGCATTGTCTACTGTATTACAAAATGGCAATGTCTTGGTCACGATAAAAGATTGCTATTTTTACTCTTTTATTTCCAGAAATACTATTGTTTGCCCCTACATAATTATTATCCTTACAATGGTGATTGAATCTGTGAATGCCTTTTTTTCTTCATTTTATATATCTATTCTAATTTCTATTTTCTTGCTGAAAATTCAAGTAAAGCTTTGGCAGGAACGAGATTATGATTTTCTTTTTTTAGACAAAAGATTAATGTAGTTACAGTCAAACCTGCTTTAGTGACCACCTGTCTACAAAGACCACCTGTCTAGAAAGACCACATTTTGTGTTTCCCTTGGGCGGTCGCTATAGACAGGTTTGACTGTATATCATTTGTCCTTCACATGTCCAAGAATACTCTTTTGTAACAGATTAAAGTCTTTTGTTCAGGATAGAAGAGTGAAAAGTTTACATCACTTCATCTCTCGCGCTTGCGGAAATAACTGTCGTCTGCGAAAGCGAAATGATCACTCATTTGTATGGAATTGCAGATGCAAAGGTGTGCGACATTCATCAAATGTGTCATTTATACAGTACGTCTCACAAAAAGTTTAGTGTTTGTGAAAGTCTCCCTTTATAAATATTTCAAAATATTTTCAGGAATTTTGTTATACCTCTGGATAGCTTAGGGTCTCTTCTGTCAAATGACATAAAAAATTGATGATATTTTCTGCCTGAGATATTTTTAAATATCTATTCGGGGAGACTCTTTCCAACTGTAATTTTTTTTGAGATTCACTGTACAGGCCTGTATTTATACGCCAGTCACACCAGACTGACAACAGACAAAACAAGAAATTATGTTGCTCTGAGTTGCCAAGGTTTTGTAAGTTAGTAGTTGTAATGTAGTTGCCCGGCATTTTTCTGAGCCTTTTGTATTTGATGGTAATATGTTATGACTTATTTATTTTTAAAAGCCATTTACATTCACATGAAGCCGCAAAATGCTTTTATAAATGCTTTAAAGAGTATTTGAAATTCTTTGGGGTAAATGTATTTGTCATCAGAACTCTAAGTTACTTTAAATCATTGATTCCGTCGATGTTGTAGACTTTCTGAAAGGTTGTTGTAGAATATAAATGATATCTTTTATTCTTCAGACTTTGTTGACTGGACTTGATACGTCTTCTCTCTCATGAAGAGGAGAGGAACAGACAAAGCAAGGAAATAATTTGTTGCTGAGCTCAGAAAATTCAATTTTCAGCCGTAATTTTATCCTCTAGACGTGTGCAACTCCTGCTCACCTGTTCCTTGGCTGTAATAAAATTCCATGATGGGAAATCTTTTGAGAAGGCTTTGGTTCTCGACCATCTCATAGCATGTTCACACTCTAGGAAATTTATACCAAACTCATAAAGAAACGTCATATAAAGAAACGTATAAAGAAACATCATTTATTTTAAAGAAACGTCATTTAAAGAAACGTTGTATAAAGAAACATCATAAAGAAACGTCATATAAAGAAATGTCATATGAAGAACGTCATATGAAGAAATGTCATATTTAAAGAAACGTCATATTTAAAGAAACGTCATATGAAGAATCATCGATTAGAGAAAGGGGTGTTCAGACGTAGTAGTTAACAACATTGTATAAAGAAACAAGTTTTGAAGAGGTCAGTTGACATGGCAGTTGGCCAATTATCGGTGCACGCTCACGACAAGCTCCGCCCAGTTAACAATGCAACGTTCAAACTTGAATGGGATCCTGGTTCTTTATGAACTTTTCGTTCAAAACGACAAGTGTTTGGTTATACAACATTCAGACTGGACAAAAGGTCATTCCTTACTGTATAGCTAGATACAATTCTCATGTAGCTAAGCTACCGGTATACAATAATTTCAGGTAGTCTGAATCAATCCTCCGTCCATCTCATTCCAATATCTTAACAGCATCATCTAGTAAGTGATGCGATCCTAACATCCACTTTGTCCAGCAGATGTCTTGAGCAATTGGTTCAGAAAATGGTGCTCAGGTTCGAGTTGTGTAAGCTTGTTAAGTAGTACATATTGTTGTCATGACGATACAGTATGATGGTGATTGCTTAGTCTGAAGGCACAGACACTTTTCAGTAAAAAAATCACAGCATGGCTTTTTTGATATTGAGACTTCTTATCGTTTGAAAGGATTCTTACTTGTCATGATGTAGAAATATGATTAGTAATGTGTAGTCTGCAGATACAGACCATTTTCAGTTAAAGTTGCTGCATGGTTATTTCTTAGTGAGCTTGTAGCCAGAAGTGCACTAATTCTATGTAAAATCATATGATTTAATGCCCTTCTAGATATCAATAGGCGATGGATTTTTGAGGGACAAACCTGTGTTGATCCGTATCATTAAAAGTCCTAATCATCGACTATAAACAGATTCAGCATCCATGGCCCTATTACATAATAACCCCTGTCATATACCAATGTAGGCTCACATGTTGCTGGAAAGATCATAACCGAGTCTGCAAGTACAGACTACAGAGAAGGAGAAAACAGGATTTGCATCCAGAACCTATTTGTAAAATGAATATCTTCATTTGCATCAAAATCTGATTTGCGATACAGGTTTCGAGATCAGGTATTCATCCATTTGCGGTTGGTTATAAATGACCTGCATTAGATGTGCATGCATTACTACCCTATAAACCATATTTCATATGAATTTTTGATATATTAATTATTAAATCAGAAGAAGAAAGATGATGGTATCCCCTTTAAATGCATTTTCATGGTGGATG
Organism: Mesocentrotus franciscanus; assembly: GCA_037976565.1. Lineage (NCBI taxonomy): Eukaryota > Metazoa > Echinodermata > Echinoidea > Camarodonta > Strongylocentrotidae > Mesocentrotus > Mesocentrotus franciscanus. The sequence goes on from CP137682.1 coordinate 23,493,175, forward strand.
CGCAGTATGTATTTGTAAGGTCTAAATGAGGGACATTTGCATAAAGGAAATAGGAATAGTCCTCTTTGTACAAATTCTGTTTTTTTTGTAGTCATGACAGCTGTTCTTTCTAAAAGTTATCTAAAACAACTTTCCTCAGGGCTAAATTAATAAATATTAATAATAGTATGTTCTTTTATAGCACTCATGTCTGTCAAACTTGACACACCTGGTGCTCCAAAATTATTACCCAGACTTTAGCATGGCTGCCATGATGGCGCTCTAGCATTTCAAGGAATTAATTCCTGCCAGGTACCCATTTACCTCACCTGGGTGGAGTGTGGCAAATGTAGATAAATGTCTTGCCAAAGGACATTAGTGCTGCTGAAATTTGATGATGAAACGGTGCATGAAAGATGAGAGCATTACCGTAATTGAAACTATTCATCCTGAATATAGTCAGATCATATAAGCATATAGGTCTGATCTGATTACATACAGCAGTTCATTTATTCTTGATAAAATATTTGTTCAAGATATGCGATTCCAGTCATGATATCCTTTAGACTTATTAATGGTACCTTTTCATTTTCATTCATTGAGAGCTTGAAATTTGAAGATGAAATGGTGCATGCATGATGATAGCATTAAAGGGACTTGGTAACATTGTTCAGATGAGAGAAAATGGTGCTAAGGTAGTGACTTCAATGCTAGATGTACAATTAAAGATAATCTGAAAGTTTGAGTGAAAACAAACTATTATTAATGATAAAAATTGGGAAAAACTGATCTGATCGATTCCTTAATTCTCTATATTATTACAATTTAATTACATTTCAGGTGAATGTAAATTGTCAAAAAGCAATGAATTGGCTCTATATACCATTCCAGTGTTGAAAGATTAAAAAAAGCCTGTCTTATGTCTTATTTTCATGGAAAAACGGTTAGTAAAATTCAATAATGGGAAAATTTACTGTTATAGAGGGTGTCGCACAGTGACACCTTCAAGGAAAACCATAAATATCTTTGTGGTTTGAGAATTTTTTCAGGATTTTTTGCATGTTAGAGGGTTAGTACAGTAGAAGGAATATAATAAGTAACATTTCATACAAAAATTACGCATTTTTTTCATCAACTTTCAACAATGTTAACGAGTCACTTTAATGGTACCTTTTCATTTTCATTCAATGAGGGCTTGAAATTTGAAGATAAAATGGTGCACGCATGATGATAGCATTAACTGATTGAGATCATTCACCCTGAACATAGTCAGACCATATAGGTCTTTGGGTGCGTTCAAGCCACACTCTTTTACCCTAGAAACGCGGTTTCAAAGACGTTTAGTTTAAAACACAGTTGCGTTCAAGCAATTTTTCATCGGTCGTAAAAATAAACGTGTTTCAAAACGCGAACATGAAACGCTGAAAAAGATGCATTTTGTAACGTGATTCTGCAGAATCACGGTCACTAAAAATCGCTTGAATGCAACAGAGATCTCAATCATAATTCTATGATGTCATTATCGTGGCCTGCTTCTGGTTCAAAACAGCAGCCGACAGTCGACCGTAAACAAATTCAGAAAGCGCTCGCTGAAGTTGACCTATACTTCCTGGGTCAAACTGCGCAGTGGCTGGGCTTGAAATGAGCGAGAATCAGCGTTGATGGAAAATCACTCGGACAATCTCCCGCAGTAACCGTGTTTAGTAACGGCGTTTTGATTTGTGATTCATGTTTGTGATTCTAGCTTCAAAAAATCGCTTGAACGCACTCTTTGACTAATCCAGAAACTTAATTGGGCAACGGCAAATTTGACGTAAGTGAAGGCCCCCTCACATATAGCATGATTATAAACTGCCTCCACAATCTACTGTGGCATTATAAAATACATTTTATATGCAAATGAATGGCAACTGTAACATAGGCCCTATGCTTACTCACTTAGCTGTGTAATAACAGTAACAACAACAACAACAACAAAATAACGGCAATATACAAAAGTATAGTATTCATTATGCACACGTATTCCAATCTTTTAATCTTTTATTTTAGCTTTAATTGGCAAAGGACCAGTCTCCGTAGGTGACCGTTGTTGTCCTCCACACAACCAATAATGAGATACAGAAATGTGAATTGCCCTATGCTTGCACAATCTTATTTGCCAAGATCTTCTGTCTTTTGAGGGGGTTTATCTTGTCATATGTTAACGAGGCTTGAGGATTAACTTCATCGTTATTTGCTCGATATTTTTGAACTCTTTATATGCTACACAAATAATTCCTCTGTGCCACACTGTACTTGTCATGGGATGGATATGTACCAAAGGTTTCAAGATTATTTAACTGTTCCCAGTGCAAGAATAATATATATATACCAGTGTTTAAAGGGTTGTCATGGAGCTAATCAAGCCAAGGAACGGGTGATTTTGCAAAGCCATTGTGTTGCACAGAGCAATCCTTCCATCAATTGGTATCTATTGTTTTGTGCAGGATTGTACATGTGGCAAACAAGCAACCATGCAGAGAGGTTAAGAAAGTGGCAATCCTTTTTTTGTTGCAAAAGAAAAACACTTAAGTAATAATTGATATGCTGTGAAAAGAAGAGGTATTTCATTTAATAGCCTAATCAAAGTACAGGAAATTAGTAGGTTGCTTTTCACATTATCTGTTTACAGCCGCAAGGGCATTTACTCTGTGTTAAAATAGATGATTTAATGCCATTCTAGCCCTCAACAGATTATATTTTCTCTTTATGGGAGTTTTAATGACAAAATTAAATTAAAATGGTCTATTACTGGTAAATACAGTATGGATGGACATGTTAGCTGATGGTTTGTCCGAATTAACTGTATTATTGTGCCTCTACCATCAAATCCAAATGCTTACCGGTAGTAATTATGATATATATATCATTCATATTTCCTATTTATAGGACGACAACCTGGCTTAAAGCCATTAACTGAATGCGTGACCAGCAATATAGGAAGTTATCAATTTAATTGCTTTCTTTAGCTGTCCATAAAATTAGACAAAACGTTGATAGTCAGGTAGTCATCTCAAGGCTGCCTCAGATAATCTGAATTAATCGTGTAAAGTGGACCTATTTATTGTCGTAGGTAGGCTATTTGAGTGCAGGTAGATGGTTTATGGTATAGAGTAGATGGTTTATTAGCATAGTTAGAAAGGCGTTTTAAAGCTATATCTGGCAGATCAATCGGTGCTGTAATGGAATTTAACGGGGAGTGATACTTGTGTAGCTACTCAACTGCATAAGTGAATAGAAGGGTTTTTATCTGATTGTAGGAAAGGGGTTTTCCATTCTTTGACCCTTTTCTTGACAGATAACTTTTGTTAAGGTACTACTTGAAAAGATGTAGGTGGGAAGGAAAAAAAAGAAGTATAAAATAGCCACACTACTCGGCTTTCTGGCCTTCTTGCTCCCTCCAAGTCCCCTGCCCTCGTTCTGGTTAGAAAGTAAAATAATTATAGCTATGGGGTCTACTAGAGGCCAATCTGGAGTTTGCTATGTACATTATCATATTACTGATTTTACACATTACAACCGAGTTACAGAAATGACATTATTGGGATAATTTCATCTTTCAAATTTTACTATTTTACTATATGTACAGAGTTTTTTTTTTTTGGGGGAACGGAAGAGGGCCCATTTATTTATTTTGCCAATTCATCCCCTTTATTTAAAATGAGATTGATTATTTTTCCTTTCATGTAAGATGCTATACCAGCAAAAATGATTATGATTCAACATGAAGGTAAACTACAATAAACTACAAGGGGTCCTATGGCTTGACATACTATCCTGGGGACTAGAAACTTGAGGATTTATGCCTTATTAAAGGTAAAGACTAGTTTTGGAAACGCCCCTCTCTCAAAAAACTGAAATGGAAGCTCTCATTACCAATCATGTGAAAGAATATGTTTTGACTAATACGTGATGATACGAATTTTGCCGGGAAAGTCGGGAAACCGCCTACTAATTGATATTTTAACTAAATTATTATATCTATTGGGACCAAATAGATATCGCGTACGTGGTCGCGTAGTCCCATATACATCTTTCTGTGTACAGTGCTTGTAACTTTATTAAGACTGGGGCAAATTTCTTATCATTTTGATGATTCCAGAAACTTGCAGTACACACCAATACTTATATGCTAGATGATCAACCTTTTCTGATCGATTCCACAACGTTTCTTTCACAATGCAATCACATGACCAGAACTGGTCTTTATCTTTAAAGAACACTTGTTTCCTGACGTGGTTTTGAACTCTGAATGTGCTAGTTCCAAGACCTTTGCTAAACACAGCATGGTGTGAAATCAAATTGCATGTCTGTTCGGCATTACTATAATTTGCAAAGCAGTCAAGATAAAATTCACTACCCTTTTTACACGCTATCAAAGCTCACCTATACATTATTTCAGCTAAATAAAAGTAAAAAACCCCTTTCACTTGGGTACCTACCAAACAATGAACAAAGATTTGTTCATTTTGAAAAGATATATGACTGATGACAATTTCTTTTGGCTTTATTACATCAAAGGTATAGAGATTAGAGATTTAGGCCTAGGGTTGCAAGTGGGTTTTAGGATAGATTTAGGGTTAGGGTTAGGTCTAGTGTTTGGTTCTTAGTGTATGAAATTACCATGGAGCAATTGTCACTGAAGCAAGTAATGTAATAATAATAATAATAGGCATTTATATAGCGCCGTCTATCTAGATGATTCTATTCCGAGGTGCACTATTTAATTATTACCCCAGGTTTAGCCTAGCTGCCATTACACCGCTCTAGCATTTCAAGGAATTAATTCCTGCCAGGTACCCATTTACCTCACCTGGGTCGAGTGTGGCAAATGTAGATTATTGCCTTGGCAAAGGACATTAGTGCCGTGTCGGTATCGAACCACAACCTTTGAATTTCAAGTCAGGTGCTTAAACTACTCGACTACGACACTTCTATGTTACATGTACAACCGGTACGTTAGCATGCTTTGTGTGTGAAATAGAATGCAGCTCTATGTTTTCATACATGCATTTGGATGCAGAAACTGTAATGTGCTGTTTTTAATCAATGAAATTAATTGACTTGCTAATGCCTGACACGCACTGTATGAGTTGCATGACCGAACTTAGTACATCATTTCAATTTCCATGCATTACAAAATACAAACAATATTTTACATCTATTTTAATGGCTTCCTCAATGAAAAGGGTTAAGCTTTCATGCACAAGTGTTTCCTCCTGATTGGGCAACAGAGGTTGTACATGTACAGCTCTTTGGAATAGCTCTTGCTTGAACAGCGATATTAGTTACTAAATTTAGAAAGAAAAATTCATGCAGGAGCAAGTAAATTAGATGTTTGTATATAGTTTATATATTTGTAGACAAAGATATCCCTTTCAAAGATCAACCTGTAGTTCCGCTTTATTTCAGTTTATTGTGTAAACTTTCTCTGTCACATTTTTATCTAGTGAATGTAAATCTTTTTTTTCCTCCAGCCGAAAAATGGACATGATCAGTCTGTGTTTATAGATAATCTGTTGAGAGCCATAAAGGCATTAAGTCTGTGTTAAAGTACTTGAGTTAACAACCTTCTGGCTCCAAACAGACATATTAATGACTCTTTATGTTACTCTACCTAGCCTGTAAAGGCAGACAGAAAAGCATTGTACAGTCAAACCTGCTTTAGTCACCACCTGTATAGAAAAACCACCTGTATAGAAAGACCACCTGTCTACAGAGACCACATTTTTTGTTTCTCTTGAAAATGGTTTCTCATTGAAACATGTACTAAAAGAACTTGTACATAAAGACCACCTGCCTATGAAGACCACTTTTCTTGTCCCCCTTGGGTGGTCTTTATAGACAGGTTTCACTGTAAATGTATGACTTTACAGTGGAAGTTTACTCTGCCCCCATATCACAACAGAAAACAAAACAAAACAAACACAAACACAAACAAGTCAAGCTGATCTCTAAAATGGCGATGTCAAGCTGATCCCTAAAATGGCAATGTCAAGCTAAGGGCGATCAATTACTGTCGGCAACACTTCCTATGTATTTATAATGATGTTATCTCCCATAGCCGGCTAATTAGCGAGCTAAGGGATGGCCTTGTCTTTAATAATGGAAAATGCGTAGACATGGCTCAATGGGCAAAGACAAAGTACGTCCACCTATTTGTCTTACTCAAAATGACCTTGAACCATAATCATGTGATATTGATGCCTAAGGTCAAATGATCATCTATCACCAAAGAGATCCGGGGTGAAATTGGAAATCAAAACATTGCAGGACTTGGTATTAAATATTGGATTAGTTTGTAGAAGAGGATGCTTGCTTATCTGTATGCATTGGATTGTACTTAGACTTTCGTTTATAATTTATTTTGTTTACCGGTATACATTTTGATGTTCGATAATGCATTGGAATGTAATTTTGTGTATCACTTTTTGTTGTTGTTTTTTTTTGTTTACACATTTCACATTTTTGAAGGTTGTAAACTCTATCAATATGTAATATCTTGATAATGTTTATTAGAGTCTTCATTTCATAAATGGTAGTTTAGGATTTTGTGATCATGAAAACTGAAGAAAAAATATGCTAGAAAGAAATGTGCCTTAGGAAATGTGTACACAAAAATCAGATAGAGAGTTATCAAAAAGTAATATTTACGATGCTACTGAAGTACCTCACCTTAAGCTCATGTCAGTATTATGAAACACTTGTTGCAGAGGTTGTAGAATTTAGCCTGTTGTTTTGGGTGTACAAATGTTTGGCCAATTGTAGAAATAATGGAAAATACAGTCTTCTTGCTTTTTCCCATCTAACATTCCTCTTTTTCCCCCTCTTGTGCCCTAAATTCTCGATTTCCCAATGCCATTCAAAATCAACCTGTAAAGAATAATAATCTGGCGTTTTGCAATGGCCGAGCCGACCAGAGGCAAAGTCTGAAAATTCAATTTCGGGCCGAATTTGGATGTCCCAAAAGTGCAGTGACTTCCAATTATGGTGCTGTCCTGTGTCTTTTTGAAGAAGCCGAGCACGGAGAAAACGAGGGAAAAAGGGGAGTTTGAGGCCTGTTATTGGAGGGAAATGGATGTATCAAGTCGCCGAGAAAACTCCTGGGGTAGTCGCGAGAGGACAAGTCGTGCGATGTTATTGCTCAAAACAAAAATGCTTTTAGATAGGAGGGAAATTTGATCTTGTGGGGAAGATAATGAGTTCTGTAGAGTGTGAATTCTATCTTTTTCTCGTTGATTTCAAGTGGTGTAAAGAGGTACTAATGGCAATTTTTACAAGCAAAAGGCGGTAAATCTTTGGTTGGTTTACAGCGCCAAGGGCCTTTTGCCACGAACATGCCATTAATGTGATATTTTTAAAGATATTTTATATCAAAAGTAATGTATGGTTCAGTAACCTGCTTTTTATTTATTTGCTTGTAACACATACGGTTTAATATTTGTCTATTACATTCAGTATGACGTCTTTCTCTTGGTCCTCTTCATGGAAAGGCCTGTCATTTCATAACCATTTGAGAAATGGATATTTTGTGTGACATTGAGAAAAGTATTACAAAAAGTATTGATGCTTGTTTTTCTTCATGGTTAAAAGCTTCTGTTCCATTTCTTTTCTCTTTTCATGCAATATGATATCAAGTACCAGTATCATACCAAAAAAGGGATTCTGTGGGAATTTGTTTCAATAAGACAATGTGAAAAAGGTGAACCTTTCTTCAATATGTGAGCTTTTTAATCTCCTTATCGGGATTGAAAATCATGGCAAAAGTAAGAAAACATCAAATGCCTGACATGCCACAGACCTAGTTCATACCTGAATTTACATCATTCATTTTTATTGCGCTTGGGAATGTCTTTTGAACTGGTATTACATGGGTGCACGGTAGTTTTTCTTGCGATGACCTAGAAAGACAAAATTGCATGTAATATATGAGAACACAGTACACGCAATTTAAAGTTTAACAACTGAATGTCAACTGCAAATAAAATTTGACATCATTCAAAATTGAGAAAAATTGCACGCAAGGTTGCATTTGAAGTGCAGTGAATCCAAATTTCTGGAAAAGGTATACAGGTGTATTTAAAGGAGAAGTCAACCCTGATGATATGAAGTTGAGGAACAGAGGAACAGAGCAGTGAATAGTTCGAGCAAAACCCAATTAAAAATAAGAAAGTTATGAATTTTCGAAGTTGTGATCAATCAAATACAAATTGGCAACTCTGTACTGAGAAAATGCAGAAGTTTATATTTTCCCTTGAGAAACTTTTCAATCATACATGCACCCTAAATATAATTGTTGCAAAATGTTTTTATACAACCCCTGTATGAAACAAATCTATTCCATCATCATCAACAAAGAAATTGACATTTTATGAAATTTCTGTACAGAGCAAAGTAGAGAGGACCTTGCAAGATACTTCATAGTGTTGCCATGCAATTTGTGTTTCAAAAACTCAAACTTTCTCTGACCTATTCCTCTCATTTTCTACTTCTATTAAAACCAAATTAATTTTAAGGTGGACTTCCCCTTTAAAACCAGGAAGAGATGGAGGATGAAGGAAATTGATAAGAAATTCAAAATGATGAAAATTGTAATGGGTAGAGGAGTTTCAAAGTTTGTAGTGCATGCCACTTCTATTTACTTGACAGATTTGAAATGATTGAAAATTTCAACCCTGATTCCCCACCCTTTAGTTTTCTATTATAAACATAATAATATTGAATTATGCATGTTGTTTCCTGAATTTGTTTTTTCTCATCTTCAACACAATCACAATTTGTCCATAGTTTATTGCTTTAGATGCAAGAGCATTCCAAGGAGACATTGCAGTGTATCTCCTTGGTTTTACTTTCTTTCCTCTATATCTCTCATCTCTTGTCTTTTGTACTCCATTCTTTTATAGTTCTTTTCTGTCTTGTTATTTTTGTTCACCTGCCCCCCCCCACTACCCTTGTTTCAATTCCTATTCATCAGATAATCTTGTCTCTCCTCCTCTGTCTTTCTCTCTCTCTCTCTCTGTCTTCCTGGTTGTATGTCTGTCTGTCAGTCTGTCTGTCTGTCTGTCTGTTTATCTCTCTCCCCAGTTGCAATACAATGCAAGTCCATATAGCATTATACCCTTTGTCATCCTCTTTGCTGGCTTATAAATCCTATCTATGTCTGTCAATATTTCTCACTTAGTCTCTCTCTCCCTCTGTCTGTCTGTCTGTCTCTGTCTGTCTCTCTCTCTCTTCTCCACTTATTCTGGACTGGACTCTGTAATTACAAGTCAGTTGTATAATGCCCATGTCTTCCAATTTACTTGCTTCTGTTTTTGTCTATCTTTATTTCTTTCTCTTTATTTCTCTCACTTTCTCTGTCTCTCTGTTCTGTACTTGGTAATAAAATGCAAGTCCATGCTGTGTCATACCCTTTCCTCCTTCCTTCTCTCTCTCTCCTTTCATCTCTCCTCCCCTCAAGCAATCCCCCCTCAAATATAATCATGACAAATGGACTTCCAACATTTGCGTCTTTACCAAAAGACAGGAGGACGTCACTATCGGGGTATCGCTCAGCGAAAATCCACGACCAAATCCACTTTAGATCTCCCCAGTCCATTTTTCCAGCTGCAGCGCGACAGGATCAGTTTCATCGCCGTTTGCAGAAATTGTTTAGTTTTTTTCGTCAATAAATCTTGAATCTCCGCTATAATACCTTTTTCCGTGTCCTACAGTGGTAAAAGCATGTAGGCATTTGCTGATTGTCTTTTAAAATAGAGGACAAAAAAGAAAGAAAATCAATTTAGTGACCGGGTGGACTTAAAAGGAAATGCATAAACTGACAGCAACTACTTTCGAAAAAAATCAACCTATCGCAATTCCAATAGTCATGTGGGTCACCTATTGAAATTTACAAACATGACAATGACATATTAAGTAATCCGAATATGGACATATTTTTGAGAAAATAGTTGCGATCGTGTTGCATGTATATTCACATGTAATATCATCTCTTGTTAGCTTCTATCGCAGCCTATACCTTGGGTAGGCTTTTACAGTCAATTTCTGGAAGCGTTTGGTTACAATAAAATATCTGAAATTAGGTTCATGTCATGTACTGTCTATAACGAGCGTGCAGAGGAAAAGACTTTCTGAAATAATGGTTCTGTAAAAATATAGACATGTTTTTTAGAGCACTCCTTTAAAATAATTTTTCATCTAGGATGTATATTTTATGATCTTATTATATGTACTATTCTATGCCTGTAAAAACCAGCTTTTTGGATGCGATTATATTTTTGTATAGGTAATCGCCAACACCAGAGACCTTATGACATACATACAATCATTACATATATATATATATTTATATACATGAAGTAATGATTTTGTTGATATTTACATTACACTGAATTATCTTCCCATTTCCATGCTTACTTTGTTCAAGATTAATATTGAATACTATTAAAGGTAAAGACCAGTTTTGGAAACGCCCCTCTCTCAAAAAATGAAATGGAAGCTCTCATTACCAATCATGTGAAAGAATATGTTTTGACTAATACGTGATGATACAAATTTTGCCAGGAAAGTCGGGAAACCGCCTACTAATTGATATATTTGGTAAATTATTATATCTATTGGGACCAAATAGATATCGCGCACGTGGTCACGTAGTCCCATATACATCTTTCTGTGTACAGTGCTTGTAACTTTACCAAGACTGGGCCAAATATCTTATCATTTTGATGATTCCAGAACCTTGTATTACATACCAATACTTATATGCTAGATGATCAACCTTTTCTGATCGATTCCACAACGTTTCTTTCACATTGCAATCGCATGACCAGAACTGGTCTTCCTCTTTAAAGTCTTTATCTATTCTATTAAAACTTTCTTTAGAGGGTTAAAACAAGAATGCATTTCATCATTTCATTCAGGTGAATTTTCCTGTCTACAGTTTTTATTCTTGATATTTTTAAATGCAGGATATCTTTAAAAAGTTCATGTTACTTGTGAAATACATTCACTTCAATTCAATAATAGTTTTATTACTCATTTATGTATGATCAATGTATATGACACGATCACAACTACTTAAAAAAAATAAAACCTTAAGGCAATTTCAATACGCCATTGTATATGTCATAAGAAATCACATTTGAATTATTGCATTTTCATGTTCACATATTTCATTGTCTGATGCACAAGGCTATTGAAATTGCCTTAGAGTAGTTGAGATCATGTTTTATGAATATAATCATATAAAACATCATAGATATACAAATGTTTGAAAGGTGTTAAAAAGACATTTTAGAATTTGTGTGTGTAGAAATTCCATGCACCATTTCATGTATCTTCAATGCAATGGTCACAAAATGACTTTTCGTCGTAAAAAGTAGATAACTTCATCTACGCCTTTATCTGCGAGCATCAATAATTGAGATTCTTTTACACCTCGCATTAACTTGGCCAATTTTAGAGATGCAATTCCAAAATGGCCGCCTCATTAAACTCGTGTTTCAGTTATGGAATCATCTGGGCCGCTCATTTGTAAAATGAACTCTGGAGAGATCTAGGGTTCTTTTAATGAATATTTAAATGCAGACGGAGGGAAAATCGATTGAGCATGAAGGATAATGTGACCAAAGTACTTGTTAAATCTCTCAAAGGACTCCAGTTACATCACCAGATCTTTTTCAAACATTCCATTGGACTTGTAAATGCTGTATTTGTTCTCCTTGTGTTTGTTGCTAGTTAATTTGATATCGCTTTTGAAAAGTTTTCTACATAAAATGCAAAGTGGACTGATTTTTTAATGTTGTTTGATAGGGCTTAAATTACCGGATTCAGTTCTTTTAACAATATTTGCGAAGACTTTTAAAAAGTTTTTGTGGTACTTTTGATTCGTGTTGCACTGTCAAGTTGTTATGTTGGAAAGTACAATGCAGACTTAGAACCAAGATTTTAAATGAAAAAAGAGTCTACTTTATTTTGTTTCAAATTTTTTGTTTTATGGAAAGTAATGATATTGATACATTTTTTCTGATTGATTTTTTAATAAATATATCATGACCTCGCGTTTTCAACGTCTAAATTTAACCATGCCTTTCTTCTTTTTTTACTTGACAGATCTTGTCTGACTGATTACATCTAGTTGAGGTGTAGTAAATGCTGCAGTGAAGAAAAGGATCCGGCGTAAGACAAATGTGACAACTTGTGGAGTTTTCATCAGGAATCACCTTCAGGTTAGTCGTTTGCTCATCAGCGCAATTCCCTTGCTCAAATGTCTATTTTTTTGAAGCAGGAATATCTGTAAGGCACTATTTAGGTCATAAAATATAGTAGAGCATATACCTGGGCTGGATGTGCAGCCTATGGCATTTTACAGGCTTAATGACCATTTCTATTTCTGTTTTATGCCCTAGAATGTTTGTCATATTTCATGCCTTGGAAATTTTGCATACTTGTAAGTAGGGACATAGAAGTGGTAGAATTTGTTTGAATTTGTGGTGGGGTATGACGTCATGACAACATACCCAGGGTTGCTCAGGAAATATAAAACCAACACTCTCCGTCTCGCTAGGGTGCTTTACTTAGATCAAGTGCTTTCTCATTTATCCTCGGGTTGTGGGTTGGGGGCAGGGTGGGTGGCCATGGGGGAGAGGATGACATCACAAAGAACTTACATGTGGTTGCACAGGAAATTTATTAAAAAATCAACACTGCGTCTTTCTAGGGTGGTTTAAATGTAGATCGAATGCTCTCTTAGTTATCTTAGGGTAATATGGGGGGAGAGGCGGTGGGAGAGGGGATGACATCATAAGAACTTAGCCATGGTTGCACAGGAATTTAAAAAAAAAACCTAACACTGCGCCTTACTAGGGTGGTTTATTTAAACTGGGTGTTACTGGAGGGGTGGGGGAGGGGTAGGGGTTGTGTTGGGAATGATATCATTAAAACTTACCTGCAGTTGTACTGGAAATAAACAACCATTGTTGCATCTTTAACTAGGGTGGTATAGTTAGACCGAGTGCTCTTTGAGTTATCCTAGAGTGATGCAGGGTGGGGGGGTGGTAGAGGGGGGATGACGTCATGATCCAGGGTATTCCCCGGGGTGTTAGGAAGAGCCATCATCGCTTTCCTCTCCTTCCCAGCTCAGCACCTCCTAATTAGCATCCCTGCACCTCTCGCTAATCGCATCATGGCCTTCCCACCCTCTGGCAAGGCGTAGTCTGCAAGCAAAGACTCTAATTTGGTACAGGGAAACCTCTATATAAAGACCACTAAAGGGAGACAAGAAAAATGGTCTTTATAGGCAGGTTGCTTTAGAACAGGTTTCAATAGCAATTTTAATTTCAAGGGGAAAAATATACCGGTAAGGTCTTTATAGACAGGTGGTCTTTCTATACAAGTGGTCATTCAAGCAGGTTTCTCTGTATTAACAGAAGGGCTCCACACTAACTGTTTGCAAAGGGGGTCTCGGTTGAGATGGTAAGGGTTTGTATGCATGAGCCATGTGATAAAATTGTGAATTTTTTATCACGACAGCATATTTTTCCAGAACAGATATGTGTCCCTATGCACCTGTTAGTTCCAAGCCTTGCTTACATAAAATTGCATTGTGTCTTGAGTTGAGCCTAAAGCAGTTTCAAAGTGGCTTTGTTGGATGGAAAGGCACATACTTGTACTGGGACTATGCAAGTACTAGTCTATGCCGTCCATAATTCCAGGGGGAAAATGCAAGTGCGTGATGAGCAAATAAACTTTGGAATGCTCCACAAGAGCTCTCAAAGACAGAAAAAGAGTTCTGGTAGAAATCAAGAAAATAACATAAGAATCACTGCAATGTAATTACCTTTTTAAAATACTAAATCAAATAAGATATCCTGTGAACAAAAAAATTAGGTCAACTTTTAAAGCTGGATAATTCAGTCTCTGTGTTATATATCATGACAAACAAGCATTTATGCCTGCACAGTAAGGCTAAGCTAGCGGGTAGAAGAGAATATTTTAGTCTGTCTGCCCTAAACCTGAACCCCCTTGACCCGCTCCCCCCTCTTAACCGTTCCTGCCCTACTTGACTCCTTTTCACCGGGAGTACTAGGGTTAAACTTGTCTCGATTCCATGTCGCATGATAGTCTGTAGTGACAGACTCTATTTGATATGTGAACATAAAGGCATAAAGCCTGGAGCATAGCCTAACTCTTCTGGTGTGTGACCTTGCCAGATACAGCTACAGTACAGGGCCTATGTAATGCAGTTGACTGTACAGTCTATGTAGTCTTACAGTCCAGACCAGGGTCAGAAATACACGGGGCAACGGGCGACTTTGCCCCCGTGAGTGTCAAAATCGCCCCCTAAAATCCTGAAAACCGTACATGAAGGTGCGACCATTCTAAGAAGAGTTGCCCCATATGATTTTCGCTACTGATTCTGATCGCCCGCCCGCCCGGCCCGCCGGCCGCCCGTGCACCGAGCCCCGACGCATCGCACTGCTTAGCTAGCTCGCACGATCGAACCATCTGAGTACTGGCAATAATATAATGCATGCATGGCCGTGCACGTGTCGTTATGATGTCAACTAGCTGCTAACGCGCTTGTGTCTGCTAATACAAGTACCGTATCATACCCATATATATATGCTTGAGGCAAATAGGTACTTGCGAGTACCGTCCGTCAATGCTGAACTGCTAGCGACCAAATTGGTACGTAATATGTTTATTTAGTATTTTTTCTGACCCAAATTGTTATCATCGTCAATGCAATCCCATAAAAAAAATGTGATTCCGTTTAAAATTGTGTTATTTATAAGCTTATATAACTTAAAACCAGTAAATGTGGGTGAATATTTTACTGTTGTCCCACATACCGATATATTTGTTATAACGAAACATGCAATATATCAATGCCAGATTTTTCCTGTATATAACTAGTTTCGTAGACAGATATTGAATTTTGTTATAAAAAACCCGTAAATAAATATATGAATGTTCCTACACCTCAGAAATTTTCTCACAATGATTTAATTAAATTATATTATTATAATAGATGCCGTTGTCAGAAATTGATCGCATCAATTTCTGTCTAGAAAATTAAACTAGCTTTGCCATTAGAAATTAGAGTCTATACAGGAAAAAAAAATCCGGCCATGATTTTACATGTTTCGTTGTAACAAATACATCAGTAAAATGGGACAACAGTACAAATATTCACTCACATTTAATGGTTTTAAGTCATAAATAATACAATTTTAAACGGAATTACATTTTTTTTAATGGGATTGCATTGTCCATGATAAAAATTCGGGACAGAAAAAAAAGACTAAATAACATATTACGTACCAATTTGGTCGCTAGCAGTATTGCTAAGGAAAAAACAACTTATTGTTTCAGATTACAATATGGCTTTAAAAAAGTAGCCCCCACTTTTCTTAAAGTAGCCCCTTGGTTTTTTGAAAAGTAGCCCCCTTAAAAAAAAAAGTAATTCCTAGCCTGGTCCAGACACTCTGACAAGTCTGCAGGCACTGCCTCTAACTTACATCAATTCCTCAAGCCTGGAGCATAGCCTAGCTCTGACAGTCTCTGGCTGTGTCAAGTAAAACTGTCAGGAGTACCTAATGTACAGAGCCTATTATATGGTTTGCAGTTGACTATACAGTCTACATAGTCTCGCATTTCAGACCTTCTCTTACACACTACGGCTGACAAGGGTTTGTGGCTCCAAACTAGTCACATGACCGTAGCAGGGTAGTTTTCCAGAACGTTAATGTTCACCTGTGCCTGAAGCTTGGTTGAGCCCGAACGGGGGTGTGAATTAACTGGCTCCTGAGGGATGATAATGCTTTCCTATTTTTTCAGCTGGTCAATAGCACATTAATTTGAAAAGCACAACCTTTTCTCATGTAATTTAAACCAGACAAATTGGACAATAGCCCCATGAAGTGTTCTGTCTTTCTAGAGAATTGAAACCCGATTTAAACTTGAATTGCCAAGGTTTTTAGCTGAGTATCTTGCTTGGCTATGAAAATGAGGCCTTATTCCAAAGAGTATACATGTATGCTCACTGTTACTTTACTCCATTACCAACAACGTGAGTAAGGCAATGACATTGATATCAACATTGAAATAGACACTGAGAATCTACATAATAAACTTGTCCTTTCATTAAATTTGATGTTATTAGACGGAACAAATACCACTACCTTCACTTTATACTCTGTTTATTTATACTCTTCCTAATGTTGTTAACCTATTGACTATTGAATCCTCTTATTCCCATAGGCTTAATACAGGGATCACTAGATTCCTGTAGGCAAAGGGTTAATTGAGAAGCAGAAGGATTTTTAGCTCATTAAAGAAAGTAATGATAAAACAGAAGAAGGATGTTGGCCATTCCGTTCTGAAAATATACCTGATATCATCCTCTGAGAGCTAGAAGGGCATTAACCTTGTGTTAGATGATGTGAGTTAATGACCTTTCTGCTGTGAGCAGACAGTGTAATGCCTTTCTGGCTAGAAATAGACTAAGACATAGGGTGGTATTCCGATAGCGCGTACTAAGTTAAGCCTGGCTTAACTAGTTCACACTTTTATGGAGTGCCTGTTGCCAACTCATTTACCCTGTACAGATTATTTAAAGCCTGCAATAAAAAGTGTCCAAAATATTAATTTTGCAAAGAAATGGGAAGAAAAAGATAATATGAGTATGAACCGATTTTTTATAAAGTCTTTGGTAGATTATCTTTGTCATGAATATTGAAGGAGGAAGATAAAACCTAGTATTCCATAGAAGTGTGAACTAAAATTCTTGTTTAGTCTGGACTTAGTCCCGGCTTAACTTATGAGAATACCACCCATACTCTTTAGCACCTTTTAAAAATCGTTTATCAAAAATGTTATAAATATTGAAACATCATATGAAACAATGGAAGTAGACATTCAGGATGGTATGGAAATCTTGATATCTCTCAAAAGTGAAGTTGTAGCCTTCCGGTTTTCTCAGCTCAGATATTACTATTGACCCAGATGGATTGGAGGAATGATTGGAACTAAACCCATCTTCGATTGTCGTTTGGGGGCCAGTTTTTTTTATTCGTCCACCATCAGGAGGCAAACGTCCCCCGTCAATTTGTCTCATCAGAGCCAAAGGGTATTAAGTCTGTGTTAAGGTATATGGGATATGAGGTACTGCCCTTTTGCCTCCAAACAGACGTATTGACCCTCTAAAGCGAATCGAGAATAATTATCGGAATTGACTCAGGCCGAACACCGTCCCTGGCGTGTGGTTCACAAATAGCCCCTAGCCACTGACTGACCCAAAACTTGGGACTAACGCATTTCTTTTTCGGTTTGTTTCTTTAAATCTTCCCAGCCTGGGATGTGTGTGTGTGTGGGGGGGGGGGGTGGGAGTGGGGGTGGGAGAGGGGGGAGGATATGGGTGGTGCGTTCACATCCAGGAGGGATGAAGATAATTTACCAATGCAAATTGGGAGAAGGGCTCGGGACCAACTTGTTTCTGTTTTTTAAATTTATTTTTGTCCAGTTTTGAAGTTTGAGATGGGGGATGCATTGACCTTATGCTGTGTAAGAAAAAACAACACAATTTCCCAGAAGATTTAGATGGGGGAATTCAGACAAGCATGTTTCTGTTTCTTCTTCTGTTTCAGTTTATATTCATGTTTATGACCTGAAGTAAGTGATCCAAGAGACACGGTATTTGAAGTCCAATTCTTTAATAGCAAAGAGATTCATGCCAATTTACAAGACGACTCCCCTAAGCCATCATGCCTCATCCACATTCGGTTCATATCTTCAGTGGGTGCATTCACATCAGGCAGAGTTTAGGATGATTTCCCAGGAAATTTGAGATTGGGGAGTCGGTTTCCTGTGTTGTCTCTGTCTGTCATCAGTCATTCTGGATGGTGATTGGACAGTCTTGGGAGATATTACTGTAGACAGGAAATTTGGTCAAGTTGGAAAGCAGGTGCAGTTTTTCTTTGGTTTAAAGAATCAGAATTTATCTTTCGTTTCAAGGTAATGTTTGGAGAATGGAGTGATATCTAGATAAGGTGTAAAATGTTATATTCAAGTAATGGGAACAAGCAGAAGATAGAGTGGAAGATGATAGAGGGGTACAAATGAAATAGAATATGAGAAGAGGAAGGCATGGAGGAAAAGAAAAGACAAGATAATACAGTGGAGGAGGGGGAAAATAGGGAGAACAAAAAGATGAATAATAATAATAATAGTAATAAATAGTAAGAAGAAGGAGGAGGAGGAGGAGGAGGAGGAGGAGGAGGAGGAGGAGGAGGAGGAGGAGGAGGAGGAGGAGGAGGAGGAGGAGGAGGAGGAGAAGAAGAAGAAGAAGAAGAAGAAGAAGAAGAAGAAGAAGAAGAAGAAGAAGAAGAAGAAGAAGAAGAAGAAGAAGAAGAAGAATGAGAAGGAGAAAGGAAGTTGAGGGAGAGAGAAGGAGGAGGAGTATGAAGAGAAGGAGCCAATAAAAAGTTAAAAGAAAAAAATAATAAGAATGAGAGTTAGATGGAGGAGGAGGAGGTGAAGGAGGAGGAAGAAGAGGTGGTGGTGGTGGTGGTGATGATGTCACTTGTGTAGTTAGTTGTAGTAGTTGTTGTGGTGTTGATGGTGATAAATATATGAATAAGCCACTGAGTAGAAGAGAGAGAATAAGATAATATAGCCTACTTTTCCTTTTCTTCTCATCTCTTTTATTGGTTGGTGGTTTCATCTAATTTTGTCCCATTTTCTGGTACAATTTACATGATGAGTCTTGTAGTCTGATGTATATGTAATCACCTGTTTCTACCACAAAGCCCAGAAGCTACTATTGAATTTACCTGAATCCCCATTAAGTAATCAAGAAAGAAAATTCCCTCAATTCTAATTTTATTGAATTGATTGTAACCTGATTGTCTTCATAGTGGTTGACCAAAAGACCCAACAAACATGACCAAACCATTTGGTCAAATCATACCCAATGGGTACACAACTTTTAGATACATTCGTGATATTTAAGAACACTTTGAGAAAATCCTGCGCATGTGGTATTTCTTTTATGGTGTTCTTCCATAAGATAAGAAATGAGACAAACCTCATCAAGTATTTATCGTCCTTCTCATCTCTTACCATTCATTTACCCATGTATTAAAACAAATATTGTTGTGGAAATTTGTTAACCCATTGCCTCCTGGATTCGAGTGTCCTCTGTATAAAGCCTTTGGGAATAAGAGGACTCGGTAGTCAATGGGTAAGGTAGTTTCCTGCATCATGTCTGAATGAGCCTTTAATCTCAAACAGACAGCCTGTATCTTCACAGCCAGATGGGCGTTATCTCTGTGTTAAAGTACATGGGTTAACGTCCTTCTGGCTCCAAACAGTCAGCTGAAGGAAATGTATATGGATCTGATAAACCGTGTTATAACATAAACACATCCATCTGTCAGTTACAATAATACAAGTCTGCCTCCTTGAGGTGTAGCCTAGCAGTGTATCCAGCATAGGGCTGGGCTAGAGTAGTCCCCTTCCCTTATCTCTCACCTTACTACCTCTAACCCCCTTCCCCCGTTGGAATTCCCAGGAAAAAAGGGCAATTCATCTTTGGCTTGATGTGAATGCAACAACATTATTCCAATATTTTGTTATCTGATGATGTTTTGCTATCAGCATTAGATGTGAAGGTAGTAGGAATGATAAGCTGAGACACTGTGTAGATATTGAAATGTTATAATGATGCTCTTCATTTGGCTTGATATAAACACACACCTTCTCCATTATGGTGGTCATGTTTTTTGTTATCTGTGGTAGATCTGTGGTAGATGTGAATCTAACTGGACTTGTTTTGCTTTATGTAAACACACCTCTTCCTTGTGTGAACACAGACTCGTTGGATACCAGTTGCTCTTATGCTATCTGGAGTAGATGGGAATGTCATGGATATTGATCAGAACCACAATTTGAATATTGGAACATCAATCAAATGCTAATTGTTTGGCTTGAGCTGAACACAGCCTTTTTCGAGTGCTTGTATATTTGCTGTCTGTAGTAGATGGCAACGTAATGGGAATGATCAGAGACATTGTGTGAATATTGAAACATTAATCAGTGCACTAGTTGTTTGACTTGATGTGAACACAATATTTGTGTTCCTCTTGATATCATTTGGATCTATGGAAATATAATAGGAAGGAATAGGTCATAGACACTGAATATTAGAACATCAATTCAAACGCTACTTGTGTGGCTTGATGTGATTATAGCCTCTTCTTTCTATGCTGCTGGTGCACTTGCTACCTGGAGTATATTTGAGTGTAATGCAAATTGATCAAAGACACCTGGTATAGATATTAGAACATTTAATTAAAATGCCACTTGTTTGTCTTGATGTGAATACAACCTCTTCCTTTGCATGCTGGTGGTGCTCCTGCTATCTATGTTAAATAGAAATGTAACACGGATTGATCGGAGACCGGAAATTTGGGGGAATAGTGAGAGGAATTGCTGAAATGTCAAGTTAGTCAAACACTGGGATGGGTCTGTATGGTTGCTCCTGGGGAGTAGGAGGAAGGGAGGGATGGAGACACAGAGAGAAAGAGAGAGAGAGAGAGAGAGAGAGAGGAGGGAGGGGAGAGAGGTGGAGGGAGGGAGGGAGAGAGAGAGAGAGAGAGACAGCGGGGGAGAAAGAGAGAGGGGAGGGAGAGAGAGAGGGAGGGAGAGAGAGAGGGAGGGAGAGAGAGAGGGAGGGAGAGAGAGGAGGGAGAGAGAGGGGAGAGAGAGAGGGGAGGGAGGGAGGGAGAGAGAGAGAGAGAGAGAGAGAGGGGAGAAAGAAAGAGGGGAGGGAGGGAGGGAGGGAGGGAAGGGGAGAAAGAGAGAGAGAGAGAGAGAGAGCGCGTGAGAGTGTGAGATTACCAAACCACCTGTCAGGTATACATGTAATTGGCCCAAGTATTACATTAATCTTGTGTTATTGATGTACTCCGGATACCATTAATCGGACAAATTATGGATGAAGAAGTGAGAGAATCAGTAATATATATTCAAGTTCACTTTATTCAAGGTAAACAAACGTATAAAAGTGAAAAATTATATCAATATATAATATGAGAATAACACAAGCAGAAAAGACATAAAGAACAAGAGGGAAAAATCTAAACATGTACATTAATGAAAGTATTTGGAGACTAGACAGGAAGGCAGGGCCTTATGTAAATGTCTGTCTCCAGTGATTGTATACAAAACTATGTACATAATTTAAATTAATAATTAATAATTTTTTGTTTAATTATTAATTTTTTAATAGAAAGGAAGTAAGGAAGGAAATGTATGTGTAAGGAAGGAATTTTTTGAAATATACTGAACCCTAAAAACAAGGAAAATAAAATAGTCATAGCTGTATAATACTGTTCCATGATAGAACCTCATTTAAAAGATGAGAGTTAATAATAGATGTTATTTTACAAAAACAAAAAATTTTTGAAACAAGTAATTGCTTTTTGCAGTTGATAGGAAATAACATGTACTGTATGCTCATACAGACAGACAGACCATAAAAAATACTGCAGAGAAAAAGACACAACTGGATGGTTCCCTTTTCCAAAATGCCAAAAATCAAACATCTTAGCTGTCGGCTTTCAGAAGGAGGAGGAGGAAGAGGAGGAGGAAAGGGAAAAATTAGCTGGCATCATCTGAGATTGACGGAGTTGGCACGTATGTCTCTTAAGAAGCACTCGAGAGCCCACTCGTCCTGTTATTACAAACATTCTCCCCGCATCGGTCGAAAGCCAGGAATTAGTTCCGCCGGATGACAAGCAACTTGTGTTTGAATTGGAAAAAATGTGACAGTTAGGGAAATCATGTGCCCGTGTAAATACGCGGATTAGCCGTGATTTGTGGAGTGATAGATAGATAGGGATAGAGAGAGCATTTTGTGCTGATGATTGGAGAGATATCTTCTTTATGACACTGTGAGGGGTGAGAGCTAGAAAGACGTTGGAGCATTAGAGTAGATTTTGAAGATGATGATATGAATTTTAATGCAGTGAAACCTATGTATCAAGACTGCTCGAACAAGACAAGAAAAGAGGTCTTCATAGGTACAAGAGGTCTTTCTATACAGGTGGTCACTAAAACAGGTTTCACTGTAGCATCAAATGGAAGTAAGCTGAGACAGTGTCAGATAAGCTCCCTTATGATACTGTGAGTTGAGACCAGGAAGGGCATTAATGCATTAGAGTATGATTGAAGATAAATGCAGGAGTTTAATAGTATCAAATGGAGGTATGCAGAGAAAGCAGTCGAGGTAGAGGGAGAGCATTTTGTGCTGATGGTACGAGATATGCTACTTTGTGACATTGTGTAAGTTCAGAGCTATAGCGATATTATTGTAGTGGCGTATAATGTTGAAGATGATGACATGAATTTAATAGTATCAAATGGAAGTTAAATGAGAAAGCAGTCAGGGTAGAAAGAGAGCATTTTGCGCTGATGGTTAGAGACAAACTCCCTTATGACACTGTGTGAGTTGAGGGCTAAAAGGGCAGTGATGTGATTAAGTATGATTGAAGATAATTGCAGTCCTGAGTGTAATGGTGTCAAATGGAGATTGGCGGAGAAAATGGTCCCTTTTGATGTACCGCTTATTATTAACACAATAAGTCTCACTATTATTCTGATGATTATGTATTTTGGGGGGGATTCAGTGATTAGGTAATTAAGCTTATATAATACAAAGGAAGTTCATGACCCAAGCCTATAGCTTCTTAACTAAGGGCTCAGCCATGATTAGTATTTCTTATTTTGTGGATTTCGTAGTGTCATTTATATATCTTTTAGGGGAATGGGAGAAAGAAGGACATCCATGTTTGTCTCTAAAAATTTAAACAGATTTGAATAGGATTAAGTTATTCTGGAACCTAAGGCTAGATGTGAACGCAGGGCATGACGTAAGCATATAGCTTCTTAATTAAGGGCTCAGCTGTCTCCCAGAGGGGGGGACACCAATCTTGGTGTGTTGTCGTGGAGTGAAAAAGGTCAGGAAAATCATTGAGGCTTCCACAAGACGATGCACGCTTGTCTTCATGTCTCTGAATGCTGATGTTCAGGAATGCATAGTTGTGTCTCTGAACGGACCAAATAGCATCTGGTGTCATGTTTTGTTTCCGGTTTGTACAAGGGAGAGTTTTGACAATAAAACGGGTGTATTGCTTTTCATCCTCAAGTACAAAAAGGAAAAGAAAAAAAAAAGGATATGGTCATTTGGTTGTGTGTGAGAGAGAGAGAGAAAGAAAGAGAGAGAGAGAGAGAGAGAGAGAGAGAGAGAGAGAGAGAGAGAGAGAGAGGGAGATAGGCATTTCTATATGCATGTATATATCAAAGGGGCGGGAGGGAGTAGGAGAGAAAGAGGGAGAGGAAGAGAGACACATTTTAAAAAGTCCACATTTTTTGCAATATACATGTACTTTAATGTCAACAGTGAGAGCAATTCAAAGACACTGATTTCTTTCAAGACTGTCATATAGTAGATGAAAATAGTTCAATCAGGGCAGAATACATTCCTACATTTCTTTTCATCAGAGGTGAAGGGAAGTTAATCAACTACTGAACTTGGCTGCAGCCAATGATTACAGTTAATACTTCCCAAAACACAAAAGGGACACAAAATTGAGAAAATCAGACATTTTGACTTCCCCCAATGTCTGGCTTGTAACTACAGGCCGGCAAGAAGGCTCTACGAAAGGAGACAGCCTAATTTTTTTTTTCTAGAATCTGTTATTTTGTGGAACAGCTCTTCTTTTTGCAAGACGCCACAAGAAATATTAAAAGATTGGTAGAATTACATCAGAATAGGGGCAGAGAAGTAATTTGCAAAGAAAACAAGACGTGACTCTGGCCTGGGTGAACTTTTTGTATATGGAGAGGCCATAAGGTTCATCTACTGAGCGCCAGAACGGCGTTAAGTCCTGTGTTTTACATCGAGCTTATCCCCTTCTGGCTCTCTACACACGATTTGTTACATTTATAGATTTGTCCTAGGAAGTTATTAGAAAGTTGTTTTTCGATGTGATAAATATTTTTCAATGTGATTAGGAATCTCCTAGATTGAAATGACATTCTGTTCGTAGTGGACTTGTGAAGGAGTTGCCAGTAGAAAGGAAAGAAATCAAGTGTAGTGCTGATGTAAGAGCAATCCAAATAAAAGAAACAGGTTTGTATAACTTCTGCACTTTGACTTGAAACAGAAGTGACCAATAAACTATACTGGTTCACAATTCCCTTGTTTTTCTATTCCTATTTCCCCCTCAAATTGCTGCCAAATCATTTGATTTGATTCTCTTTCTAAAAAAGGCAAAAATAAATGCGTAAATACTAATGAAAAAGAAAAGAGATGGAGTGTGTGTGTGTGTGGGGGGGGGGGGCAATGGGGCTGCTTTTGCCTATTTTGTTTATGTTATGGGAATAACAAAACTTTGAAGTTCTTTACCTTAATTTCATATCACTGTCACTTCTCTTCCCATCATCCTTCGTTTTCCTGCCACGCTCACACTCACGCTCATGCAGTGGGATGCTTATGCCCTTTACATAGGCATCATGGGAATAAAGGACTTATTAGAGAAAGATGAAAGATTTATCAGGGGAAATGAGAATAGATGAAGACGCAATAAAGAGCATTCAATCTAATAAATAAGCAATCTTGATATGAGTGGCATTAGAAACTTTGGACAGGTTTATGATGATGATGAAATTAAAAGGGAAATATAACCATTGGAATTGGGACACTAAGCTCTGTGCCATATTCACTAATATTTAACTTTTTTTGTTAGTGGTATTCCTGGAGTTTTAATATGTGATTTTGTGCAATTATTTACTTAATCTGTTTGTTTTTTCTTTGTGTAGTAGTAAGTACAACAAGAACAACAACAATAACATCAACACATACTACAATTTCATTTTTCATTTTATTTTTATTTTTTCATTTCCAACAAAATACAATATATAACAATGAATACAATGTAAAATGTATACAAAACATAGTTACATTTGTAAGAAACAAATCTTAACAGTAAATTTTACATTTAAGGAAGACAAAAATTGAATTATAAATTTAACTGCATTTATATTTTGAGGAAATGGTTATGATATTCAGTTTACGGAGGACTACTTTTCATCAGCTCAATTGATATAATCAAATGGGAAGAAAAAAAAAATCATGACATGCTTTTAAACACATGGGACCAATAACATTGATATTCAAAGAGGAAGAAGTGTCATTATTAAAGCCTTCAAAGTAGAGTTCTCAACTACTTAATGAGTACTAAAGTTGGAATACAACAATAAAAAGCAATCAAATCCTTACTAGGCTAGTCAAATCTCATTCCAGAGAGGGAGTGGGGGAGGATTATATCTTACTCCTTTTTTGCGACTTTCATGGTATGTTTTGGTCAACAATTCAAAATTTGAGTTGTACTGTGATTTAGCTGTTGCATGAAGTCACTATGATCACTCTGTGTTTTCAACTATGACAATAGCTTTGCCTCCATTTCCATTTTATTCTGTTTCCTCCCACAAAATTTGTAAGCATTAACTGTCATATATATATGTATGGATATTTATGAATAATATTACATCAGGCATTTCTTCATTATGGTTGCTCGTAGATATCTGCTGCATATTTTTATTTTTAATATTGGGTAAAAATGAGTAATTATGGATTACCAAAATGCTGAAAAGTATTTCATCTTTTCTTGATATCTGTCATGAAAGGGTTGAATTATACATGCATGAAAAGGGATTTATCAGTAGAAAAATACAGGAGTTGTATTACAACTATGAATCTATAGAACCCCATGGATTAGGGTATTTCTCCTTTTTTGTTATTATACTTTTATCTGACTTTTATTTAAATTTAGATTGGAAGATAAAAGCAATGACCTGGAGTAGTACACAAGGGATTATTAGTGGTGCTGAAAAAAATGTTAAAGGGTAGTCGAATTCCATGTGCTGTAGGTCATAGTTCGCTGACACCAGACTGGGTGGAAATACTATTAATGGGTGTACAAGTCTAGCACACAGCAAACCTGTGGTCCCATCGAGAAATACCCCCTAGTCTCGTGGAGAGTCTTCAGGTGTAAGGAAATGTAAGATAATGACTTTACCATATGGGACAATGGGTGGAAAATGCAGAGCATTACATAGAGCCTGGTGGTCATAAAACTGAATGCAACTCCCATGATTGACAACACCTGTTATTGGGTAAACACCAGAATAGTGTTGAATTCCCCATGAGAGCCTGCTCCTATGGGTCTTTAAGTTGTTATCTTTTATCATTAATGAATGTGGGTAATAAATCTTTCCAAGAAAAAGCATGGAGTATTGAAGGACCGTTATAAATGCAAATTTTCATCCAGCTATCTTGAGGCGAGGGAATAGAGATTAAAGAGATTGATAAAAAGTAGAATAAAATAAGGGATTTCAAGTCCCATTAAATACAAGTAGGAATTGTTAAATAATGTCTTCTAAATAAATATATTATGCAAGACAAACATTGATGCTTGCCTGAGGTAGATCTGATATATATATCCACATGAAAAAAGAAATTCTTTTGGGAAGATGTTTTGAAAACAATGACATGGTGCCACGTAATATGCTTTGAATCCTCACCATCACCAAGATGAAATTGCTAATGACTGCACACGTTAGGGACCTGCACATTTGATAAGGTTTTCACAAAGACTAAGATCGACTTTAAGTTGGACTTAATTACAGCAGGCCATTCATGCCACTGGTTGCTCTCACCATTGGTCTCTCAATTATGATCTTTAGATAATATTTTTTCCTTCAATAATGAACTATCAAAAAAGGTAAATTCTGTAGATTTGTGACTATGATTTGTACGTCTCTTGAGAGACCAATGCCAGTAAATGGTGAGAGCAAACAGTGGCATGAATGCCATAGTTAAGTCCAACTTAAAGTCGATCTTAGTCTTTGTGAAACACCCCCGTTAGGTGTCAAATTTGGAAAGCATGCACAGGTATTGCGACCTTTGCAAACTTTGTGACCTCCGTGACCTTTACTTGAAGTTGTCATCAGTATTCACCCCTCTCTGAATCTAAACATGGCCGACCTGAAACCCCATCTCTATCCCAGACAGCCCTTGCAGCATTGGCGCGGGATGGAATTGCGACTCCCGCGCCTCGTTGTTAGACCAGAAAGCAGCCAAAGCAGGATTCAGAGATGGATTTTTGGATATTATTTTCCGGCTGCTGTTCTCTTTATCCTCCTGAAGGCTTGCTTCTCCCATTCTCTCTCAACCCTCCAACGGTTTCAAGATCGCGGTGAGCAATTTTTCAATTGCATATTCAAATTTGTGACTGCCGTTGCTCCCGGAGGGTAATCTTCAGCACATGCTGCGAGGTGTCATCTTTCTTGCGTCAGAATTTTAAGATTCTTATTCGTCATCATCTCCGTCTCTCCCGGGCCATACTTGGCTTCAAAACACCCTCGAGTTAAGATGGCAGATGGCAATATTATTGTAATGATTCAAAGATTAGGTATTCTTTGAAGGGTATTGAGTTGCATGGTGGAAGTACAAGGGCATTCTCTACTTTTGAGAAAACACCAAAATCAAATGCAGATACCATTGTCTTCCTATAGTGGACAGAAAAAAGGAAATAAAGCGAATGTACATCTTGACATGTTCACATCAGAAGTAGATAGCATTAGTGCTGGGGTTTGTTTCTAAAAATTGCATTAGTCAAGCTTGAAATACTCATACATTTAAATGGTTACTATGTATATTTGTAGCCTATAATCTCCTACCCTTCTCTCTCCCTCTGTCCTCATTTTCATTTTCTCTTCTTCTGTCTCTTTTTATATCTACCCCTCTTATATTTTTTTCACTCTCTTATTTTTTCCTTTCACTCCCTCCTTTCCATGTTCAACTCTCCATTTTCTCTTTTGTTTTATTTCCTACACTTCTCTTCCCCCTTGCTCTCTCTGCCTCTCTCTGTCTGTCTCTCTTTCTTTTGTAAATATTGTGTGTTAGTCAACTTATACTTTAAAGATACTATGTCCCTTTTGCAGCCAACATCAAATTCTGTAGAACTTTGCAGGAATTATGAATATGTCATGTATGTCCTATCTGTGAAATTTAAACGTTAGCAGTGTCCTAATATTCAAATTATGCAAGGAAACCTGTTTACTTGCTAGACTTCACTGTCAGACACTATTGAGTGACTGACTGGCTTTTTCATCTTTGGTAATAACATACATAAAATGAGCTGTAAAGGGTACATGAGCATTTGTCTACATCAATAACCCACTTCTTGTAATGGCCAAAATTAAACTGATTGAATCTTTGCGCAGCATAAAACGTACGACCATTCGGTACAATGGTCTGAAAAATCAGACTATTACTTACTGGCTCTATAGCTCCTAAGTCGATTCGACAACTAATAGTCGTTATTTTTCCACTTAAAGACATTTTCAAGCCCCCTTTTTTAGTGGAGTTCTAAATTAGTATTGTCTTTCAAATGCCGTTGGAATTTAACCTTTTCATTTTTTTGGCCTGCAAATGGGACATAGTACCTTTAAAAGTCACTCAGCAGTAAGGTTTCTTAATGGAAGCCATTTTGTGGTTTAGTGCCCATGATTGAACGTGTATGTTCCCTTTAGAAGCTGTGTTCTTACATGGTTTCAAAACATGCTTACTGCAATTGAAATTTGTATCTGCCATTAAAATAATGGTGTTTGTTTAGAATTGATCCAGTGAAAAGTATTTTTGAATTATCTGAAAGTAATGACAATCTGAGGCTAAAGGCTCGGTAATTAATTCATGCACCTGTGAAAAGGTAATAAGATAATTAATGATGTAATCTATTCTTTTATTATTATTATAGGATTCTACATTTTGTTTATATCTATTTTATCCCTTCTATCTGTTCTTTCTAACATTTTTCAGTACGTAGAGCGTGAGTGGTACATGTCATTTTGTGTGAACGCCTCATTAACATAGTCAATGTTGATGTAGCTCTCCTTACTTTAAAATCCCCCAGTATACCAGCTGTATGTGAAGAATGTATCAGTACTGAGCGTATGTAATATTGCGTGTGAACTCCTCAATAACTTTGTCCATGTTTTGATTAACTCTCGTTAAATCCAGTCACGTTTAGAGGAGTTGAATTATGAATGAGATCGTAGTGGGGTGCCTTTTACCCCCTTCATTCATGCCATTGCAATTAAGTGCCCTGCTCTTGAATTTTTAGTTCATTGGCCACTATAATTACCCATCTCACTTTCAATGTCCGTCTGTCCGTCTGTCTTTCTGTGTCTCCCTATGTCTGTCTTTCTGTATGCTTGTCTGAGTGTTATCTTGTGTGTTTATCCTTTGCGTCTGTCTCTGTTCTTGTGTGTCTATCTGTTTGTCTGTCTATCTATGCTCCTTTTATCTATAATCTTTCCTTTCTTGCCAAAGTACTCTCTCTCTCTCTCTCTTTATCTCTCTCTCCCTGTGTATATGGTTTTCCTGTCTGTCTTTCAACTCTTGTATTTCTCCATCTCCCTCTTCTCTATAAGGCCCAAAAAAAAAAATCATTTGGTTGTCCTCGATTGCTTTTCTGAAGTAGGGGCGGGCGGGCGGATATTTTTTTTTTTTTTTCCATTTCATTTTTTCCCTCTTCATTGGACTCTTTACTTCCTATTTATTTTCATTTTTTGTTCAAATCATGAGGCCAATATTATTATTATTTAAACACAAAAAGAATCCCAGAAAAAAGTCATGAATTGCCATGGCAATATTCAATTTCATTCTCACTGTTTTGGACTCTTTACTTCCTATTTATTTTCATTTTTTGTTCAAATCATGAGGCCAATATTATTATTATTTAAACACAAAAAGAATCCCAGAAAAAAGTCATGAATTGCCATGGCAATATTCAATTTCATTCTCACTGTTTTGGACTCTTTACTTCCTATTTATTTTCATTTTTTGTTCAAATCATGAGGCCAATATTATTATTATTTAAACACAAAAAGAATCCCAGAAAAAAGTCATGAATTGCCATGGCAATATTCAATTTCATTCTCACTGTTTCGAGGTAGTTTTCGCTATAGCGAGGCAGTTTTCGGCCGCATGTACAAAGTCAATGGGAGCGCACGCGTCGCTCATTCACCCGCTGATCTATAGCGCTTGCGGCCGGAGCGTGTATCCCACGCCAGAGCTGGCGGCCCGAAAATTACCCCTGCATGCAGTGATCGTGTGTACGTGTGCGCTATCCGACTGCAGTGATTGAATACGTGCTGTGAGACACTTTGAGTATGCTATACATGAAAAATCGCGATCTAAATCTGAAAATTCTTGAAATACAGCTCAGGTTTTGGTACCCATCTTCCTTCAACAGACACGCGTAAGATATTTGATTTTTCAGATTTAGGTAGCAGGACCGCCGATTACATTGCTAAAATGTGATATTTAAGGATACATTTTCGATTGCAAATGTGGATCTCCTGTGACTCTGAAATGTATTGTATGTGTGTGATAATAATTATCACACACATACAATACATTTCAGAGTCACAGGAGATCCACATTTGCAATGGAAAATGTATCCTTAAATATCACATTTTAGCAATGTACGCATGGTGAAATCACTTTAAATACATAGATAATAGCATATCACATAATTATTATGTGATATGCTATTATCTATGTATTTTAAAGTGATTTCACCATGCGTACAACGGACCTGCCGAAAATTGCCATCTGGCCGAAAATCCCTCCTCTATATTATAATATAAAGACAGAATTGCGTACTGAAAGACCAAATTGGCGACGGGACACATTTTGATCCTTGCAACATGCATAAAATGGTTAAAATTGCTGCAAAAAACTTTAAAAATTGCTCCAAAAAAAAAAATATTTAAAAAAAAAAAAAAAATACGCGCGGGCCGAAAATGACGAGCGGGCAGTCGAGGACAACCAAATGATTTTTTTTTTTTGGCCTAATCTATATCTGTCCCTGTCTTTCTGTCTCTGTCTTTCTGTCTCTGTCTTTCTGTCTCTGTCTGTGTCTATGCCCCCTCTTGCTGATATTTTTTCCATTCTCTCTCTCTCGCTATCTCTTTCTCCGTCTCCCTGTGTCTGTCTCTCTGTGTGTCTGTCTGTCTCACTGTCTATGCTCCTTTATGTCTCTGTGTCTTCTTGTTCCCCCCCCCCCTCTCTCTCTTTCTCCATCTCTCTCTGTCTCTATCTTGGTTTCTTTCTCTCTCCATCTCTCTGTCTCTCTGTGTATATGGTTTTCCTGTCTGTCTTTCATCTGTTGTATTTCTCCATCTTCCCCTGTCTCTATAATCTATATCTGTCCCTGTCTATCTGTCTGTCTCTCTCTGTCACTCTCTCTGTCTATGCCCCCTCTTGCTGATATCTTTTCCATTCTCTCTGTCTCTTTCTCTTTCTCCATCTCCCTGTGTCTGTCTGTCTGTGTGTCTGTCTGTCTCACCATCTATGCTCCTTTATGTCTTTGTATCTTCTTGTTCCCCCCTCTCTCTCTCTCTATCTCTTTCTGTCTCTATCTTGGTCTCTTTCTCTCTCCATCTCTCTGTCTGTCTGTGTGTCTGTCTGTCTCTTTCATAGTTTCCTGTAGCTTCTCTCCAGTCCTTCTCTATCACTCAGCCTCTCTTGCAGTTGTGAGGGTAACTATTCTTGATGGGGGAGGAGGGGGACCCCTAGATTTATGAAAGTCAATCTGTAAAGAGCCAGGCTGTTGTTATACCCAGAGTTAATGGTAGTCTAGCTCTCACCAGACCCTATGCCTCTTATTAGTTCTCTATCTAGTCAAACAGCACACCAGGAACCATGTCTCTTTTCAAAGTGAACCTTTTTTCTCAATTCTCTCTCTTGCACCTTTCAGCATTCATGCCATTTTGCGAGAGGTAGTGTTCTAGAAGGGGGAAGGGGGGGGGGAAGGGGGGAAGGGGTTTGACTATGCCTTATGCATGTCGCCTTAAGCCTTGTCAACAGCGCTGAAATCTACAATTCAAGCATGCACTCCATAAAAGCGTAGAGATACTTCAGTGTACTTTTCATGTTTAATCCATAGAATACATGCATGTACAAGGGTACATTTCACTGGGGAATCTCTCCTCCAGCACATTGTGACATTTTAAAAGTTCAACGATGGATAAGTTTTCGGCTTTCCAGAGGTCAGATTAAATACACAATATAAATGAAAAGTTTGTGATATTTTGAGCTATACAAAAACGTGTAATTATTATTATTATTATTATCATTTAGGATTTTATCATGTTGGAATCGTGACAATATTTCTGTGCAAGTAATTAAATATCAAACAAGAACAAACAAATTTCCTTTTGGACCAATAGATTTGAATTAAATTGAAATGGACAATTAAGCAAACGGCTAACATATTGGAAGAACATGTTTCAAGCGAAAAAAAAGTTTAATCATTTAGTGCATTAGAATAATGGTGTCTTCTTTTATGTAAAATGTTCTTTTGGTAATTTCCGAGAGATGATTTGAAGTGTAATTTTACCCTGTTTGAGGAGAAAAAAAATCCTGTAGTATTTGTTTTTAGGGTCTTCTAGCAGCATATTATACTAATCATGAATATTTTACAACTTAAATGTGTAAAACGCAGTACATTTAAAAAGCAGAAAGTAAGAGTAGAAATATGAATATGACCATAATTCATTGTGGTATGAAGTTTTGTGAATTTTTGTGAAAAATCAGTACTGTATTGTTTGTTATGAGGGTCACCTTGCTGCACATTACACAACCTGATTGTTTTGCTTCATGACAGAGCATTTAAAGCAGAAAGTGATATTAGAAGCGTGAAAATGATTGCAATTCATTTTCGAATTGAGCACGTAATTTCTCTCACCACACGCTATTCAGGGTGAGAAATTAATTCTCAGAGAAGTGCTGATGCTGCTCCCTGTGAATGCATGAATGTTCAATTCGGGGTTGAGTTTAGGGTTGATGGTGTTTTTCTAACTGTCACCCTCTCCTCCATTGAGAATGAAATGAGAGTGCTTCCATGTTTCATGTGCAATTCATAGAGGCTAACATTTGCACAAACTACATGCACATATGTATGGATGGGTATTTTTAGATTGAATGCACTCACAGGTTACAGAGGGAGATTTGAGAGGGAGGGAGGGAGGGAGGGAGGGAGGAAAGGAGGGAGGAAGGAAGGAAGGAAGGAAGGGAGGGAGGAAGGAATTTGTTTACATTTTCGCCTAAGTATATTGTTTTCAGATACATTTAACATTTTATATTAACAATGTAGCAAATAGGGAAATCTTTTATTGTTGCCAATTTGAAGAACAATACATATATGTGATAAATTTAGTCCTGAAAATAAATCCTGACCTGGAAGAGTTAACCCTTTAGCAACTAAACCGCCCAAAACCGCCCAAAACCGCCCAAAACCGCCCCTCCTTTTACTCACTGAACCGCCCGAAACCGCCCGTCCGTTTTCATCCGTTTTCATCCGTTTTCATCCGTTTTCAATGCGCTGTAGTATCCGTTCTATGGGGTCTACTGTGGTAACATTATACGTGCGTAATCCTTACAATGTCTACAGTAGGATTCTGCAAAGAAAAATAGCGCATGTTTCATATTGTTCAGAACAATAATAATAATAACAACGTCTCTTATAAAGCGCTTACCACCGAAGTCTCTAAGCGCTATAACACACAGAATAGACTGATAAACAATTACATATTAAACAAAACATAAAAGTGCAAATAAACCTACAAATTACAATACATATGAAATACACATCAATGTGAACAGAGTAAGTTAATCATTAAAGAACAATGTCAAAATGATGATATTATGCTTATCTTCCAGTGAGTAATAAGCCATTTTTACAAAATCTCTGGTTGCTAATGGGTTATATGCTTTATGAATCACCTAACCTGTTGGTGTAGGAGCATGTTCAAATTGTTTGCCGGTTTTTAAGATTAATCGTGATTCTTGGTCAGATTAGAAAATGTGATTTTCTCAAAAACTGTGTGAAATTTTGTATATTTTTTATTTTAGATATGTGTCATGAAACCCTGAAAAACTCAAATCTATACATCAACCAAAACCACCTGTGCTGATTTGTAAGAATGACAACTGAATTTATAAAAGGATTTGAGTTTCTAGGAATTGCAGGTATGACATTTGAAGCTTGGATTTAGAAGTTAAATCTTCATTTTTAGAGATCTAATTTTGATGTGAACTTGTTTTCACCGGAGGTGTTTTATTCTCTATCGCATCTGCAGTCTTTGGAGAGAGGCTTAGGAAAATGGAAAGGAAACCTTTGCATAAGTAATGGCAGAAAAAGAAAGCTATATAAATAATAAGAGAGGTGAAGAAGACTGATAGAGACTGAGTGAGGGAGATAAGAGACAGAGAATGAGTAATAGTGTAAAAAATAGGAAGAGAGAGAGAGAGAGAGAGAGAGGATGGAGATTGAAAGATAGTGAGGTTGGTAAAGAAGACAGAGGGATGGAGATAGGAAGATAGAGGGTTAAAAGGATAGAAGACAGACATTGAAAGGCAAGGTGACAATGAGAATTAGAAAAAGATGAGGGTTGGCAGAGAGATGGAGAGAAAAGAGAGCAAGGGAGAGGTTGAAACAAATAAATATGGAGAGGAGAAGAATGAAGGGGGAAGAAAGATGTATGGAGATGTATGGAGAAAAAGAGAAGGAATGAGTCTTGGAAGAGAAGAACAAAGATATACACTGGTCTGCAATTTCATTTGCCACGTAAAATCTGACATTTTGAAAGACCTTGTTTGTCCTGCAAGCAGTTATTAAGGTACGAGCCGCAACTCGGGTTTACAAGGTATCGTATGACAGCCAACGTTTCATTCAACTTCAAACCCGTTGAATTTGATCTCCACGAAAGTCACGTTCCTCCCCTTCTTCATTCCTTCGCGATATCATTTTGTCTCCCTCGCTTATTCTCCATTGGAAGTTTCACGACGATTGTAATAATCTCTTTTGTAAGTTGCATTATTCTGATGAAGTAGGAGACATAGATGTGCAAACAAAACAGATGCCGTTATGAGGATTTATAGCGATCTGGAGGTTAATAATAATAATCTTCCTTACACTTATTATCATAGTGAACCAGATGTTTACAAACAGGACAAGGCTAGGGAATGAGAGTTCGTAGAAATTATAACAATATTGGAATTGAAACTTTGTCTCTTAATTGGAATTTTCTTTGAGGAACAATGAACTTTACTGGATCTTTGCAGGCCCCCTTGGCCTTTTGGAAGGAGATAGATTAAATTACCGAAAAAAAATGTTATTATACTGTTATAAAGCTAGCAGTAAATCATTGAAATGAGAGAAATATATAGCTTGAAGGAAAATTGATACATTGTAATATTTTTTGCTAGCCTGCCAGTTTCTGCCTGCCAACATTTTGTGAATAACATAAAGTTTAGGAAAGGTTTTCTGATTCAGAAATGATCTGAATTCGGTTTTCCTTTTATGCATTTCTTTCTCTATGATGATAAGGCTACCCTGGGGGAAAGAAAACCTTCTTCTTCTTCTTCTTCTTCTTCTTCTTCTTCTTCTTCTTCTTCTTCTTCTTCTTCTTCTTCTTCTTCTTCTTCTTCTTCTTCTTCTTCTTCTTCTTCTTCTTCTTCTTCTTCTTCTTCTTCTTCTTCTTCTTCTTCTTCTTCTTCTTCTTCTT
This sequence comes from Mesocentrotus franciscanus, assembly GCA_037976565.1. NCBI lineage: Eukaryota > Metazoa > Echinodermata > Echinoidea > Camarodonta > Strongylocentrotidae > Mesocentrotus > Mesocentrotus franciscanus. The sequence goes on from CP137682.1 coordinate 23,528,899, forward strand.
CTTCTTCTTCTTCTTCTTCTTCTTCTTCTTCTTCTTCTTCTTCTTCTTCTTCTTCTTCTTCTTCTTCTTCTTCTTCTTCTTCTTCTTCTTCTTCTTCTTCTTCTTCTTCTTCTTCTTCTTCTTCTTCTTCTTCTTCTTCTTCTTCTTCTTCTTCTTCTTCTTCTTCTTCTTCATCATCCCCTACATCATTATCATTATTATTATCATTAGTATCATGATAATTTTCATTATTATTTTCTTTAGTATTATTATCAACATCATCAACACCATCATCATCTTCATCATCATCACCATCACCATCATTTTCAATATTATTATTACAAAGTTGAATTTAGAGATCAAACAGTTGTATGTAATCATGCAAATATGTTTTGTTTTTCGACATTTCCTGTGTATCTGTCAAATCATTTATATTCTTGCTTAAATGAAGCTGTTGTCCTTACATTTGTAATTGCCCTTTTTATTATATGTTTCATTTGCAATTTTCAGGATGTGGTTTTCAGCAAGTTTTTACTTTTATGTTGACAATTGACAGGTCTTAATCTTAACACAATGATCTTTAAATGCATTTTCTTGAAATGAAGCTCCACTGCAAAAAGTGAAATTAGCTACAAGTATTGGATTGAGACTAGTCGGTGTCGGGTGCTCTACCCATCTTCTCAACCTCTCTGCATCTCGTGTGTCTGAATCCAACAATGCCTGCTACTTCAGCATAATTACAAGACTATTCATTCACCCATGTGCTACACGAATCACGTTATCCCCTCCTGCTCATTCACTCAGCGGACCGTCGTACAGTCCCCATCTCTCCCACACCTGTCTCTTGCCTCCGTACGTTACTACACACACATACACTCTCATGCATCGTCTTCCTCCACCTAACGACCATGCACAGAGCTCGATCGGTCACTCGCTAGCCGTCCGTCGCTCATGTCAGTGCGAGCCGTCGTGCGTGATCTTGTCCGTCATTCCACCCCCAACGGAGCATACCTCTCTATTCGTTGACTGCATTGAGGAAACATTGTCGGAGCAGTGATTCATACAACGACCACCGGGTGGAAATTATCAAGTGCCCCTTGTCATTTTGTCCAGCCTGCTCTTGCCCCTTCAGTAGACCAGGGGGAAACACCTAGTCATATTCCATTAAAGCTAATCTTTCTTTACCGTGTCACAGCCGACAGATCCTTGCTGATTGCTCCCGAGATATTATTACACGCATCATCGCATGTTTTCACCGTCATCTTCAAACTCTGGAAAGGGGTATCTCTTCCTCGATAGATTCCCCACTTGCGGATTTAATCAGGTACGAATCAGAACGGCACGGTTGCCATGTTACTCAACCTCAGACGTATTTCCACTTACAGGTGATATAGTATGTATGTGATCGAGGATACAAGCATTTCTTTTTAAAATTTCCTATGTGAAGTATTCAAAGATTCGTGTAAGAAGATCTTATTGCTGAATTTTGGATATATTTTTGTGGATATTATAATGCCATTGTGTGCCTGTTTAACATTTGGAAAGTGGAAATCAACATTGCAGTGGATGTTGTTAATATCGTTATTTGTTGAATCTGAAAATTTGATACCACTCTTGTCAATATAATATCATATCATATTCCTCTCGTCTATCTGAAAAGTGGAGAATCATGCTCCATCATCTTGTCTTGGCATCAGTAGTTATGGCAGCTTTGAAACAAAAGATGGAGAGAAATCCTTGAAAAGTCGAGCTCGATATCTCTGTCTCTCTTACTGAACTCAAGAATTCTGCTATTTGTCTTATCGATGTGGACAATGGTGTTGTTTGTTTACGCCTGCACAAATATGCCTCTCTTATCTATTCTTTGCTTCAATAATCGACAGTTGCCGAGTGAAGACAGATACTTGAAGGGATATTCTTCATGCTGTATCGCTAATTGATACTTCAAAAGTTGAGATTTATACTTCAAGGGATATTCTTCATGTTTTAATCCCTGTTTTAGACTTCCGAATTGGAGAGATATATTACATTTACTCTCATTGAAATCAAGAATTCTGCTGTTTGTATTATAGAAGTGGACATTGATATTGTTGTGGATTTGTTTTACGCCACTTAATGCTGCTCTCACGTCTAGAAATGAGAGATTACTATTGCACTATGAATAGTTTATTGACATCACTCTAGCTGTTTGTGAATCTGAAAGTGGGATTTATATGAGATTCCCATAATAGCATATAAACACTATTTTTGATCTGAAAGTGAAGCTTGTTTTGAATTCAAGTTGGAGAATACTTACTGTATGTAATACAATTCAAGTTAGCTTGCAACTATCTATTTATAATTGGAACTTGTTACCATTGAATGCAGTATTCACATCGGCATATAATTGGCTATTTTAAATCTTTTTGCACTTGTGTTTATTCTCAAGTGGAGAATATAAGCTATTGACATCAGCATGTAACCAGCTACTTTCAATCTGATAATGGAAGCTTGTGTTAAATAAAAAAATAGGACATTAACAATGTATGAGCTAGTCACATCGGCATGTGATATTTATTTTTAATCTGAAAGTTAATCTGAATTTGTTTTGAAATCCACACTGGGATTACATGTAAAGCTATTTTCATTTGATACAGATATACATTTAGCTATTAAATCTGAAAATGGAACTTGTTTTGAATATAAAAGCGAAGACTGATATACATGTAGTTACTGTGACGTTAAAAGCTGTTGGCATACAGTAACATGTGAATTATAATGTTAAAATGATATGAGAATAGTGTTTATTAGAGCCCCGTTGTTTGTATCAACTCTTGGAGGTTGTAATTCCTGCAACATGAGAACGAATCCATTCCTAGTCTCTGGTAGCTGCTTATATCTTATTCACACTTACAAGACTGACCCATTGGACTGACTACAGGCCAAACAAAACATTACATCATTGTCAATGGCCAAGAATTGGTTGATTTAGAGTTGGTTTGGAGTCTGTTTTGTGGTCTGATTGATGTTTTGGTCTGTGCATTGTTGAAAATAGAAATGTGTAGCTGAGAATTATGGCTGCTATACCTCTATGCAATTGAGTCAACGGCAAAGTGTACTAAATCAAGCGACCTTGCTCTCTCATCTCGTCTCGTGCTACTGCTCCTATGACATAACAGGCATCCATTCTGTATTGGGTGTTCGTTAGGCAAGTGCGAGAGTATCCAATGTTGTTTGTGAATGGAAAAGTGATTGCCAGTATTGTAGAACCTCCATTTGATAGGAGTATGTCAAAATCGGCCTTACTATTCTTGCCGTATCTGCTGCTCCTATGAAATAACAGGCATCCTTTCTGTGTTGCCTCTTCAACAGGCAAGTCAAGAGGAGTGGCAATGTTGTTTATGTGTGGAAAATTTACACCAGTTTTGTATTGCTTCCATTTGATACAAGTATGTGAGCATCAGCCTTGCTATTCTCGTCACATGCTGCAGGTCCTATGATATGAGAGGCATCCTTTCTACATTGCACGTTCGTTTGGGTACCATTGATGTAAGTGGGTGGGAAAAACGCTCACTGGTATTGTAGTGTCTCTATTTGAGAAGAGTTTGTGAAGAAAGATATTGCTCTCTCATCTTGTGCCATCACTCCTATGATGCATCCTTTCTGCATTGCACGTTCATTTGGCAAGTAGGAGTATCAATATTATTTGTGGGTGGGGAAAATGCTCGCCAGTATTGTTGTGTCTCTATTTGAGAAGAGTTTGTGAAGACAGATATTGCTCTTATCTTGTGCCATCACTCCTGTGATATAACATGCCTCCTTTCTGCATTGCCTCTTCATTAGGCAAGTAGGAGGAGTATCAATATTGTTTGTGGGTGGAAAAATGTTTGCCTAGTTTGTAGTACCTCGATTTGATGAGAGTATGTGGAGAAAGATCTTGCTCTTCTCGTTTCTTGTCTCTGCTCCTATGATATATCAGGCATCCTTCCTCTGATTTGTAGGTGTTTTCTTTATGATTTAAGTGTATGACTGAATGCATTATTGAGATGGCTTATTCACACTGGAGCCTATTTAGTCCATGAGTACCATGACTAATGTGTTATCTTGTTATTATTACGATATGCAGATGTAAGTGTGCACACTCCCATTTATGTGCATAGCATGTATCTACTTATTTATTTATGCATGCATGAAAATAAATATGCTGGGAATCTGTAACCTCTGAGAATGATGCAGTATTACAATCATGTAACCTATGCCAAAACATTACTTAAGATGGGTCCCTTCCCCCATGAGATTGCAATCTTTGCTCAGTCTCTCTCCATCTCTCTCTGTGTCTGTCTGTCTGTCTGTCTGTGTAGTGTGTGTCTCTCTCTCCCCCTCTCTCCCCTCCTCTTCCCCTCTCTCTCCCCTCCTCTCCTCTCTCTCTCTCTCTTTCTCTCTCTCCTACCCCATCTCCCCTCTCTCCTCTCTTGCTCTCCCCCTCTCTCCCCTCCTCTTCCCCTCCTCTCCCCTCCTCTCTCTCTCCTACCCTCTCTCTACCTCTCTCGTTCTCTCTTTCTCTCTATCCCCCTCTCTCTTGCGTAGTCTGGAACTAAATGGATTAGGCTACTGTTGACTTCATTAGCTAATGGACATAGCTAGGTATTGAGTGGGTGAAAGTGTTTAAATCTGTAAACATGGAAATCAAATTCAGTAGCAAGATATTTTGCCGTCTTAGCTATCGTTAGTCAAACAAAGATACATGTGTGCCATATGAAAAGGGCAAGTGTGAGTGGGTTAGAGAAAGAGAGAGACAGAGAGAGAGAGAGAGAGGGGGAGGAAAAGGTGGAGAAAGAGAGAGAGATAGAGAGAGCATATGTTTTCTTATGATCTGCCTTTGACTCACGAAAAAAGAAAAGATTTGAAAATGTTGACAAGGAACATAGGTATGAATGGTTTCTGAACCGATTGTTTATTATTATAAAAAAAACCTTCAAGAAAATGTTTATTATACATTTGATTTTCAAAGCCATTAAACAACCAACCGTTTTCACTATCATGCCAAAACTTGAATAACTTAGATTTTACAAACACATTACACTAACCTTCTTACTATATTAACAATCCTTCTGCGTTGCAAGGCAAAGCAAAATGCATACTTCTTTATGGATCAATTTTGTGAAGCAATTTGTAACAACAAGGAAAAGGTGCTATACCAAATAACTCTTGTGTACTGGATTGGATTGGAAAACGCTCGGGCATTATTGAGGAAAATGGACGGTCTCGTGACGAAACTATCTTGCCTCTTTTTCATCTTCACCCTGCTTAATTGCCTATTCGATCTAGGTGTCACCCAGGGGAAATTTTCCTCTTGTCTGTGTAGGCTTTTGGAGGAAGGGATCTAGCTTGGGTTCCAAAATGGGACTATTGTTTGGTGGAAGTTTGACGTCTCGGGATTCGAGACGGATCAGGTGATGTTTCTCTAAACTTGGGCTGTTTAAATGTCGGAGGTGATCCGTGTTGAGGGTTGGCAGACAGGTGAGGGAGGGATGGAGAGAAGGATGGAAGGATTGGAAGAGAGGAGAATGGTAAACAAAGGTTGAAAGACTGATAGACATATATATGAGCAGAGATAGATGAATGAATGGATAGCTAGATAGATAGAAAGATAGATATATAGATAGATAGATAAATAGCTAGCTAGCTAGCTAGATAGATAGATGGATATATATATAGATGGATAGATAGATAGATAGATAGATAGATATAGATGGATAGATAGATAGATATATAGATGGATAGATAGAGTTGGAGAGAGAAAGAGAGAAGTGGAGAGTGGTAAGCCATGTTGAGCGAGGGTATTGGAAGGCAGGTGAGAGAGGGATGGAGGGATGGATGGAGGGATGGATGGAAGGATTTGTACGGAGGAGAATGAGAAGACAAAGATGGAAAGACTGATAGACATATGAACAGAGATAGATGAATGGATGGATAGATAGATAAATAGATAGATAGATAGATAGATAGATAGATAGGTAGATAGATAGATATATGGAGAGAGGAAGAGAGAAGGGGAGAGTGGTAATCCATGTTAAATGAGGGTTTCGGCTGGCAGCTTACAGAGGGATGGATGGAGGGAGTTGTAAAGGGGAGAAAGAGAAGATAGAGATGAATAGATAGACAGAGATGGAAAGAGGTAGAGAGTACAGAGTCAGAAATATAGGAATAGGGAAATGGAGAGAACTGAATCACTAAAGGGATGGAAGGATAGATTTCTTTAGAGGAAAAATTGAGAGAAAGACAGTACAACCATACTGACAAAAACATTGACAGACAGAGTAAAAGAATGAAGCAAGAAAGAGAGAGAGAGAGAGAGAGAGAGAGAGAAAGAGAGAGAGAGAGAGAGAAAGAGAGAGAAAGAGAGAGAAGGGGTTGGGGTTGCTCCATGTCAAAGAAAAATAATTGTTCCTGAATCGATAATAGAAAAGTGAAGTACATGGTTGTTTTGGATAGATGGTAATGAGAAACACTTGAAGGTAAATGAAAGATGTGATTATTGTAGGGAGATGGTCATTAGCTTTGACTGTTGTTGGAGGTTAGAGCAACGATAAAAGAAAGCGAGATAGAAGGAGAATGAAAGTAAAAGATTATATGAAAAGAGAAAAAGGAGAGAGTTAGGGAGCATGCGGAAGAGGAATGCTTATTAAAAAAACACGGGTAACAAAGTAAAAGTATATGGGGAGTGACAGAAGATATTCACCAAAGATGCCATTTTCGGTTGTATTTACACAAATCTCTGGCTTCAGCGAGATGAACAATCCCTCCTCCCACAGAAGTATATACAATTCAAAATGTCAGCAACCGCACACCCTGAAGAAAGAGATTCATCATCTACCCCTATTGGACCAAATCCATTCCGGCAGTCATGGCAGCAAGATTTAAGGGTATTTATATATTTAGCTCCTCAGAGAATTACCCCCTTTCAGACTCCCAGAATTCATTGTATTGCTTTACAAGAATTGTATAGCAATATGATATTGTAATTGCCTTTTTTTCTAGTCTGAAACTATACAGAAACGTATAATGAAACGTCATACATGTTTGTGCATCGTTTGGAACCAAAAAGTTGATAAAGAAACAGCTAGGGTCTGTCCTGTTGTAGTCTCAACATTGTATGGTTTGAAACTCATATAGGTATGTGGGCTTATCTTGAGTGCAATGATGATTGGCTTGATTCCATGTCAACTGACCTCTTCAAAACTTTTTTTTTTACATGACATTTTGATACGATGTTGCTATCTGGTCTGTACGCTCCTTTTGCTATCCAATAATTCCTTATACTACGTTTCTTCATATGAGTTTTATATAGATTTCCCCTAATCTCAACAGGCTATAGAATCGGATTTGACTGGATCATTTCTCCTTCCTTCCGAAATTGCGAGTGACCCACTTGTTCCTCCCGAACCTTGATGTATTCTTGATATCATCGCCTCGGTGCGCGAGGAAACCTGCTCTGGATTGGAGAAAGGAAATAGCTGTCACCTGCCGCTCTCTGTTGTGACCCATTTTTTGATGCGTTCATGGATTGTAGGGGGGCCTCGATGCACCCTCGATGAGAATGTGAATTTTGAATGTTGTGGATTTTCTCTGCTCTTTTTTGTAGAAGTTGCCTGTGATGTGGCACACCTATGTTACTGCAGAAGTTGCCTGAAAGAACTTTACAATGTCAACAGTGTTGACTGTTGCCTGAAATGTTACCCATATTTTGTTGTTGTTGAAGAAGTTGCCTGAAATGCTTAACTAATTCTCTGTTGTGGAAGCTGTTGCATGAAAGGTTTCACATCTTCTTTGCTGTTGAAAGAGTTGACTGACTTGTCTGACCTTTGTCTTATGGGTAAAGTTGTGTGCAATATTGACACCTTTGTTATTGAAGAAGTTTGTGTCCCACCTCTTGTTATTGAAGAAGTTTCCTGAAAGATTTTGTACCTATTTGTTGTGAAATAAGTAGCATGAAATATTCACTCTCTTCTATGTTATTGTAATCAGTTTCCTGAAATATTTCACACTTTTGCTATTTAATATATTTCCCAGAAAGTGAAGTGTCTACACTCTGAAAACAGGATTGTCTTTTTATGTAAGTCAGGATAGCTGTTTATCTTAGATGAAATAAGAACACATCGTCTGTTTAGAGCTACATTTTGAAGGCTGTTAAAGTTTAGATAGAGTCAGCACCTTTCTAGCTCCAAACAGATGACATACGGTATTCTATTTGTTCCTGTCCTGTTTGAATCAGTACATTTTTAACTAACTTTCAATAGAAATTAAAGGTTATCCCAACATGCCATAACCATACATCACAGCACCCAGGTAGGTACTACTCAAGTTCCAAACCCATTAGAAACCACATTAAATACAATTTGCACTTAATAGAGCACGTTTCGATAAAATGTGCATTTTCTAGTCAGGGTATTGCCCCGGCGAATACAGACCATCCCCAGCTGATGAGGAATATTACATTCACATACAGCATAACGTCATGAATGTTGATTAGGAGTCAGTGAGGCTCCGGAGCTGGGTAATTGGCCTAATTTGCAGGATTAAGCTGGATCTGACAAGGTCTGATGTTAATTTGTGTGTGTGCTGGCTGGCTGGTTATTTGTAGTAGGTCCATGGTATGTGCAAGGAGAATCTCCTTGTTAGTTCCTCATATGTAGACATATCTGGTATAGTGTGATTTTGAGGGGAGGAATGTCTTTCTTTTTTAATTTCTTGAAACACTTAAAAAAAGGGTTATCTGTGAGTAACTATGGGTTAAGATACACTGTAGATGCAAGCACAAGTTGTCATGATCCCCACAAAATGTATGTGTATATAATGATTCTATAAGTAATTAAATTAAATTAAATTAAATTTACTTGAATTCAAATATATTGGTCATGCACAAAAATAAAAGTCATTTAGCATTAACATAAGTTTCTGATTTTTGTGTACATATATATATATATATACCGTATACAAAAATTAATATACCATTACACCCTGTTAATTTTTTCACATCAAAAACATATACGCTTTTAACTATTTTCTCTTTATTTTTATGGTATTTCCTGGAAAGCTAGACAATTTTTCTTCTATTTTCTTCTGGAAAAAAAAGGAAAATTATCAGGCTAAGGATTCGTAGATGGCTGAAAATATATTCAGAGTTGATAATATTTTTTTTAAAACCAAATTTTCTGCACTTTTTTTTCTTCTCACTATTAATTATTCAACTACTTTTAGACTTTTTTTTATTTTGACTAGAGCATGTATGTTAAATTAATACTTTTCTTACAGTCAGTGGAAAATTACCTGTTTTTAAGTTACATTGCACTTGGAATGTATTTCATTACCTACTTATAACAAATTTAGAACTTAGTTGATTTCATACATCTTAATTTGAATTGAATGGACTTATTGAGTATAATGAATTTAATTTTCATATAATTATTCCCTGTAACCATTTTTCGCAGTGAACTCATCATTCTGAAACTATCTATAAAAAAACAGAATATTGTAAACCAAACTCATTTGTATTACCGTAGTACATGTTTGAACTGTGAAATGCGAACACATGTGAAGACATGCATTGTGATATTCAAAACTGAAAGCTGCGAGACCGCCTTTTCATTAAAAAAAATAAAAGGCTAGAATGAGACAATTGCATTGATTTTTTATTTTCATATTTGTGTTTTTTTTCTACAGAACCTGAGGGAATTAATGGACTTATAATTGAATGGACAGGACTACTGTGAAGAAAGATATTACCAAGTAATTAAAGTGAGTATAATTTAAAAAATATGTATATGATATGGATTAATAAGCAAATAATCACTGAGTACAATGGCGATAGAACAAACTATTCTTGCTGAGGTGATCATGGGACAATAGTATATCCCATTACGCCACCGATACATGTAGTTTGTCAAAGGGAGTTACCAGACTACATGAGTACAGAATGTGATTATTTGCTTACAGCTAATTAATCTTGAGCTCTTGGATGGGAATTGTATTCTAAGAGGAAATTGCTATGATTTATTTTGGATTGTTTATCCTACAGTAGATTGGTTGTTTGAACCAGTGAAATAAAAACAAATACCCCAAAACTTACTGGGCATCATCTTCGATAAAAACCACAACTCTCATTTGCCCATAGTAACCTGTGTTAAGCACATGGTGCGGGCCTACTTACCCGGATTTCCTTATCTTTCTATGCTCATTACTCAGCTCTACATTTTCTACCAAAATTGTTTGGCACGTGTCATTTAATCGTAATCTTGAACATTCAGTGTAAGTTTCATAGGATTCTGTGAGAATTTATGTTCTATATTTGCGAGAACCCATGTTTATCTTTAATATTCTGTATCTGTTGACAATACTTTAAGTAAATTGACCATGATATCATCTGTTGAGATCCAAAAGGACGTTAAGTCGGTGCTAAATGATGTGAATTAATGCCCTTCTAGATCTTGAAAGACTCTCTGTCTTAACTGTACATGTATATGGACATGAAGTATTGTTAGAAAAAAAATAACTTGAGTGATTTGTATTTAATAAACCAGATAATTTGTCATAGTCAACACAGATGTGCCTAATTATGCATTAGGGAATATTAGTAGTCTAAGCAACAACAACAAAAAAAAGGGGAAAAAAAGGAAAAACTCTACTCCTGTTTGGACGTTATTTGAATTATAGATCCAGATTACCAACTAATGCGTGCAATTTTAAATGGAAACCTACAGAAAATCATGTAGTTATATAGCATTCTGTCTGTCAAGAGACGCAAGGACGTTTTTAACTCATATACTTTAAAGCCCCACTGTACTACTTGGAGCTACTTGCTCCCTCTATATAGAAAACAATGCCTAAGTGGTGCCTGTTGGTCCCCCGTGATCCTCTTTTTCTTATGTTAATTGAGAGCTGAGTTGATGAGATAACCACCTGTCAGTGACCATGCTAATCCCTCTAATCCCTCCTGACCAAACTAGTGCAGAGGGGCTTTAAGACTGTGATTAACAATGCCCTACTGGCTCTCAGCAGGCTGTTTCCTCTAAAGGTTATGATGGCATGGATTACCTGCAAACCAGACTAGGTATTGGTCCTTGGTCAATTGAACCTAAAATAGATTTCCATAATCCAATATTTTCCAATCTGCGGTTGTATATGGTGGCTCGTCCTCTTTTCATGGCTGACAAAATCTTGTCGAAAAACGGTCCGCCAAAACCACATTTGTCAATTTGTGCGCATGCAGCGTGTAAATACGACTATAGGGGAATCGGTTGTGCGTGTGAATTATTTATGACTCGCGGAGACTTTTAAAGAAAAGGCATCGAAAGTGACAGCTTATCGTTTTAGATGGGTGTAGTTTCTTCTTTTTGCATATTGATGGTGTTATTTAGTAAAGTGATTTCCGTGGGTGATTTGTTATGAGATATATATCTTATCCTGGTGAAAGTCCTCATAAAATCTGTTTGAACTTTAAAGATTCTTTCATGTGGCTAAGTGGGAGGATTTTTATTGCACACACGAGCTTAGAGAGCTAAATTTAGTGATAAACATGGTTTAAAATGCATATTTACTAGGAAGAGAATTATGAAATAGTTATGAACATTTTGAATATGAAATAAAAAAGTGAAATCTTGTTTATCTTGCATGGCAGGATATGTAATATTTTAATGAAGCTCATGTTAATTTTCAAGGAATTATTTGTCATAGATATATAAAAACAATTTATCAAGTGTAGTTCATTGTTTCCACATGGGATTATATATTTCCTTGCAAGCAGTTTCAAAGGTAACTTCATTGATTTGAAGAAAATTTGTCAAGGAATTATTTGTCACAGATATCTAAAAATAAGGAAAAATTTATCTAGTGCAGTCCATTGTTTCCACATGGGATTATATATTTCCTTGCAAGCAGTTTCAAAGGTAACTTCATCGATTTGAAGAATAATAAACCAAGGTTATAAATAACTATTTTTAGAATCAATAAATCCTCATAGCCATTGTAGGATGACAGCTAATAGCTCCTGTCATGATAGTTGAAGAAGCTTATTATTCATTCAGGCGAAATTTGGATAACTGTACTTAAATTATTAATCTTTTCCTTTCAGTCAGAAGGATGTTAAAGGGGTATATCAGTTAATGCCCTTCTGGCTCAAAACAGACGTAATATATTCTTCTTCCATGGATTTCATAGAAAGTTACTAACTCTTAGAATGAAAACATACATTCAGATTATAAAAAAAATTCTTCTTGAACATGGAGAAAAAAAATACAATATTTTTAAATGTGTCTGGAGATCACATTTAGAATACTATCTGAAAATCTGAAATGAAGTTATTATGTTGAGTGTAGGGGTGTGGGGGCAAATAATCATATTATTTTATCCCCTACCCCTCCCCCAATTTTCTAGACTTATCGATTTGAACATGGAGGAATGTAATTTTATATTTTTCATGGAAATACATCTGACAGAAAAAAGTCAATTGTTATCATGTCAATGAGAGGTGGTGTGTGTGCTTGTGTGTGTTTGTGTGTTGGGAGGGGGGAGGGCACCAATGTAATCATCTCATTACCCATCCTCTGCTCATCCCCCCACACTGCCTGACACCCCCTGTCATCACCTTGTCTGCCGGTAGACCATATGGCATCTCATTCCATACTCCCAACAACAAGAGAATGTTGCGGTCGCCTGCACACCCATCCAATCATTCATTCCATCATAGGACCCTCTCACACCGGAGAAATAAAGTCGTATGAATCTTCCATTTCATGTTCTTTGTTAAACTATGTTGCCATATGGGGTGGGCCTTGAAGTGTACTTTGTTGTATTGATATGTACGAATGAAAATTGAAATTTTCATTATTGAAAATCACTTTTTGGTACAGGTATTTTCAGTGGTTTGTTGTATTGGTATGAAATGGGCCGCTTTCATTAGCCGATTATATTATGATAAAAAAACAACCCTGGATTAAAAAAATATTTGGGTTTATACATGCTTGATCTTGCTGATTTGCCGAGTTTAATGAAACAATGTACATTACCGGTATGTACATTCATAGGTGCTAGACCTGTAGTCCTGTATACATGTATTTGATCTACTTTGTCGTTCTGCCAAATTGTATGGAACTCTTAAAGAACTGTTATCTTAGTTAGATCAGGAATGTGTCATTACATGTTGCATGCACAATTAAATGACTTAATCCTAATGTTAACATTTACCTATTAAGCCTATTTGTGTTTTCCAATTTGTACTTGTAGAAAGTGATTAACCAGCAAGATCTAGAAATTGTTAATGCCTGAAGAACCTACTGCTATGACCCTAGTCCAAAGTCTGTCCGTTTTTATATTTTTTTATTCTTCAATCATCTCCTCCCTTACACGCATCCCATACAACGCGGTGTCTCCAGTCATCGCGCGATCCCCCAAAACAACCGTCAAAAATAGAATGAGAGGCAAGGATTGTCTACGGTTCAGTGTTGAGGGTGTGTTATTTTCTCAGCTGAATTGGCACGCGACACAGAAAACAATCCAGGGGGGTGTTTCACAAAGACTAAGATCGACTTTAAGTTGGACTTAACTATGGCAGGCCGTTCTTGCCACTGATTGCTCTCACCATTTACTGGCATTGGTCTCTCAAGGTACAAATCATGGTCACAAATCTACAGAATTTAAATTTTTTGATAATTCATTATTGAAGGAAAAAATATTATCTGAAGATCATAATGGTGAGAGCAATCAATGGCAAGAATGGCCTGCCATAGTTAAGTCCAACTTAAAGTCGATCTTAGTCTTTGTGAAACACCTCCCTGGCTGTGGGCTACTATGACACATTCACAATGTTCAAAATTTATCACGCATCATTCAACTCCAGGTTAAACATTTCATAATAATAATAACTAGTATTTAGTAGGCTCTCCATAGTACACTACTATATCACAGCATTTACACAAAATAATCATACATGACATACAACTTAATTTCATCATAAAAGGTACATACACAAAACTTCATCCAACAGATACTTTCCACGGTGAGAATGGAGGGTAAATTGTCTGGCTGGCAATGCATTAGTAATATGCCCATTGCCGCTGGGTTCTTTTTTTTGGTATTGATCTTTGTACTTTGTATTTTGATGGATGAGAGACATTTCATGTTTTTATTTGATTAGAATGAAGAATTAGAAGACAAAAAAGAGGATGTAATCCATGTTGCTAAGCCCCAAGGACGTCACGTATGAATTTTTGAAAGCTGAGGCCTGATTAATGGCAACACATTCTGTGTGTACTGGAAGAGAATAATAGAGAAACATCTTTTGTTGTTGTTGTGATGTTGCGTGTTTACTTGCTGCTAAGTGCCATATTAAAAAAAAGAAGAAAAAAAAAGAAGACAATTCTGAGATATACCGGTAAGATGATGGTGATAATGATGATGATGATGATGATGGTGATGATGACGATCATGATGCTGATGATGATGGTGATGATGGTGATGCTGATGTTGTTGATAATGACGATTACAACGATGACAATGATGTTGATGATGATGATGATAGTGATGATGATGATGATGATGATGATGATGATGATGATGATGATAGTGATGATGATGATGATGATGATAGTGATGATGATGATGATGATGGTGATGATGGTGATGCTGATGTTGATAATGACGATTACAACGATGATAATGATGTTGATAATGATGATGATGATGATAGTGATGATGATGATGATGATGATGATGATGATGATAATGTTGTTGTTGTCGATGTGGTTGTTGTTGTTGAAGATAATGATCTTGATGATGATGACTAGTGACCGTATATTAAAAGCATACAGTGTAAGCCTATATATGAACAATTTGATGTTAGCCTTGAATAGTGACTCAAACTTTCATTTTATGTTTAGATAGAATTACAAAACAGAATAGAACTATTGCCAAGACTTCTTGTATGAATCAAGTCACTCCGGGAATTATCAATGACAAAACATTATAACCCTTTTGCTCATTTTTATCGATTTACATATTTGAATGACGGAATTTGTCCTATCTTAAAAATTAAACAGAGAAAACAATGTTAGCTGGCAGAATTGGTACCCCCACGAGGCGATGGTGCTTACACCACATGTTTTCTATGCTGTAAGTTACCATTACAATGTTAGGCGGCAGAATTGCTACCCCCACAAAGATATGGTTTTTACACCACATGCTTTCCATTCTGTAAATTACCAAGGGGTTGGTCATACCGTCATGAGACATTTCTTAGCATAATCAGGGATGACTCATGAAACCATCTCCTCTTCTTTTTTTTTTTTTTTTGAGGGGTGGGGGGGCGGGTACCAACCATCGGTAGAAATGGCTCTGATTGCTGATGTAGCTGTCCATTTGAATGTTGTTATGTTTCTGTGTTTAAAAATTAGCCAGAATGTACTAATTTTTGCCACTGCTCATAATTATCATCTTGTCGAATTTGACACATGAGCAGAAAGATTTTTGAAATATGAGGAAAAACTTGATTACCGTTCTGTTGCAGAACATGAAGTGGCTCTTGAATAAGAATGTTTTAATTGGCATTAGTGTCTTTATATTGAAAATGTTTTTGTTGTTGTAAATCTTTGTTTTTAAGTGCAAATTGGTATTTCTTTTGTTGCATTACCTAAATCTTATACCACCCATTTTCATTAGAAATTCATTACCTATTTTGTTTAAAGAAATGGTGCAAATTTGAAGCTAGGCGAAATTACTTAATTTAGACCTTTAGATAATCCATTCCTCTAAAGGAACAAAAAAGAAAATTGTGATTTCAGATGGACCTGAAACAAAGACATACTTTAGCTTATCATATTGCATTCATTAGAGTAAAAGCTGGAATGAAACAGGAAAGCCAAATCTAGACTATATATAATTTGTCTGCCGAGAACCAGACGGGCATTTTTAACACAGACCTTTTACCCTTTAAATCTCAGCAGATCTGATACTAACTACAAAATTGTAATTGCCCTTTTAAGAAATGCATTTCATACACATATCATCTGCTGAATGTTAGTAGGGCATTAACTCGAAAAACTTGATACAGGATTTATGCCCTTTTGACTCCGAACAGATGATACTAACTACTGAAATTGGGATTGCCTTTTAGCAAGTACATTGCATACACATCATTTTGTATCAATCCACTTGAAACCGAATGTGACTCTTTCCACTTAAGATTAATTCCTTGAATGTTATCAAATATTTTTCGTAGTATGAAAGATGTCACATTGTAAGTGGGAAGGCTTTTATCTAATTTGTACAAGCGGGATTGTCTCAAACCTTTCATGTTTTTAATGTAGTTTTTATCAAGGACGCCCATTAAATATCAAGCGAATGTTCTTAGTTTTTATATTTAAAACTTTTTTATGAGGTTATGGAAGTAATGTATCACAAAGTTACTCTGCATTACGGTTGTGGAAAACAAATTCATGATTTTCGCTTTACAAATCATATAGATCTGTTTTACTTATCTAATAAAGGCCCTTAGAATCGAATGTTTGCTTGGCTAAGTGTTTGCTTGGCTATTTTATTGTGAGAGGAAATTTCTGGAAGTTTTTCTGAATTGTTGACCATTAGTAACCTTATAGGAGTGAACTGAAAATGGTGTACTCTGAAAAGCACTAACAAATAGATTTACATATGGGACTATTTTATAAAGACCAACATCAAATTAAATGTTAGACTCTAAGGTAATGATATCATGTCACATAATAACAATTACAACATGTTCATTGTCCATACAGTAAAATTCTTGAAAAGAAAAGTTTGATCATGATTTGCACTTTGAATGAGGAGTTGAGTTTTGCTTTCCTTTCCTTGGAGAGACCATCCTTAAATTATCATTTTGAAATGGACATTAGTTTTCAAGGAAAAAAAGTTCACAGAAAGTGCTAAATTTAGTGCTTGTCGCTATTTTTTACCACCTGACCATATCTATTGTGCTTAAGCCTACATGTATGTGCATACATTTCATGAGCGTTTCTATGAACTGACGAATCCATAATATATATTCCTGTACAGATTAATCGGTTCATAGTAACGTCAACAAATTTAATGTCAGTTCACAAAACCAGCAACAAATTGTCTTTTCCCAGAATTAAGTAATGAATTTGGTTAATTTGAGAAATTACTGTTTGAAAAAATTGATGTAGAACCATGTGACACGCACTCACATCTCATTTCATGTTAAAGGCATCGTTTAACAATGCCAAATCTGAGATGCATGGCCCTACGTGTTATCAGCGTCTGTGATATGGTGTAATATTGAAGCCCTTAAAAAATTGATCAAAATGATCATGAAGTGCCTCAAAAAAGTGAAAATCTTTGAGCGACATGTTTTACCATACTCATTTTCCCCAATAGATTGTAGTGTTATAAAAACCATTAGGAAAACAAAAAATGAAATTTTGATTTTCAATCATAAATATCTTGATAATCAGACAGGCGATCGGCTTGTAAACGTCATGGGATTCCTGACTGACCTAAAGGTTCATAACTATGATTGCAGCATGAGCTAAATCCAGGATTTTATTGAGAATCTGAGACAAAGATACCCAATCCCTTTAAAGCAGTATTTTTTTCATGGGCTGCCTCTTTAATGATCATGGCTTTAGTGGTATGAGCCTCAATTCATGTTCATGCATGTTAATTTGGATTGAAAAATGTTCTCTTACGAGAGCCGGTGGAGAGGTGGTAAGCCGCCCATTACCGGCAGTAAATCAGCAGTGTTATTCAAGATTGCCACATAAAACTCCAGTCTCAATTGCTACTTGACACCCATACAGATACATTCCCTTCTTTTGCAAACATGAAGGAGAACATGGAAAAGAGAAATGGAGATGGGAGATGAAAAGGGGAATAAGAAGGAGACAGGTTTCACTGCAGGAATGTTATCACTTAGAGAGGGGTAATTATAAGAAGGGACACATGTCCAAACTCCATTTTGAAGAGAACATGTACCGGGGTTCACAAAGACTAAGATCGACTTTAAGTTGGACTTAAATATGGCAAGCCGTTCATGCCACTGGTTGCTCTCACCATTAGTCTCTCAATTATGATCTTTAGATAATATTTTTTCCTTCAATAATGAACTATCACAAAAGGTAAATTCTGTAGATTGGTGACCACGATTTGTACGTCCCTTGAGAGACCAATGCCAGTAAATGGTGAGAGCAAACAGTGGCATGAACGGCCTGCCATAGTTAAGTCCAACTGGAGTCTATCTTTGTCTTTGTGAAACACCCCCAGCTCTTCAGAACCAGAAGGGCATTTCCTCTGTTTTGAAGTAGATTGATATGAGTTAATGTCTTTCTGGCTCCAAACAGATGGTAGGGAGATGGGCACAGAGAGGGAGGCAGAGATGGGCACAGAGAGGGAGGCAGAGATGGGCACAGAGAGGGAGGCAGAGATGGGCACAGAGAGGGAGGTAGAGATGGGCACAGAGAGGGAGGCAGAGATGGGCACAGAGAGGGAGGCAGAGATGGGCACAGAGAGGGAGGCAGAGATGGGCACAGAGAGGGAGGCAGAGATGGGCACAGAGAGGGAGGCAGAGATGGGCACAGAGAGGGAGGCAGAGATGGGCACAGTGAGGGAGGCAGAGATGGGCACAGAGAGGGAGGGATAGAGGAAGAAAAGTAAAAAAAGAAAGAGAGAGGGGAGAGATAAGAGTGGAGTGAGGGAGACAGGGGAAGAGAGGGGTATATAAAATTGTATAAGAGAAGGTGGGTGAAGAGTGGGAGGGAGAGGAATAGTAATAGGAAGATGGAAAGAAGGAGAAAGGGAGGGAAAAAGAAAATGAGAGGGAGAAAGAGAGAGACATGGACAGACAGAAAATGAATGAGAGGGAGAGAGAGATGGGGAGATAGAGAGATTGGGAGAAAGAGATGGGGAGAAAGAGAGGGAGAGAGGAGAGAGAGAGAGAGAGAGAGAAAGAGAAAGAAAGAGTGACAGATGGAGGGCAAAGGCCAAGTAAACCATACTATTAGAAAGAGAACCAAGTGCACTACCTCTTGTTCACCTTACACTCACCAGCTTAGTAATGGAGATTGAGAAGTTAAGAGCACGGTAATTCTCGACACGCCTCTGCGCAAATTGGGAAACAGGGCTTCGTTAATCGAGATGTTGACAAGGATAATTATGTGGAGTGCATGCCTGTATCTTTCTTTGAACAGCGAGACCTGTGGTAAATAGGTTAGGTCTATAGCTGGGAGGGGAAGACTAACATGGCTCCTGGGTACCCTGAATATTGAAAGAGAATTTCAGAAGGGAAAGAAAGTTTGGGGTTCCTATAGATTCGGTGTCAGGGGATGTTTATCAGGATGTTAACGAGGAAACGGTACATGTAGGGCTACAGAGGAGCAGATGAAGAATTAAGGACAGAGATGGAGGGCTAGAATTATGGGGGAATGAAGAAAAGGTTGGGGTTAGTGATCGGGATAGGGGTGGACTAGAGGAGAGGAGTCTTTAATAGTAGCCACCTCTCAATAAAGGCCACCTGTGTATAATGGCCATGTATTTTGTCTCCCTCGAGAAAGAAATATGTGTTGCAGAGCCTGTCTAGAAATGCCGACTTGTCTTCAGTGGCCACTTTTTCTGTCTCCCTTGGGTGACCTTATTAGACTGGAAGAGGGGAGTATAAAGAAAGATATGGAGAGGACAAGTATAGAGAAAGACTTTTGAAAAGAATTGATAAATTCAACATCTGTTGGTAAAAGGGTAGAGAGAACCATGGGGAGAGGGGGAGGGTGAAAGAGAGTGAGAGAGTGAGAAAGCAAGAGAGCAAGAGAGCAACATTAAGAGAGAGAGAGAGACAGACAGAGACAGACATAGACAGCGACAGAGACAAACAGACAGACAGAGCAAGAGAGAGAGAGAGAGACACACACACACAGAGGGAGAGAGAGACAGACAGAGAGAGAAACACACACACAGGGAGAGAGAGACAGACAGACAGAGAGAGAGATACAGACAGACAGACAGAGAGACAGAAAAAATCAGGAGAGAAATAGAGTTTGGGAGAGGGTGGCAGGATAGCGCCAGTAGATACACGTATTTTCTCCTTATCTGTCATCTACTGCTGATGTGAAACTGTTATATATATCAGGGTTCCTAGAAAAGCCTTGTAGCTTGCCAGCTAAACATACAATGTCTCTTACTCTGTATTCAAACACTAGAGAGAGAGATGAAAGTGAAGGAGAGATGAAGTGAGAGAGGAAGGAAGGGAGAGAGTGAGTGAGAGAGAGAGAGAGGAGGCACTGAATGAAGGTAGATCAAAGTGAAAATCTAGAAATGTGATTTAAATATTTTAGATTGAAGTTAGAAATGTTAAGAGAGAGTCAGCAAAGAGAGAAAGAGAGAGGGTGGGAGAAAGATAAAGATAAGAGCGTGAAGAGGAAGAGAGAAAGAGAGAGAAAGATAGAGAGAGAAGGAAGGGGTGGGTGTGCAAGGAGAGGCAAGGAGACAAGATGAAGGAGAGGAAGAAGAGCCTCTTATCTTGTCAAATATTTACTTTTTAACCAGAACTTATCTCTACGACTGATGTCATTGTCAGGCTTCTTGGAAACATCTTCTACCCTGCCATCAAGACATGCACGCAATATCTGTAATCTTGTTTCCAAGCATGGCAATCAATGAAATGTCTTGATGCAATGTTTGAACAATGTTTGATAGATATAATCAAACACGAAACAAACAGTGGGCTGTAACTTTTATTAAGAAAATATATATACTCTATAGGTCTTGTCTGTACTAGTGCATCACATAATAAAGTATGGATTTGCTAGATCCAAACGTGGGCAGAGTTCTGTATCAATTATTTCATATAAATCAAAACAATATTTCAAGGGATTGAACTTTACATCTCATGAGCCAATTCCAAAAGTGAAAGAAGAAAAACAAGATTTTTGTCCAAAAATAGTTGTTGCAGTATTAGATTCTGGACTATGGCACTGCAAAGATTGGGGGAAAAAAAGGATGAAAAATAATAACATCAATGTTTATATCAGCTTTTCTTCGGATTAAAATTTCATTTTTAAAAGTAGGGCACTTCTTAATCTTATTACTTTGAGAGAATGCTTTGTAGAAATGACTATTTGGAATTTAAAAAAAGAATAGAAATTTATTTATCGCCATTCATTATTTTCTTACCATCATAGCCTCATTCGTCATTCTGACCTCAATAGTAATTCCCCCAACTTCGCTTTCTCTGCTCGTCCATTGCTCTCTCTCCCTCGGGCTACCCTCATTTTACCCTGGCTCCTGTCTCATTCACGTCAGATCGTCCCCAGGTCTGATGCGGTCGCCGTGGCGATAGCATCTCATGGCCTAAGATAGGAAAGTTTCATCTTTTATGCTATGTCACGTTCGTACCCCTCGGGGTGTGTAGAGGGTGATTAGGGGTGGAGACATTGTTTTTAGACATTGCCAACTTTGGTTGCAGAAGGATGCAACTCCAAGCCCTCGGACTACATTTGGAATAAGGGCAACTTTCGTCTTTGGAAGAAGGACATAACTCCATGCCATCGAACTACTTTAGGAATACTAGCATTTTACAGCTTTAGAAGGGCTTGACTCCATTCTCTTGGACTGCATTTGGAATTAACCTTGTCATGAGCTTTTGAAGAGATCCCTTGCAGGCATCAGCAACTTTCAGCTTCAGAAAGACTTAACTTTGTGCCCTAGGATTCACTTTTAGAATAGACCATGTTGTGAGCTTTGCAGTTCATTATCCTAAGATCCCTTGCAGATATTGGCAACTTTCAGCTGCAGAAGTACGTAACTGTGTCCTCGAACTAAATTAGGAATAACTCATGTCATGAACTTTCAAGTTTTCAAGATCCCTTGCAGTTGAAGAAACAGATAGTTTTTAGCCTTTGGGAAATTTGTAAAGTGGTTTAATAGGGATGAGATGGGTTTAGACATCTGAGGGAGGCTGAGTGCTTGCAGAATGACGTAAATCCATTTCAACTGACAAACAATTTAATGCCTCATCTCTTTCCGTTGAAGTGGTGTTTTAGCATAACAGGATTGATAAGAAACACCAAGATGGTAAAAGTTTCTGTTCTTTTTTACAGAATGTTACATCTCGATGGCATTAAACAACTGGTAGGGTTATTCCCAGGAGAATGTAGTCTCTGCTATGATGTCATATCTTGAAGTGGAACCATCTCCATCCACTCAAGGTTGAGAAATAGTCAACTACTGTCAAACCTGTCTATAGCAACCGCCCAAGGGAAACACAAAAAGTGGTCTTTGTAGACAGGTTCCTTTAATACATGTTTCAATGAGAAACCATTTTCAAGGGAAACAAAGAATGTGGTCTTTGTAGACAGGTGGTCACTAAAGCAGGTTTGACTGTATTACCTTCCTCGCAGCATGGACCTACATGTACTACAAACAGTGAATCAGTGACCACTATGGACAGGTTTCTAAAGTATTAACATTGTCTGTGATGTATTCAAGGGAAACGGTAAGTGCTATCTCCCTGGTGCTGTGATGTCATTGCCTGAAGTCTTATGTCTTCCTGGCACCCGGTGATGATTCGTTCAAACGAGCCTGAGAGAGAATTGGATTGGATAGAACTGGATTGTGTTAGGAAGAAAGATAGCGAAGGACAGACAGAAAGAGATAAAAACATGACCTTTAGAGTAATTGTAGCAGACTGGATTACAATCATCATTCAGTGGGCATGTTGTCATTTGCCTAAGTTTTCAAAATATCCTGCTAATTCTGATCCATGAAATCACCCCTATCACAACTCATATCACAACTAGCTTGAGCTAGTTCGATGAAGATGCAAATAGTGGACCATTTCACCATCGCGCTTGGGATATTTTCTTGAGATGATATACCAAGCAAGCTAGGGCTAGTTTTGTGAAGTAGTCCACTGTCTGGCCAAATAGCGGCTAATTCACCGGTGAAGATGCACATGGACTATATGACATGCTCTATAAACAATCTGTATATAATGCTAAGAGATCAGAAATAGGAATGGGCAGTAAAACTAAAACTCAATCTTCCAGGACTTTGATTGGTGTTAATGGTACAGGAATTGTCTGCACTCTAACCTTCCAGAAAACTAAGTTCTGGAAGATGTCAAAAGTGACCCATGTGTAATGGCACACTGGACGCCTTTAGTGTTCTGTAGGTAGTTTTCCTGATCTATAACAGATAGCATTGATGTAGTAAGTAAGGTCTAGTGTTAATGTGCCATTTTCAACCGTCGTGGTCGTCAGACCAAGCTAGAGATTTGATCTTGACCTTTGGCCAGTGAAGGCATGATGACATGACGGAGATCATCTCGCTTATCTCTTCTGAGGTCTGATGTCTCATCTCTATAGTCTCCACAAAGACGACTTGATCCTGAGTTGTCTGTTTTTTCTTTGGAGGCTTGTTTCTGTCAATCTGTCTGTCTGTCTGTCTGTCTCTCTTTCTCACTGCCTCTCCATCTTTTATTGTCTGTTTTCTTTTCTCTCTATATCTATTTCTCTCTCTCTTTCTCTCGAGTTATTTCTCTCTCTCTAGGTCTCTCTCACTCTTTTTCTCTTTCTCTCTACTTTTTTTCTTTCTCTCTAGCTCTCTATTTCTCTCTAGTTCTCTCTCACTCTTTTTCTCTTTCTTTTCACCATATCTCTCTATTTCTCTCTAGTTGTCTCGTCTCTGTCTCACTTTTTAAATTGCTCTTCCTATCTTGCTGTCTCTTTTCTTTCTATCTCTATATCTCTGTCTCTCCATCTTTATGATTCTGTTTTTTTTTAAATCTCTCTCTCTCTCTCTCTTTCTTTCTCTGTATCTCTTTCTGTCTTTTTCATTCTATTTTTCTCCCCCCCCTCCCTCTCTCTCTCTCTCTCACTCTCTCTCACTCACTCAATATTCTCATTTTCACAAACTAAGACATAGAGTACACTATTTTAAATTAAATCCATGAAAAAAACAGGCAAGAAATGAACTTTCGTTTCTGTGAACGAATTCCATTTCTCTCCCCTCTACTATTTTAAAATCACTTCCATTAAGAAAAAGAACAAGATATAAAGTTCCATATTTCTGAACAAATTCTATTTTTCTCCATTTTCTTTCTAAAGCCCACCATAATCCATCCACCTAAAATATTCACTTTGCCGTAGCAAGATTTCCTCTCTTCCCACGCCAAAAACAAGTAAAGAGGGTATCGATGTCGCCTCTTCCCTCAAGAAGGCAATAGAATAAATAGGTTAGATACGGAGCCGCAATTTTCAATTCCTTTGGAACTCCTTCAAATACCTTTTCCTCAACCCAGTTTTAGCCCTTGCTCCTACCTATTTTTCCATTCTTTCCATCTTGTGTTTTTGCCAATAACCTTTCTCTTCTCAGTATAATTTTTTTCTTTTCCTTTCAGCATTTTAGCTGGTCCCTCCACCTATTCTCAAAATGATCGCTAAGACTTTGAAAAAAAGACTTCCGGCAATTTCAATAGCCTTGGCCATCACCCTTTGAGATGTCTGGATAGTATAATGATGTATTACATAATCCAAACCTCATATCATTATTAGTATTAGTATTATTGTTATTGTTATTGTTATTGTTATTGTTATTGTTATTGTTATTGTTATTATTATTATTATTATCATTGTCATCATCATCATCATCATCACCATCATCATCATCATTAATATCATTATCATCATCATCATCATTCTTATTATTATCATTATTATAATTATAATTATCATCCTGTTTCTCACTTTTCTCTTTACTTGACTTTGCTTTTATCATATTTTTCTTCATTTCTCTTATCTCTTCCTTCCTTTCACGTTTTTTTTCTCCTGCACTTTTGGCAGTCACCTCTCTTTCCTTGTTCTCTATATCCCTAACTGATTTTGCTATCAATTTCTCCTGTTTTGACGAGAGTCCTCTCCCCTTTCCCTCCTTCTCACTTGAAACAGTTCGGTTCACACAACAGTCAGTAAACTTAAAGTTTAGGTTGTGGTTTTAAATTTCAAGATTATCTTGTAGTTACGGACCATGTGGACGCACTCATGGTTATGAAAATTCAAGTTTCCTCACAGTTATAAACCATGAGTGATCTTATGGTTAGCGATATAACTACGAGCAGCAGGGGTCCTCACTCAAAGTTATGTGCCGTGCGGATGCAATCAACCGAAAGGTTACGCTAGCTTGTAGTTAAAATGAGTGCTTGCCCGGCTTGTGGTGTAAAACTTTGAATACTCTTGTTTCAGTCCTGTGTGAACCCTCGATGAGTTTAGATCATTGTTTTAAACTTTGAGATTTCGCAAATTTAACTTTTAAAACTAAGACAGTCCAGTGTGAACAGGTTTTTAGTTTGTTCTTTTCCACCTGCATCTTAGCCAGTAACTCGTCTTCCCTTTTTCTCTTTTCCATCTCCTCACAAGTTCTGCATCTTTTGGACGATGCCCTCTCCTCTCTCTCTCATTTTCCGTCAATGGCTTTCTCAAAATCTCGGTCACAAGCGTGATGTGTACCCAGTATCTGTCGGCCATTTTCAACATTGAAGGAAGGCTCAATTTCGCTACCCCTCCTCCTCCAATAAGGTTGATAGAACTTCTACAGGGCATGCAAGATGCTTGGTATGATGATATGGTTATACTTCTTCTTTTCTCTCTCAAAGATGTTTCTTCCATCAATTGAAGATTTCCACAGTACAATGGAATTACTAACATCTTAAAATCGTGAAGATAAATATGGAAAGTTGGAAACAATCGAATAGATTTAGGGTTGCGTTCAAGCGACACTTTTTCACCCTAGAAACGCGGTTTTCAAAGACGTTTAGTTTAAAACAGGGTTGCGTTCAAGCGATTTCAAGCGATTTTTCGTCGGTCGTAAAAATAAACGTGTTTAAAAACGCAAGCATGAAACGCTGAAAAAGATGCGTTTTGTAACGCGATTCTGCAGAATCACGGTCGCTAAAAATCGCTTGAACGCAACAAAGATCTCAATCAGGATTCTATGACGTCGTTATCTATTATATATATTATCGCTATCTATATCTATTCTTCCTTGGTGGGCTTGAAATGAGCGAGAATCAGCGTTGATGGAAAATCGCTTGAGCGATCTCCCGCAGTAACCGTGTTTTGTAACGGCATTTTTATTTGTGATTCATGTTTGTGATTCTAGCTTCAAAAAATCGATTGAACGCACCCCTATAACAATCAAATCCAAGCTAACCCTCAGTATAATCAAACGTGGGCAAACTCATAACTTGGTTATTACACAAATCCTACAATATATTTTGATGGGATTATGGGATTTATGGTAAACAATCCGACTGGCTAAATTCAAAGCAAATAATGACCACGCAATTTTATCCTGGCTTCAACAGGGTCGTAACTCGAAGGACACAAACAAGGTCATTTCCAAAGCATTCCGGTGTGCTCCCTAGATCAAAATTAGAGCACTGGCCACTCGTAAAATGGTAATCTCCAAGGGCAACATATGCATGAGATTCTCTATGAGAGAGAGAGAGGGAACGAGGGCGATAAAAAGAAGCGAGTCTGGTCGTTAATAACAAAAGTGAAGTGGGGAACGTCAGATCAAGTCCCTGCTATAGACCCAGCCTTGAGCTTTAAAGATAATGTCGAGATCCGGTCATGCGATTGCATTGTGAAAGAAACTGTGTGTGGAGCAGCCTTTTAGCAAAGGTATACATGTGTAATCTGAGGATTTAGAAGTCTGAAGATAAAAGCAAATGGACTAAATCTTGTTGAAAATCACCCACACACAGTTTTATGCATGGCATATAACTTTAGGTATATGGGACTACACATATATTGCATCATGGCATCATCCCAAAGTTTTAGAATTTACCTGTTCATGATTTTGAATTTGTGGAGAGATAGAGAGAGAGAGAGAGAGAGAGAGAGAATTTTTGAGTTAGAGAGATAGAGATGGAGATGGAGAAGAGAAATAAACAAAAACAAATGAGGGAGAAAAGGTGGAAAGGGGAGAACTAGACAAAAATCCATCTCTACCATTAATTATTTAAGCAAAGCGGATCTTTGTTCCTCTTGCTTTTGAAATTTCAAGGGTGAAAGAGAGAGAGAGAGAAAGAAAGAAAGAGAAAGAGAGAGAGGAAGATAGAAAGATAGATAGAAAATTGGGAGCACCGCCTCAATTCTTCTAGCAAGCGAGGGAGCAGTACCCTGGCTTTCTATTTCACTGCCTCGGGATAACATTAGTATTTTCCCGTCATTTTCACCTTGAAAATTACCATGTCAGAGACACCGACGTCGCTAGCGGATGATAGATTCATTGGATTCTAGTAAATTCCATTTTCTGTTCGTTCGACTGGCTTTCAGATCAGGCTTGTGAGTGATTTCATTAGAGTGTCATAATGAAACCGCACAAAGACGACCACAACAACAGCAACAAAACCAGTAGAATGATAAGTAGACTTTTCAATGAGGAACATGATGGTGTGAATTGATTGCTCATGTATAGCATGGCTGGTTATCAGAACACGTTCCTCTGACTTTATGAATCATGAGTTTAACATTTTTTGCAAAAGTTTTCTCTCTGCAAAATCTCAATTATTGTTATTATTATTAATATCATTATTATCATTTTTATGTATTTGGCGACACCTGTGCCGGGGAGGTGAAAAAGCAGACGGAATCACTGTAACCTTCGGGTCTCTCTGGAAGTTCATGCATTTTCATTGCTATTAAAAAAAAAAAAAATTATGACTAGATTGTTGTAAATGGTTCACATAATGTGACAAATACGGTGCGTCTGAGCAGAGGTGTAGCTTGGATCTAGCCATTGAGTGGACACTGGTATCAAATGGTGCTGGTGGTGGGGGGGGGGGAGTAGAATTGTATTCTTTGCACACTGCTCCCCTTACAAGTCTAGAATATGGATATTTTATTTGAAGAGTGATCTCTCCAAATGCCTGCTCCAAGCCAAAGATGTTTTTTTAATGCCTGGAGAATTGGACATCCTTCTTCCTTCCTTTCTCCCTTCCTTTCTCCCTTATTTCCTTTTTCTTTTGACTATTTCATTTAGGGGCATTTTACCCCCCCCCAAAAAAAAAAAAAAAAAAAATTGGTAGCTAAGCCTGAACTTCAAATGCAGTGTGAAAAGTCGATTTAGGGATGGCGTGAAGCAACCACTGGATCATTGTAGGGAGCAGATGAAGTGAGTGGTTGAGATAAAGCGGGTGTTTAGCCGACTAGAGCAGGTGCATTACTTATAACGTAAGCAAATGTTCAGCTAATGGGCCAACTGGCTTCTTTGGGTGAAAGCCATACATCATTCAGGGATCATTTATCTTCTACCATTGACAGTGGTCCCCTCGATCTCTCTGCCCTCCGCCAGGGATGATGACGTACTTCACAACCGTGGATGTATTAGTTTTCCAACTTCAAATTGGCAACGCCATGACTGTATTAGCCCTTATTTTCACTAGGACTGCATTTCTGCAGATTGTTGTAGTGAACTAGTGAACATTGCAAACAATCTGCAAGAATGAGCTGGCAATACATGCGCAAACATGTACCACAGTCAATCCTGCTTTAGTGATACCCTGTCTATAAAGACCTCTTGTTTTGTTTCTTTCATAATTCTTTCCTATTGCACCCTATACTAAAGCAACCTGTCTATAAACACCACCTGCCTATAAAGACTGCCTTTCTTGTCTCATTTGAGTGGTCTTTATATACAGGTTTCACTGCGAAAATGTCTGTCATTGTCAATTGTGCCACCCCCTTTTACAGAATCTTTGACCTGCCCCTGTCCAATGTTACCAATTATTGATAGTCATTCTAAAATGAACGTTATATACTTAACTCACTTCAATGGAAGCCTTGAAGTAGCGATAGGACACCCGGTAATGCCTCATCTACTCTTTCTTACTACGCATCATTTCATCTGAATCGAAACGACTTTAACAATGTCTTCCAGTCATGAGCTAATGGTCCATTTGCGAGATAGAATCCATTTGGCGGAGAGTAAATGTTACAACGGGATGGTCTACAATTAGTGGGATATGTGACGTGCATAGCAACTTCAAGCTTAAGGGGTCCCCAAGAAAAAGAAATTGCTCTTTTCTATTTATAATTTGATATGTTGTATCTAGAAGTAATAAATGTGATTACAGTATTTATTCAAACAGGATTATTTGTTCATATCGTGACTGTAATAGTAATATCATGAAGTGAGGTACATAGTTTGTTATCAAAGGCATCACTGTACTTTATGTTTGGGATGTTCCACACTTCATGAGGGCTGTCAACTTGATAATATGATTAAAGGGTGAACTGAAATGTTGTGGTGCCATCTATATGAGTAACAAATTGGAAATTCTTATTGGAAGAAAAGGAAATTCTGGAAATAAAGTATTGGGAGGTCTAATCAAGATTTTTGACAACCCTTCGATACTCTTATCATCAATAAACATTTGCCTTCTTCTTAGTGTTGCCAATTTGATGCCCATTTAGTTAGTGATCATCACATTGAGAACATTTTCTTCACATTAAAAGAAAGAAGAAATTGTCTGTTCAGTGCCAAAGGGGCGTTTATGTACTCTTTGATAAAGTATATTAGCTAATGCCCTTCTTGCTTTAATAGTACTGGGGGTGTTTCACAAAGATCCTAAGTTGAACTTATCTCTAAGTTGGACTTAACAATTATGGAAAGCTGTTAGCATCTATGAAAATATTTTGTAAAAGTTATTTTAAAAGGCATAAAATGTTGATTCAAATCATTCATATTTTCTATTATCAAGGAGATTTCATGTTCTTGATGTGGAATTTATAAAAAGTCTAAAATACTTGAATTTTCGCTTTTTAATTTATTTTATTTTAAGACTACAAATGGCTCTCCATAATTTTTAAGTCCAACTTAGAGTTAAGTTCAACTTAGGATCTTTGTGAAACTCCCCCCTGATGAACTAAATCTTCTGTAGTTTAAGAGGGATTTGTGCCTTAAGGGTGGGACAGAAATATCACGTAAGAGAAATAAGAGAGAAAAGCAATGGTTGAACTTGAGATGGAAAACAAAGATAAAAGATCTTGAACATGAAGTAGAAGTAGGAGCCAGCGAGTAGTATCTCTAATGTATTGCTAATGGAGTACTTGATGTTTTTACAGGGAGTATTCATCACTTTTAAACCACTTATCCCAAGTGGATGGGGACCAAATTAGAAACAGAAACTGAGATTAAAGAACATTGCTGCAAGGCTCTCACATGATAAGGTCTTGAACCTGTCAGTATTAAAGGTACTATGTCCCATTTGCAGGACAAAAAAATGAAAAGGTTAAATTCCAACGGCATTTGAAAGACAATACTAATTTAGAACTTCCCTAAAAAAGGGGGGCTTGAAAATGTCTTTAAGTGGGAAAATAACGACTATTAGTTGTCGAATCGACTTAGGAGCTATAGAACCAGAAGTAATAGTCTGATT
The DNA here is from genome assembly GCA_037976565.1 of Mesocentrotus franciscanus. NCBI lineage: Eukaryota > Metazoa > Echinodermata > Echinoidea > Camarodonta > Strongylocentrotidae > Mesocentrotus > Mesocentrotus franciscanus. The sequence goes on from CP137682.1 coordinate 23,559,329, forward strand.
TTTCAGACCATTGTACCGAATGGTCGTACGTTTTATGCTGCGCAAAGATTCAATCAGTTTAATTTTGGCCATTACAAGAAGTGGGTTATTGATGTAGACAAATGCTCATGTACCCTTTACAGCTCATTTTATGTATGTTATTACCAAAGATGAAAAAGCCAGTCAGTCACTCAATAGTGTCTGACAGTGAAGTCTAGCAAGTAAACGGGTTTCCTTGCATAATTTGAATATTAGGACACTGCTAACGTTTAAATTTCACAGATAGGACATACATGACATATTCATAATTCCTGCAAAGTTCTACAGAATTTGATGTTGGCTGCAAAAGGGACATAGTATCTTTAAAGGAATAGGAAGAACAGAATCATACAAGAAAAAAAAAATTATTTTATTTTATTTATTCATGATTTCTTTCGACAGGGTAGTTTCATTCAGTTGCACTGTAAGGCAATGTAGTAGTAGTAGTAGTAGTGGTTATTTTACCTGACTGCTAAGAAAGCATAAATGCTTGTTAGTAAGCAACCAATGGACCTGCTTTTCAAGAAAGCCCTGCATAAAACAATAACAGTATCAAAACATAAGTATAACAATACATTATAAATTGTACATACATGTAAAATATCAAAATAAACATAAATCTTGTAAAAATAACACTAATTGAATCATACAATATTTAGTATCAATTAGTTAAAATTAATACTGAAGTATTACACTAACAAAACAACGCCTAAAAAAGATGTTCAAGTGTTCTAGCCCTTGACGTGTTGAAGGCAGATTCGAGTACCTAAATTAGTATAATATTATCCATTACTTTCAGAATAATTTTTTTCAAACAGACAAATGAAAGAAAACTTTTTGAAAATCAGAATGGGTTTGTGAATTGTGAAGTCAAGTGTACCAAAAACTGTTTTATTAAATACATGAAAAAAAAAGCACATGTTTTAAAAAAGTTTTGAAGAGATTTTTTCTTTATTATGATCGGTCTGGGAAAACTTTGCGGAAGTGTAAATGTCATGGATGCCATGTTCAGTGTATTTTTCCCGATCAACACTTAATCCAGTCGAGTTTGATTTCTTGAGAAAATTGGGATGCAAGTTTGTCAAATTGAGAGGATAATAATCAAAACACTAAGGAGAAAGCTGTTTGAAAACTTGGTGGCATTATGAGGGTTTATATAGGTTTTAAATGTCAAGGCGCATTATCCTCATTATTCTAATCGGCTCCTGTTCTGTTTTCAAACTCTCACATTTTATCTGACTTGTTTCACTAGCAGACTTGCCAGAAAACCCCTCTATGCATTTTACTTATAAACTGACCTCTAATCTATAAAGGTATACAAAGTTTTCTTTGAATTGAATCAAAGAAGAAAACCCATATGAATTGCATCGTAGTAATTACTAGCTGACCTCCATTATTTCCAGTCAGGCTCCAAGCTGTCTTAGCCGGATCGTGCTAGACATCAAACCATACCGCTTGATAACTACAACCTCAAGGTTGCCCGGCATCTTACAGAAAAGAACAAAATAGAAAGAAAGAAAAGAAAAATGATGATGATTTTTCCTCAGTCCAATACTTTGCCCCAATTTCTCGTAAATATATGAGACCAACATTGACTGACATGTACCTGTAATATTCCAGGTTGTAAGGTAACTATGTCTCTCTTTATTGCTTTTTTTAGTGTCCCCCTTTCTTTTAGAAATATGTTTTATTTATCATCTCTAGCTTATAGTCATAAACATATTTTTTTCTCTTTTAATACAAGTTTATGCTATTGTGTTGTCATATTTTAGTTGATGAATCCTTCAAGAAAATCATTGAACACATTTGCTTCATGTACAATTTTATTTCTATTTTGTAAGGTACATTGATTTGTTAATATTTTGATTTGATTTCGATAAAACATGACAAAAATTGTAATTACATCATAGCAATAAATGCTGACCCCCAACATGTCCGCCATGGCTCCAAGCTGTCTTTGGTCGTGCTAGTCATCAATCTGTACTGCTTGATTTATCCTTCAAATCAAATTGTTCGGCATCTTGCAAAGGAAAAAAAGGATCCTTTAATCCCAAATGTTGTGCCAGTATTCTACAATACTTGAATAGAACCCTTATATATTTGAAGCATAAAAGAAAAATACAGAAATCAGACCTTTTTGTTGCAGATATTGTTCATATATATTGCATTCAAGTTTTGCCTTGCATTTTAAAAGGGAAAAGATTAAATCGTTTCTATAATCCAAGATTATTTGCCAATTTTTCAAAAATATATCAAAGAGAACACTTATTTATATATTCAAAGCCTTTGAATTAAAACGAGACAGATATTATGCTCTTTATTTGCTGGATACTAATCATTCATTTCTATTGAGTCAAAGCCATCTTGAAAAGGCTATTCCCAGACATATCAATTTGGTTCAGTCACATTTTCATGAAACTACCCTCCATGTTAAAAAGAAATAAGAAAATATACTTTCAATTCCAGGTTTGATGCCACTGCTTTGTATTGTACTAAAAATCAAGGCCCTTAAAAGTAACAATTTGGAGATCAAACTTTTTCTGTGCTGATACTAATAATTTGCTACTAATCATCCAGATGATGCCACCATGATCAAAATATTCCTAGACATTTCCATTTAGATTGGTCTCCTATGCATAAAGCCAATTGCTTACTGATTCCTTGTTTAGTCGGCCTAAAAGATGGGGAAAACCTTGCCGTGACATCACCGCAAAAAAATGATGTTGACCTCCGATATTATTCCATCATGGCTCCAAGCTGTCTGAGATCGTGCACGTCATCAGACCGTATCACATCATTACTCCTCAAGTTCAAAGTTACCTCGCATCCCACCAAAAAAATGAAGAAGCCTTCGTTGTTCCCCGTCTACCTTCTGACGACCTTCCCCCGTAAAATGAAATAATCCCACGTCTTGTCCACCTCGACGGAGCCTCCTAAATGAAAATATCACAATTACAGGCCCGCCCTTGTGCGATCCCCTTCAATCACTCACTTCATCTCCAAGGTTTGTCTCTCGTCGTCGCTTGCGAACACTTCAATTTCCTCTAGCCTCCTTTTGAGATGCTTTTCTTAGCATCTTTCTCGTTCTCCGTCTCTTTGTCTCTTTCTCTCTTTCTAGAAATGTATTTCGAATTAGAAATTAGAATTCATCCTCTTAACCTCTCTTGTTCTAGATAAGAAGGTTGTCATCTATTTAATTTTTGTCAGTCTCTTGTAGGATTTAATGTTTTCTTGACTTGAGGAGGCGTGATGGCTCAGTGGTAGAGCGGTGGTCTTGTAACCGGGAGGTCCCGTGTTTGAAACCAAGTCAATGCACTCGTGCCCTTTGGTACGGCATTAATCCTCATTATCAAGTCCCTCGGAGAGGGCTTAAAGCCGTCAGTGCCCTCGTTGTTTACTTACAAGCATATACATGCTTTCTTAACAGTCAGGTTAAACAATCATCATTATCATCATAAAATTTGCTTTGTGATGTCTGTTTATTTTTCCTATTTAAGAAAAAAAAAAGATTCCAATCAAGGTTGTGATGAATGGTAACAATTTAGGCATGGGTGGTAACAAATTGGGTGACATTTGTAAAATCATCTTTTTGATGGCAATGATTACTGTTATGTACCAAGTAACTGATATACTATTGTAGGATTTGACAGTGCAATAATAATAATAATATGCCATACTTACATGTATATAGCGTATATCATAAATATGCACCAATGCACTGTAATAGAGAGAAGGAAAAAAAAAGAATAGAGAGGAGAGAGATACACTCAGCATACATCCTTAAAGAGAAGGTTGAGTTCTGGGAAGAGGTGAAAATAATTTGTGAGTGTTTTTCATTGTTATTATGCAAGAGTGGAAGAACATCAGAGAAAAAATGTTTCCTGAAAAGCATGGCTCTTCAAATGCCTTCATATTCTAAATATGACATGTAACAGCTTAAAAATGACGACCACATTTTTATGCCACATGTTCGTGTAGTCCCAATACATCTTTCTGTGTACAGTGCTTGTTACTTTTACCAAGACTGGGCCAAATTTCTTATCACTTTGATGATTCCGGAACATTGCAGTACACACCAATACTTATATGCTACATGATCAACTTTTTCTGATCGATTCCACAACGTTTCTTTCACAATGCAATCACATGACCAGAACTCAACTTTATCTTTAAGTCATTAGTTACCATTGGTAATTGTTTCTAAAAAAATATCTACCTAGAAATCCATTACAGTAATCTATTGCTTCTCTCTTTCTGTATATATTCTGTACATTGCAGGTGCACCATACCTCTATGCAGTCCAACTTTAATAAGTACGCAACACCGGCTTCATCTTACACGTAGGTTGTCATTCGAAGACGTACGTGAGCCCTTCATTTTGCAAGCCTCGTACTTCATTCATACACATTTGAGAGCTACTGTATGGCTACGAAGCAGAGTGACTGGAAGAAAGGATAGAGGATCTGTTAGAAGGTGAGAGAATGAATTTTTTTCATTAATGTTTGGAGAAGGAGAGAAAGAGAGAGAGAGAGAGAGAAACAAAGAGAGAGAGAAAGAGAGAGAAAAAGAGGCAAAGCGAGAGAGAGAGAGTTAATGGAAAAAAGCAACGGGGAGAGGGACAGATGGAGTGAGAGAGGTATGAAATAGAGATATATGAGAGAGAGAGATTATAGGAGAGAAGAGGAGGAAAGAGAGAGAGAGAGAGAGAGAGAGAGGGCCCAGGGAGATGTATAAAACAGAAAGGAGAACAAGATATTGATTTGGGAAGGTATTGGGAAAGATAGCTAGGAAAAAAAATGAGATAGAGAAGAGGAAAATGGTATAAGAAAAGGAACAGGAAAAGAGGGATGGAGAAATGAAAGAGAGAGAGAGAGAGAGAGAGAGGGGGGGGGGGGAGAAGACTTTTATGAAAAGGAGATGAAGAGAGGGGAAAAGAGGTATAGAAAGAGGAGGATAGAGAAATAATGAGGGAGATATAGAGATGGAAAAGGGGAAAATGAGAGGTATAAGAGAAGCAGTTCTAGATCAGAATCTGTTATTAGTCAATGAAGAGGGTAGTCGGTTCTGTGCTCGCTTGGATGATTCAGTCCGTCGCAAACCGGAGAATTATTCACGTTTGATTTATATTCGGGAATGAGAGACGAGGGGTCAATCGTGTCACGCTTAACTCTCTCTCGGTGCGTGAGTTGATGCGTTATTCTGGGGGGAATCCTACAACAAGAATGACTCAGGGAAGATATTCTGAGCTCTTTGGATATGAGCAAGGTTAAAACGTATGGTTTGAGTTTCATTCAGATGCATTTGAAAGTTACTATACCATGACTGAAGTATGGTCAGCTAACCGCAAGAAAGGCATCAATACATGCATGTTTAGATTTACATGCTAGGGAAAACCTGTCTATTAAGGCCTCTCAAGGGAAATGGAGAAAGTGGCCACTGTAGACAGGTGGTCTTTCTAGACAGGTTATAAATACAACACATATTTCTTTCTCAAGGGAGACAAACGCATGGCCACTATATAGAGAGGTGGCCACTAAGACAGGTTTGATGTTATCAATGCAGTCAATATTATTGAACTTCATACTCTGAAAGATAGCTACTGTAAATGCAGAAACTTTGCTTCCAAATTTCTCGATTGGTTGAAATTCCTGACAATTTCATGCGGCAAAGTAATTGAATCACAAAACTAAATTTTGCGGTTCATGAATCTTTATCAGTGGGGAAAAAGTGGTCAATAGTTGTGAAATAGAAAGTGTCCGGTTTCCTATTTTCCTTAAAAGAGCAATTTACATTCAACCATTTGAAGATGACAAATCAATTCTAGAGTTACAATATCGTAATTGCAGAAAGAATGGAAGCTATTAGCTTGCATAGCTTGCAGGAATTTCTGAAGATATTTTTTATTTCATCTTCTTTTGAGCACAAAATATAAACAAATGAATTAAATTCAACTTGATTTCATTCATAGAGCAAACATGCAACTGTAGCAATCTACTTCTTTCAATATACATAACAATATGTCTATGCTTTGCTCCTTGATAATAATAATAACAATAATTGATTATTATTGAGCGCTTTTACAGAATACTGATCAGAGCGCTGATACAACAAAAACAAAAAATGTATTTGGAACAATAACATATACACATAGCAGTTATCATTTTATACAAAGATTTGGCATAATGTTATTAACAATATTATAAAAGATAAGGACATGATAATAGCAATGGCATCAGACTTGTATATCACCTGTCCTGTTGAGAACCGGAGAGGCGTTTGTGTTTGAGTTTCAGTATCGCACTAATCATTCTATGCTTTCACATGATGCCCCATTACAGTGCCCCATTATCACTTGAAATATGTTTAATGATATAAATGACCTTTTATATTTATAGCATGTTAGTTGAAGTATGATATAATGATCAGAGTCTTAAAGGGAGTGTAGCTTGGCAAATACTGGTTAACGCGCTAGCGTTTGTGAAACAGACCGAAGTTCTCCTCACGCTTTGGTTTCGCGTATGTTGCACGCACGTCAATGCTGCGGTCGCTTCGTCCGTAGTCGTATTATACCCGATTGGCCCTGAGTCAGGCCACGGGAAAGACACATAGTCTCGTCATGCTACACCCTTTTTAAGATAATTTCTAATCAGACTCTTGTAGGGACATGAATTTAACAACATGCAAAACTGAGTAGGCTATGCATTAAGGCTGCCACGAGTACTCGCACTGTTGACAACTACTCGAGTACCATTTCTCGTACTCGAATACTCGGCCGCCAATTTTTTCTTTTTCCCCCGTTCACCTGGCACTGTCCAGGCCGACGGTCACCCGTGCCAGAAGAGCACCGGCATGGTACCGTGGGTAAAATGTTTCCCAGCTCAATCATACACAGGATGTCACTGTCAACTCACCACTCAGAAACTGGGACCAAATCTCCAGATTTCTGTCTGGACTCGGGAGGAATATTTGTCTGTCATCTTTAGTTTTAAAAATAACATTGTTTCAATTATTTGTGAAAAATTCAAAAGCACAAATCGGCGCTTTCAACAGCAACTTGAAGTAAAATCGCGGGGTTTTGGAGACGAACCTACGTACTGTTCGTAGTATGGTGTTGGCAAAAAAAAAAAAAAGTTCAAAAAAATTCAACAAAAAAAAAAATCAAAAAAATTCAACAACAAAAAAAACATGGCATCCGAGTATCCGAGTACTCGCCTGTAAGCCTAGGAGTGTACTCGAGTACTTACCTCATTACATGGTTATGCACAGCCCTACTATGCATGTGGAAACATGTACTGTAAGTAGCCTGAATTGATTATCACAAAAACAATAACTTGCTGAACTGTCTGTACCTGTCATCAGTGAAAATGTCTGGATGGAAAAATATTGGCTAATACAATATACTTGAACTATGTTTAATGATGGAAATGACCTTGGGTGTTTATAGAATGTTAATCTGTGTATGTTATAATGATCAGAGTGTAGTCTTGAGATAATATCTTATCAGACTCTATCAATCTTGCCTCTATATTGAGAACAGTGAGAATAGGGCAATCCCCTTGCAAATTATCCTGGATGACACATATCTTTCATCCATTCATTTCATCCAAATTTGTTTTGTTTTGTTGATATGACCATTTAATAATGTTTGTGATACTAGCAAGAAACATCAATCAGTGGTCATCTCAAAGGATTTTCATTGTTGGATGAAATAAATGGATAAAAGACATACATGTGTGTTGTACGGACACATCCTCTCACAGAAAAAAGACTTTATTTCAAAAGAAATTGTAATACATGTACGTATTATAAACACATATAGTTACCAGGACCATGGTACAATTCAGAACTCACGGCAGGTTGTACAATTTTTACAATATAATACAATACCATGTTGTATAACCATATCTAATTTTTTAAACTGTAGCACTTATGTATTGTGTATTTAGAAAATTTACAACAAATTCCTGGCCTTGAGAACTTCTGTATTGTATCAGCCAATATTTTTCCATCCAGACATTTTCACAGATGACAGGGACAGACATCTCAGCGAGTTGTTGTTTTTGTGATAATCAATTCAGTCTACATCCAGTACATGTTCGCACATGCATTGCCAACTCAGTTTTGCATGTTGTTAAATTCATATCTCTACAAGAAGAAGTTGTGGGATTCATAAAAATGAAACCTTATAGAGTGTTTTCTGTTGTGATATGGGATACCTTTAATAATTAAGGCAACTGTTCGTTCGACAGAAACTGCTCTCATTCATGACAAAGATTATCGCGCCAAGATGGTCATTACATTACACTTCCACCACACTTGAATTATTTGGTTAATACCCTCGCAATAATTACACTTACCCGTTACCATGGCAACTCAACTTAATGACCCTCCCACGGCTGAAACCCAATCCACCGTGCACAAACGAAATATTGATTCCTCTCCGTTTTCAAATCTGCGCATTTTGCCCCTCTTTCGTCATTCCTTTCCTGTCTGACATCATTGATTTTCGCCAAATCTCGCATCTTCGGCCAATATTTTCTCTTCGAGTGTGCTGCAATCAACTACAAAAACAAGTAAGAGAGCGCTATCGATTCATTTGCGTTGCGGGAAGCACGATCGGTTGGCCAAGAGAGGAAAGGGGAATCTGGTTTTCTTGTGTTTTCTGCTGTTCAGACGGGATATATGATTTTGCGATGTCCGGGGAATGTGGGAGCGAGAGAGGGAAAAGAAGAATTGTATGATCGAAAGATGCCTGAAAACAAAGTCAATGTCTGTGTTGGCTGTGTGGGGTTCCTTTGGCAGTTACAGGGATTGGTATTTTTGGTTTAGATGAAAAGAGGGAAGAGTTAAGAGAATGAAGAGAGGAAAAGTTTGAAGGATAGAGAGAAAGAAGGAGAGAATTAAAGAGGGAAAACAACAAGAGAAAGATAAAGATAGATGAAGAGAGAAGGAAAAGAAGGGTTCTAATGGTGAAATGGGAGATGGGTAATTGATTAGATAGTAGATGCAGAAACATTTAGAGAATCGAAGAGAGAAAGAGAGAGGTAATGAATTTTAGGTATTAAGAGAGGCAAGTTGCAAAAGTTGTAAATTGTCATAAATACATTGGGAGACCAGTGTATGAAAATCAGCAAAAGGGGAGATGTGTAAAAAAGAGAGAGAGAGAGTTTGGAGAAGAAATTGTATAATATCCATTATTAGATTTGAAGTGCCTCATTTTTTGATGTACCTGTATTTAGAACTGTTATCATTTTGACAGAAATAATCTGCAAATCTGCAATTTCTACCCTCAGACAATGTGATAACAGCCTTTTACAAAATTAACTGCTAAGTTATGCCGACTCAAAATATTGGATCCTTAAACTCTATTCTCAAACTGTATGATAACATTTACAAATACATATAACTGATTTCAAATCTAGCATGGATGTGTCTGAAGAGGACATTTTGCTGACCAAACCATACAGATACAGATACAGATACTGTTTCACTCTTCCAATATCTCTTTTTATCTTACAGGTCAACATTTCGGCTACAAACCTTCGTTGTTGACTGTCAAGGATAGATGTGTTGCTTTGAGAGTGTGTCCACACCTAGTTGAACCCTACCACCTTTGTTTCTATCCTGATGTACTGAATAATTGAACGCTCCCATCTTTCGCATGATTCGTTTCTTCGTCACCTCAAGATAGCCAAAACACTTGTGGACGCATCCATTTCCCCATGAGGTTTGGGACACGGCTAATGGAACTTCTTGGAGACTTGCTGCAATAGAGTGTGAAACAACATGTGACAGACTCCAAACGCAAATGGATTAAAAGACGCAACTTACATGACTCTCGTATTGTGAAGAAAAAATTGCCATAATATAGTCATCGAACAGCGTATCATCGAAGAGAACTTTACAAATTGGCAACAAAGAGTATAGAGAAAAAGTGGGGAACGGATCACGATGAGCGACGCCATGGACGACACCCATGCGGACGAGGACAAACCAATCTTGCTTGATTCACCAAGTCCAACGACCCCAAGCAGCGACCAATCTAGAGAGGTGACGTACGAGATACTACTGCCAAATGAAGTGAGTGGAACTAGGATATTAGATTACTTCATTATTTGCTATGGGTTGAAACCATGGACTGCCATAAATTTATCAGAGTGTCATTTTCCATATATGTTGTACATGTGACAAAAGTCAACATGGGCAAACTATTGATTTTTCTTTAGTCTACCAAAGCAAGCATAGAGTTAATGACAAAATATTCTTAAAAGTCACATGGTTAGAAGAGAAGATTGGATTTTCTAATGTTTGTATAGTACTATATCTAGGTTAGAATATAAAGGTAGTCATAGCTGAATAGATAGATGGGTTGCATATCTATAGGAAAGTTGTATTTTCATTTTGGGATGTTTTTATTTTATTTGATACAAGCATTAACATTTGCTACTTGTATATCAAAAGATACTATTTCAAATGAATATGTCAAATGCAAGATTTGAATGCCAATCACTTTTCTTTTTTTCTTTCTTCCTTCCTAATGAATCTTATTTGTAAGAATGAGAGAGGGCACATAGAACAGGACAATGAATATTCAGTGATACCTGAACTGGACCAATCCAATTACACTGAGCTGATCCATTCAGAGGTTCCAGAACCAAGTACTTATGAGACCACAACATTCCAGCCCAAACGGGGACTAGAGTCTAGCCCCGAGCACGGCTGGAACCCAAACTGGGGCAGAACCAATGAGAACGATGATAACGATGACTGTAGCCAATCAGCATTGAGTATGGCCGATGCGCAGAGCGTGCATAGCCAGTCGGCATCCAGCACGGCGGACGCACAGAGCATCCATAGCACGCATAGCCTGGGAAGCGAGACGTCCCCGGACCAGATGGAGGGTGGCGGCGAGCATCCGGTGGGGTCGCACATCACATCACTCATTGGGAAACTCAACGAGAGCGAGATTTTGGCGACACGCCCCGTCCCAACCTCGCTACCTCTTGGGACCATCGGAAGTACTGGACCATACAGAGGCTTCTCACGCAACCCCGGGCAAGCACTGGTGGGCAGCCCCTCACAGCCGATAGCACCGCGATCTGAGTATCCAAGGGCGGCATTTAAGATGCGTTCGGGAGAGCCGATCCTGGGCGTGGCAAGCGGAGGTGAGCTTCATTATGACGAAGAAGGAAAGGAATTCACAGAGTGGACAGAGAATGAGTTATACCAAGGTAGATATCGATGCATCATATCTAACAAAAAAAACAAAAAAACTCTCGCACGTGTTGCTTGTGTCTTGTTGGCATGTACTAACATTTTTTTCAAAATGAGTACAACCCAATAATATTCAATTTGCATCTTGATTCAGCACTTTGAATTCTCTCTTTCAAATCATGGTACGACCTATCCTTGAACATCTGCAGACTACTCATATGGTCCTGCATATTCTTCTATCACATTCCATATTATCCTTATCATACCTCCAAATTTCTCTCAAACTTCATCTGATTTTCATCCAAATTCTGATCAATTTCGATCAATCTTGTCTTTTATCTTCTTGCCTTCACTCATCAAATATTTATATTTCAAATTGCCAGTCTTGCGTATGTAGCATAACTTGGTGCATTCAATCAATGTGTCACATTATCTTTCACTCACCATGCATTTTGTGTCTGGTCTGTTTACACTAACTTCAAATCTCGGCATCTTTCTGACTTTGTCTGTTAAATCTTTCACACTTGCATGGCAACACCAAAAGTTATAAATCAGGAAAGCTTAACTTATGCACTCAAATTTGGTGTATAATTGTGTACTGCTTACTTTTCTAATAGAAAGGCTAATGAACTGATGATAAAAGACTTGATGGAAAAAGTGGAAAGCTAATACCTTCTTGTTCCAACTGAAGAAATTCTAATTAAAACAAAAAATTTAAAGAGGAATAAGTGAGAATATTTAGGCTATTTTCTCTCTCTGAACAATTTCAATAATCAAAATTTATTCTCTTCATGTAGGACACTTCAAAGAAGACTTGCATTAATAGATATAGATTAGGTAAAATTTACCTGTGGAATAATTATTTATTTCCTCTATAAATGGAATATGATTTGATTTAAACAAAAATTCCCATAGACCCTGATGCAAGTTATCTCTGGATTGGTATTTAAGGGGATAGATTAAAGGCGGATCCCAAATTTAGCCCTAAAATTATAAATATTGCCCTAAAATTACAAATATTGCCCAGCTATGTGATGTTGGTTATATGTCAACTAATACAAGCTTCATGTGTAGCTATAAAAAACACTTGGTAATAACATCATCGGTTGCTCATCTCTCTGTCAACTTATCGTGAATTTCTTCTCACTCTGTCAAACTTTAATCATGATATATCATCCGTACAGAGCCAGAAGGGCGTTACCTCCTATAATTTAACATAGAGATAAGTAACACCCTTTTGGCTGTCAAGTGATGATATTCTATTTGTTGTTCTGCTGTCATACAGTCGTTATGTAACATGTTGCTCACAGCAAACTCAAATTGTATTGAAAGTCTGCTCAAAGCCGAAAAGGCATTAACTCCTATAATCCATGCAGAGGCAATGCCTTTTTGGCTTCCAACAGATAATTTATGCTAATTGTTGTTCTGCTTTGTTTACTGATTATTCATGTTGCTAACAGCAAACTCATTGTATTGAAAGTCTTGGGGATACAGAAAGAAAAAAAACCTCATACTTGCTGTGAGCTTGAGTAATGTCTGAGTAAGACTCATCTTTATGTAGCATATCATCTCCTGAGAGTCAGAAGGATGTTGAACTCGTATAATTTAACTCAAAGTTTTAGGCCGAATGCTCTGGTAACAATTGCTCTGTGGACAACTTAAAATCTGGAGCAATTATCATCAGAGCACATGTCGAGTCACTGTAACACAGTGTGAACGCCCTCCTGGCTTGCAGTAGACAGTATGTGTTGTTACCACATGTAATTTATGATCTGTTCACATTTGAAAAAAGGCATTCTCTTTAGAGATTGTAAAGGTTGCATGAGGATGTTTTTGAAAGTAGTTATACCTGACAGAAAGGCTAGGAGAGCTAGGAGTCCTGTATGGACATCAATCTCCAATAGACCCTCCTTAACTCTTGTACAACTTTACAGTATACATTTCTCAACTTCGGGCCCATTTCCGAAACCGATCATGTTCAAATTGCAAGCCCTTGCGCGGAAAGTCCCAAGCAAGCAAAATATTTTGTTCACAAGTTCCAGGCAAAACTTGTTCTTTAATTACGATCTCCTGGAAAATTCTCGGCAAGAGAATAGTTTAGCAGGAGACAAGACATTGATAAATGCTAACAATAACAGCTATATCATCTGTTTGTGTTTGGAGCCGTAAGGGCTTCAGCTTTGTGTTACAGTACATGAGTTAATGCCCTTCTGGCTCCAAACAGACAACCTGAGTTGTATCCCACAGTGTTCATTTCAGTCATGTTGTATTGTTATTCTAACCATTTGCAAACTACCATTGCTGTGTTTATAACTCATCAAATAACTACCATAGGCTGAGAGCCAAAAGGTTGTTAGCTCATACCATTTAACATGCAGCTAATGCCCTTCTGACTTTCAACAGACAATTAATGCTCTTCTTCCTCTTTTGTGTATATTTATATGTCTATACAATTCTAAATGTTTATCTGTCTAAATGTTATATGTCTAAATGTTTATATGTCTAACCAATAGTTTGTGTTTCTTTCATTAGTGTGGAATGTCCATTGTAATGTTTGTCTTTCAAGTATGTGTGTATTTGTTCTCTCCTCATCATGGTTTTGTGTGTACTTTGTTCATTTTGCCAGCTTATTGCAAGTATCAATCATGTAACATCTCTTTTCCTCATTTAATTTCTGTGATATGTATATTGTTGTGCCTCGTACGTCAAACTTGGCATTTGTAATAGTTTCTGTGATGTTAGATCATGTTCAGTCACCTTTAACATTTTTTTAAATACCATTGGGTGGTATTCCGATAGCGCGAACTAAGTTAAGCTTGGCTTAACTAGTTCACACTTTTATGGAGTGCCTGTTGCCAACTCATTTTCCCTGTACAGATTATTTTAATCCTGCAATGAAAAGTGTCCAAAAATTAATTTTGCAATGAAATGGGAAGAAAAAGATAATATGAGTATGAACTGAATTTCAATAAAGTCTTTGGTAGATTATCTTTGTCATGAATATTGAAGGAGGAAGATGAAACCTAGCATTCCATAGAAGTGTGAACTAAAATTCTTGTTTAGTCTGGACTTAGTCCCGGCTTAACTTAAGAGAATACCACCCATTATTTTTTCTAAAGATATCTTATTTGTTTTGTGAAATTTTGATATTGTTTCTGCTAAGCAAAAATTGCTCATGTTCACTATCTATGTATATCAGTAATGTAAAACCAGACACCCCAGACTGGTGAAATTGCAGCATCGAATTTGTGCGATTCATGAAAGTTTCTTACCATAGAAGACAATTGTTTACAATATGTGAAAGAAAGAAGAGGAGGAGGAGGAGGAGGAGGAGGAAGAAGAAGAAGAAGAAGAAGAAGAAGAAGAAGAAGAAGAAGAAGAAGAAGAAGAAGAAGAAGAAGAAGAAGGAGGAGGAGGAGGAGGAGGAGGAGGAGGGAGGAGGAGGAGGAGGAGGAGGAGGAGGAGGAGGAGGAGGAGGAGGAGGAGGAGGAGAAGGAGAAGGAGAAGGAGAAGGAGAAGGAGAAGGAGAAGGAGAAGAAGGAGAAAGAAAAAAAGTGGGAGAAGGAGAAGAGGAATGAAAATAATAATAAAAAGAAGAAGAATATTGAGAAAAAGAAGATGGAGATGGAGGAGGAGAAGAATATGGAGAAAAGAAGGAGAATAATCTCAGAGAAGAAGGAGGAGAAAAAGAAGGAGAAGAAATCCCAGTTGAGCAGCTAAACGGGCTATCCATCTTGTTCTCGCTTTACCCTCACTTGACAAGAGATTGATCTCTTAAGCCAACCGGTGAGGAGGTGGTTACTTTACAAGAATCAATTTCATCAGTGCCCTACTTCATTCAGATCTAGAGGCTTATTGTTGCAACTGTCTCAGTAGCATAAGCGAGATGACAGGGAGAGGGAAAGGAGAGGGTGGGAAGGAGAAGCAGACGGGAGAAGGTGGAGGGATGTAGGGAAGGAGAGAGAGAGAGAGAGAGAGGGGGGAGGATGGAGAGGGGGTGGGGGGAGTAATGTAGAGAGGCAGAGGGGGCTGCAGAGAGGAGGGAGAGGGGATGGAGAGAGAGACTAGAGTGAGATAAAGAGAGAAAGAGAAAAGGAGAGGTTTTGAGAGAGAAAAGAGTGAGAGAGTGATTGAGGAAAAGGGAGGAAGGGAAGGGAGAGAGAGAGAGAGAGAGAGGGGGGGGGGGGCAGACGGTGAAAGAAAGATGGGGAAAGCGAGAAGAGGACTAGAAGAGTGAGAAGATAAAAGTGGAAACTGTGTCATGTCAGCGTTACTCATCTTGCGGCTTACCTACTCAAAGTGTCCCAGCAAAGATTAATTGTGTTAACCCCAAACCAAGATTCTTGCCAGCACTGACATGAAAACGGACAACTCTTGCTTGATCAGGAGAGGGAACTAATCCGCAAAGCTCTATTTTCACATGCAGATCAATCGCTCTCACCCTTAACCAAATCCACGGAGGTACGAATACCAGCTTAAATTTTTAATCAACATCGAAACCTCTGATACAAGTTGTACTCCATCAATTACAAGTAAACCAATTTGGTGTCATTGGCCTGCTATGTCTATCTAGAGTACTCTTAGAATGGTGCCACTCTTCCAATCTTCAGCAACAATTGCAACGAAGATGCGTCCTGGGCTCACTTACGAGCTTGTCTCTGGAAACGTCATGCGCATCAATCAAACGTAGGTCTGGTGGTTTACCAACTAGTTGGGCAACAGGATCTGTAGAATGTTGTTACGTCTTTCCGAAAAATGTTTGTCTGCAGGGTAATCGATGTGCAGGTTATTCCTGCTTAGGATCGACCGTTCTTGTGACAGGTTGTGGAATATTCAGGAGAAAGCTAGGTTAAAATAGATGCCTCAGGAACCGTGTTTGGAGGGATCAACTGGACAGGCAGATGTTGTATCACCCTTTGGCTGTGCTGATGGGTAGTGGTCAGAAGGAATGAGAAAATGAGGGACAAGAAGGACAATACCTGGACACTTTGGTTTGCGAGAGAGATAGAGAGAGAGGGAGCGAGCAAGAGAGAGAGAGAGAGGGGGGAGGGACGGAGGGAGAGAGGCATGGAGGGAGCGAGCGAGGGAGCGAGAGAAACTGGAGCAGAAAGAATGAGAAGCAGAAGAAGGTAATGGGGGAGGAGAGTGTGTAGATGGAAAGAAGTATAGTGAGAGATATGATTTAAATAGACAGACCTACAGAGAGAAGATAAGTATAGAAACAGATAGAGATGGATAGATAGATAGTGAGGAGGTGGGGGGACAAGAGAGAGAGAGAGAGAGGGAGAGGGAGAGGGAAAGAGTGAAAAAACATTGAAGTGTAGGCCTGATAATAGACAGTAATAAACAAAACAAAACAAAAATGATAGAAACCCAAACATGAGAAGCATATCAAAGGATAAAAAGAGAGGCTTTCAGAAGATCAAGTAGGAGCAAGAGGAATGAAGTGGCATTAAAAAGACAAAAATAGACTGAGAAAACAAACTTAAAATGGATTAGAGACAGAAAGATAAAATGAAAATATTAAAAGACTGATAAAGACAGATAGAGAAACGTCAAAATTAATGGACAGTGGGAGATACATTTTTTGTCAAAGGAAAGTAATTGAAACCAGCATTATCAATCTCTTTATCTCTAAACCAATTTATCAGATACATTGATCAACAAGTTAAGTGCCTTGATTTTGACACCTCTGTCAAATCTTTGTAATCTAGACTTCAGTTCTGATATCTTATTGAGAAACAAAACATTTGTGAAAGGATTGAACGAGCATTGCATTCTTAAATTGATAACAAGTATATTTTATTTCACCTATTATATCCTCAAGACAGAATATGATACGAAAGGATCTAACACGATGTAGCAAGATAAATGTCTCTTTTCTTGGAGAATCTTGATATCTCCTTTGATGCTGCGTTGCCCATTTCAATATTCTAATGATTCTTTTCCTTTTGAAATAATCTCTTCAATGGTCCTCATTATATCCTGCTATTGAAATGAATTCATATCGTAAAGTATTTTTTTCTGGTTGCTTTTACTGCAGTATATTCTAAATCAAGGGATAATGTTTGAATATATACTGATTGATATGGCATAATAGCAATATTTGATTTGATTAAAGGAGAAAATCTGATGGATCCTGACAAAGACTATGTTTTTTTAGCAGGTAGTATCAGAGTCATGAATTTGTCGCTTGTCATGGCTTTGTGAAACGGGTTGTCTACTTCATGACATCTCCATAGGTCACAGAAAATCATGGAGTTGGTTTTCATGAACAGACCCCCTGATTATTGGGAATGAATTTAAAATGCACAAAATCTTATGTTATCCTGCCTTGGAACTGGTGCACATTTTCTTTTTTCTTCTTTCCTAAACGATATTAACATAATGCACAATGCATTAGCAGAATATATGAAGCAATGCCCTACAGCAACTTCATGTGGATTTAGAAAATACATTTGTGCATATCTAAGACCCCGTTCTCATTCACTTCGTTGGAGCAGTCTAACTAAGACTTCCTCAGGAGCAGTTCTTAGGTGAGTGAGAATGGTCAAAGTGGTCCAGGAAGTGGACCTATGGACCGCTCCAAAAGACCACCTCGGGAGGTGGTCTTAAGGAACAGGTCTTATTAAGAGCAGTTTGGACCGCTCTAACGAACGGAAGCGTACTTTGAACAGAAGTGAGCTAGTGACGTTCCGCGCGAAACATGTAGTATGGTACATACGGTTTGTATTCCGCACGCAAAAAAATTGACCCGCTGACCTGAGCTGCCATAGCAACAAGACCACTTTGACTCGTGGAGCGGTTTGAGCCATAAAAAACTGCTCGGAGTGTGAACGTTCGCAAACTGTTCCTCAAGACCCATTCCTCTGGAGCGGTCTAACTAAGACCACTTTCAAAGTGAGTGAGAACGTGGTCTTAGACATCCAATTGTAAAATTGATATGTTTTTTCTTTATATGTTACTATTATTAAAAATACAATGCACAATGCATGAGCTCAATATGCTAAACATTAGCCCCCAGGAACTGAAGTTGGACCAAAATTGTACAAAATCTCAAATAGACTTTTTTAGAATCAATATTTTTGTTGTTTTTGTAGTACAATGTGTTATTAATGGTACCGTTCAGAATTTATGGGCTAGAAATATATGTTAGGCAATCCCCTAAAGGGACTCCATTAGTGTAAGTCCATTAAATGTTTCTGTTAGCTCTCATGCATAATTCATTTTGTTTGATACCTCATAGATACGTTTCTAGTGCCGCATATACAAAACGAATGCAGAAAGAAGTGATTCATTGCATTATTGGTGGTGTTCCCATCAGAGGGTACAACATAAAGTATGATTATTTGTTTGTTTGTAATGAAATTGTGAATTACGAAGTTACTAAGGCTTCACCGAATTACTTAGGCTTTTAGGCAATCCTCTAAGGGTGCTTTTAGGGAGCAATTTTTAAAATCTTTTTCGTTTGTTTAAACTTATCTGTAATCAGTAACACGCAATGAATAATGCATTATGTAATGTGAGGTAAAAAAAATATGACAGTTGGTCCATTTCAGCTGTGTTTAAATAACAAAATACATCTATTATTTGGATGGTCTTTCATGAATCTGAATTTTGATGAAGAAAATATCTAGAGAATAATTTGAAGGCAATTGGGGATAGAAAAGGGAGAGAAATCCGTGACTCTGATGACACCTGCCATATGGCTAGAGGCTACTCAGTGTTTCTCTATCATGAGCTAGCTAACTATCAGGCCATTTACACAAGAGGAAATTTATACAGAAATTTGTATACAGAAACACTATATAAACTATATAGAATAATTTTTGTTATGAAAGGGTTTATACATAGGGGGAGACACTCGTTTTGCAAAGGGATTTTTTTTGCCTGAGCTTCATTGTTCTGAAAATTAAGTAGGGCTTAGCGGAAAACAAATTATTTTTAGATGATTGGAACACTTCAACTTTTTTTGGTCTGAATGGGGGAGATATATTGTCAATCATATTGCACACTTGAGCACGAGGGGAAAAAAGAGTTTAGGATATGAGAGGAAATCATTGAACTAATGAACGCTTCCTATTGCTCTCAGCATTTGGCAAGGTGTTGAGTGATATGATTGGAGGAAAGCTTCTTGTTAGGTATTGGTTTATCTCTGATTGACCTTGTTGTGATGTGTGTTATACATCGTCAGCATATAGGGATTTAGGATTCTGTGTAGTAATGTTGTAGAGTGTGTGATGCTATTTTTAGCTATGGTATTTTGATTAGTTGATTGGTTGCTTGTATTCATATTCCATGCAAAAGAAACAAAGCATAATACATTTTACACAGCATTAACATTTTTAAAAGTAATATGGAAGTGAATAATCCAGAATCACAGTAATCAATGATATGATGGAATGTTTTTGTAAATCATTAAATACAGAAATGAAAAGTGAACCTACTTACGAGCTAGGCTTGTTGCGTGTGGGTTCACTGAATTAAGCTACGGACTTACTATACAGAAAACAACCGCAACAGGATACACATATACTAGAGAAAGAGAAATTAAACAAAACACAAAATGTTACGGCTAAAAATAAAAGAGAGAGAAATTGAAGGGGGTGGAGTGGAGAAAACGGATAGATAGATAGATAGATAAATATGTATAGGTTTGTCTGTGTCTAAACCAAATGCGCATCAATGACTACATTTTGACAAATTTCCTTTTCTGAGATTTAATGGGAATGTATTTATTTCATAGGAAGTGTTTGTGACACTTGTTGATTTATTTTCTCGAAGCAGGGTTTTCCTCGATATTGATACCATCCAGCAATCACGATCCTCACTGACTTTTAATCAGGGTCTCAAGCACGTTTTTCAATATATGACCCGTTCCCCTTTGGAATGATTCTGTGCAGTCTGTCCCGTATGTAGGATATATGGTGAATCCATTTGTTTTTTCCAGAAAGGAAAATCTCTTCCTAAGATGGTTCTTTTTTACTTCTTGACTGTATTTACATTTCATATTTGTCATCGTGGTCCTTGAGTCATGACTGACGCTTTGTGACCCTGTTAAAGGGACTTGGTAACATTGTTCAGATGAGAGAAAATGGTGCTAAGGTAGTGACTTCAATGCTAGATGTACAATTTAAGATAATCTGAAAGTTTGAGTGAAAACAGACCATTATTAATGATAAAAAATTGGGAAAAACTGATCTGATTGATTCCTTAATCCTCCCAACTATATTATTACAATTTAATTACATTTTAGGTGAATGTAAATCGTCACAAAGCAATGAATTGGCTCTATATATCATTCCAGACCTTTAAGTGTTGAAAGATTTTTTAAAGCCTGTCTTATGTCTTATTTTCATGGAAAAACGGTTGGGAAAATTCAAAATGGTTGGGAGAATTTACTGTTAGAAGGTGTTGCACAGTGATGCCTTCAAAGAAAACTTCAAATAAATACCTTTGTGGTTTGAGAATTTTGTCAGGATTTTTTGCATGTTAGAGGGTTAGTACAGTAGAAGGAATATAATAAGTAACATTTCATACAAAAATTACACAGTTTTTTCATCAACCTTCAACAATGTTACCGAGTCACTTTAATAATGGTTCCCTACGGTGTGCTGTCTTGAATTAAAAAAAAATAAACAAATGGATGAAGTTTATAAGACAGAGGTCATAACAGACACATTGCATGGAATCGGCCTGTATGAAGGCTGCTGGTTAGACTATAGCATTCCTGATTGATAAATGGTGTAATCTAAGTTGTGAATAGGTTATCGTCAACATGGGACCGGTCATGAATAATTTGAACGTTATTCCAATGCGGCCTCATGAATAAATGAGCGTATTCTTTAGACGTAAAATAGAACAATCCCCTCCATGGAATAATTGCGACCTCCGTTTCCGAATCGCACACCAAGTTAAAATCAATGATGATTGAGGGTGAGCTGGGGATGTCTTCCGTGCTGACATACCAGGGAACATAATGATGGATTAGTTTTGCAGAAAAGTTGTTTTTGCTCAGGGATGCAGATGTATAATTGCCTTAGGGTACCATGGCCCCAATCGTGCCGCAATGAACCCCTTTTAAAGTTTTTGAAAGATCTGGGGCCCGTTTCCTAAAACTTGTTATCTATAACAAATGCTAAATTTCTATGACAAATTTGCTCTCTGCTAAGCAGATGCCATGATTTCAGTAGCTTATAACAGTAGCTTATAACTTGTTATTGATATCAAGTTTTATGAAACAGGGTCCTGATAGTTTGTTTATATCATACATAAAGAGCTTCAAAAAGTTGTGTGGAACTGTTGAAGAAGGGTTGAAGTAGGGTTGTCGTGGTAGACCCTTAGCAGCTGAAAAATGTTTTGCAGTAGCCGCATCAAAGACTCGGTAAAGCATCCGCTTT
Organism: Mesocentrotus franciscanus; assembly: GCA_037976565.1. Classification (NCBI taxonomy): domain Eukaryota; kingdom Metazoa; phylum Echinodermata; class Echinoidea; order Camarodonta; family Strongylocentrotidae; genus Mesocentrotus; species Mesocentrotus franciscanus. The sequence goes on from CP137682.1 coordinate 23,580,961, forward strand.
CCATAAGGAAATTACCTGTCTTGCCACCTTCAAAAGATCGATCCCTCAAAACTTAACTTTTCCCCCAGTGATCTATGTGATCTAATTTCTATGAGACTGTATTAATGCTTGTCCTCTTTTTATATATTAGTATTTGTAAGCGCTATGGTACTTATTGTTTTTAGCGCTCATAAATATTCTATACTGTTATTATCACTGTTGAGGCTGTTCTTATTAGTTACACTGTAAATCATGGACTAAACATCAGCATATCTTAAACAAGTATCTTTTGATCCAAGAAGAATATAATGAGCCTATGTTTTAACACTTTTCATTCCAATTACCTGTTTGTTAGCGTTAAGCCTTGTCCAGAAACGCCGTTGTAAACTGCATAATTTTAAAATTTTCACAACGACATGAATGTAATATGCTTCCCATTTCGGTATCTTATAACACAGATTTCAGTGAATATGCAAAGGACCTCTGTTGCATGCAGTGCTATTCACTTACACTTTAAAAAACGCTGCGTTTACCACATTAT
>CP137682.1:23581980-23653578 GCA_037976565.1 Mesocentrotus franciscanus
AAGCTCTATTTTCACATGCAGATCAATCGCTCTCACCCTTAACCAAATCCACGGATGCGGATACCAGCTTAAATTTTTAATCAACATCGAAACCTCTGATACAAGTTGTACTCCATCAATTACAAGTAAACCAATTTGGTGTCATTGGCCTGCTATGTCTATCTAGAGTACTCTTAGAATGGTGCCACTCTTCCAATCTTCAGCAACAATTGCAACGAAGATGCGTCCTGGGCTCACTTACGAGCTTGTCTCTGGAAACGTCATGCGCATCAATCAAGCGTTTGTCTGGTGGTTTACCAACTAGTTGGGCAACAGGATCTGTAGAATGTTGTTACGTCTTTCGAAAAATGTTTGTCTGCAGGGTAATCGATGCGCAGGTTATTCCTGCTTAGGATCGACCGTTCTTGTGACAGGTTGTGGAATATTCAGGAGAAAGCTAGGTTAAAATAGATGCCTCAGGAACCGTGTTTGGAGGGATCGACTGGACAGGCAGATGTTGTATCACCCTTTGGCTGTGCTGATGGGTAGTGGTCAGAAGGAATGAGAAAATGAGGACAAGAAGGACAATACCTGGACACTTTGGTTTGCGAGAGAGATAGAGAGAGAGAGGCGAGAGAGAGAGAGAGAGAGAGGGGGAGGGATGGAGGGAGAGAGGCATGGAGGGAGCGAGTGAGGAGCGAGAGAAACTGGAGCAGAAAGAATGAGAAGCAGAAGAAGGTAATGGGGAGGAGAGTGTATAGATGGAAAGAAGTATAGTGAGAGATATGATTTAAATAGACAGACCTACAGAGAGAAGATAAGTATAGAAACAGATAGAGATGGATAGATAGATAGTGAGGAGGTGGGGGACAAGAGAGAGAGAGAGAGAGAGGGAGAGGGAAAGAGTGAAAAAACATTGAAGTGTAGGCCTGATAATAGACAGTAATAAACAAAACAAAACAAAAAATGATAGAAACCCAAACATGAGAAGCATATCAAAGGATAAAAAGAGAGGCTTTCAGAAGATCAAGTAGGAGCAAGAGGAATGAAGTGGCATTAAAAAGACAAAAATAGACTGAGAAAACAAACTTAAAATGGATTAGAGACAGAAAGATAAAATGAAAATATTAAAAGACTGATAAAGACAGATAGAGAAACGTCAAAATTAATGGACAGTGGGAGATACATTTTTGTCAAAGGAAAGTAATTGAAACCAGCATCATCAATCTCTTTATCTCTAAACCAATTTATCAGATACATTGATCAACAAGTTAAGTGCCTTGATTTTGACACCTCTGTCAAATCTTTGTAATCTAGACTTCAGTTCTGATATCTTATTGAGAAACAAAACATTTGTGAAAGGATTGAGCGAGCATTGCATTCTTAAATTGATAACAAGTATATTTTATTTCACCTATTATATCCTCAAGACAGAATATGATATGAAAGGATCTAACACGATGTAGCAAGATAAATGTCTCTTTTCTTGGAGAATCTGGATATCTCCTTTGATGCTGCGTTGCCCATTTCAATATTCTAATGATTCTTTTCCTTTTGAAATAATCTCTTCAATGGTCCTCATTATATCCTGCTATTGAAATGAATTCATATCGTAAAGTATTTTTTTCTGGTTGCTTTTACTGCAGTATATTCTAAATCAAGGGATAATGTTTGAATATATACTGATTGATATGGCATAATAGCAATATTTGATTTGATTAAAGGAGAAAATCTGATGGATCCTGACAAAGACTATGTTTTTTTAGCAGGTAGTATCAGAGTCATGAATTTGTCGCTTGTCATGGCTTTGTGAAACGGGTTGTCTACTTCATGACATCTCCATAGGTCACAGAAAATCATGGAGTTGGTTTTCATGAACAGACCCCCTGATTATTGGGAATGAATTTAAAATGCACAAAATCTTATGTTATCCTGCCTTGGAACTGGTGCACATTTTCTTTTTTTCTTCTTTTCCTAAACGATATTAACATAATGCACAATGCATTAGCAGAATATATGAAGCAATGCCCTACAGCAACTTCATGTGGATTTAGAAAATACATTTGTGCATATCTAAGACCCCGTTCTCATTCACTTCGTTGGAGCAGTCTAACTAAGACTTCCTCAGGAGCAGTTCTTAGGTGAGTGAGAATGGTCAAAGTGGTCCAGGAAGTGGACCTATGGACCGCTCCAAAAGACCACCTCGGGAGGTGGTCTTAAGGAACAGGTCTTATTAAGAGCAGTTTGGACCGCTCTAACGAACGGGCGTACTTTGAACAGAAGTGAGCTAGTGACGTTCCGCGCGAAACATGTAGTATGGTACATACGGTTTGTATTCCGCACGCAAAAAAATTGACCCGCTGACCTGAGCTGCCATAGCAACAAGACCACTTTGACTCGTGGAGCGGTTTGAGCCATAAAAAACTGCTCGAAGTGTGAACGTTCGCAAACTGTTCCTCAAGACCCATTCCTCTGGAGCGGTCTAACTAAGACCACTTTCAAAGTGAGTGAGAACGTGGTCTTAGACATCCAATTGTAAAATTGATATGTTTTTTCTTTATATGTTACTATTATTAAAAATACAATGCACAATGCATGAGCTCAATATGCTAAACATTAGCCCCCAGGAACTGAAGTTGGACCAAAATTGTACAAAATCTCAAATAGACTTTTTTAGAATCAATATTTTTGTTGTTTTTGTAGTACAATGTGTTATTAATGGTACCGTTCAGAATTTATGGGCTAGAAATATATGTTAGGCAATCCCCTAAAGGGACTCCATTAGTGTAAGTCCATTAAATGTTTCTGTTAGCTCTCATGCATAATTCATTTTGTTTGATACCTCATAGATACGTTTCTAGTGCCGCATATACAAAACGAATGCAGAAAGAAGTGATTCATTGCATTATTGGTGGTGTTCCCATCAGAGGGTACAACATAAAGTATGATTATTTGTTTGTTTGTAATGAAATTGTGAATTACGAAGTTACTAAGGCTTCACCGAATTACTTAGGCTTTTAGGCAATCCTCTAAGGGTGCTTTTAGGGAGCAATTTTTAAATCTTTTCGTTTGTTTAAACTTATCTGTAATCAGTAACACGCAATGAATAATGCATTATGTAATGTGAGGTAAAAAAAATATGACAGTTGGTCCATTTCAGCTGTGTTTAAATAACAAAATACATCTATTATTTGGATGGTCTTTCATGAATCTGAATTTTGATGAAGAAAATATCTAGAGAATAATTTGAAGGCAATTGGGGATAGAAAAGGAGAGAAATCCGTGACTCTGATGACACCTGCCATATGGCTAGAGGCTACTCAGTGTTTCTCTATCATGAGCTAGCTAACTATCAGGCCATTTACACAAGAGGAAATTTATACAGAAATTTGTATACAGAAACACTATATAAACTATATAGAATAATTTTTGTTATGAAAGGGTTTATACATAGGGGGAGACACTCGTTTTGCAAAGGGATTTTTTTTGCCTGAGCTTCATTGTTCTGAAAATTAAGTAGGGCTTAGCGGAAAACAAATTATTTTTAGATGATTGGAACACTTCAACTTTTTTTGGTCTGAATGGGGGAGATATATTGTCAATCATATTGCACACTTGAGCACGAGGGGAAAAAGAGTTTAGGATATGAGAGGAAATCATTGAACTAATGAACGCTTCCTATTGCTCTCAGCATTTGGCAAGGTGTTGAGTGATATGATTGGAGGAAAGCTTCTTGTTAGGTATTGGTTTATCTCTGATTGACCTTGTTGTGATGTGTGTTATACATCGTCAGCATATAGGGATTTAGGATTCTGTGTAGTAATGTTGTAGAGTGTGTGATGCTATTTTTAGCTATGGTATTTTGATTAGTTGATTGGTTGCTTGTATTCATATTCCATGCAAAAGAAACAAAGCATAATACATTTTACACAGCATTAACATTTTTAAAAGTAATATGGAAGTGAATAATCCAGAATCACAGTAATCAATGATATGATGGAATGTTTTGTAAATCATTAAATACAGAAACGAAAAGTGAACCTACTTACGAGCTAGGCTTGTTGCGTGTGGGTTCACTGAATTAAGCTACGGACTTACTATACAGAAAACAACCGCAACAGGATACACATATACTAGAGAAAGAGAAATTAAACAAAACACAAAATGTTACGGCTAAAAATAAAAGAGAGAGAAATTGAAGGGGGGTGGAGTGAGAAAACGGATAGATAGATAGATAGATAAATATGTATAGGTTTGTCTGTGTCTAAACCAAATGCGCATCAATGACTACATTTTGACAAATTTCCTTTTCTGAGATTTAATGGGAATGTATTTATTTCATAGGAAGTGTTTGTGACACTTGTTGATTTATTTTTCTCGAAGCAGGGGTTTTCCCTCGATATTGATACCATCCAGCAATCACGATCCTCACTGACTTTTAATCAGGGTCTCAAGCACGTTTTCAATATATGACCCGTTCCCCTTTGGAATGATTCTGTGCAGTCTGTCCCGTATGTAGGATATATGGTGAATCCATTTGTTTTTTCCAGAAAGGAAAATCTCTTCCTAAGATGGTTCTTTTTTACTTCTTGACTGTATTTACATTTCATATTTGTCATCGTGGTCCTTGAGTCATGACTGACGCTTTGTGACCCTGTTAAAGGGACTTGGTAACATTGTTCAGATGAGAGAAAATGGTGCTAAGGTAGTGACTTCAATGCTAGATGTACAATTTAAGATAATCTGAAAGTTTGAGTGAAAACAGACCATTATTAATGATAAAAAATTGGGAAAAACTGATCTGATTGATTCCTTAATCCTCCCAACTATATTATTACAATTTAATTACATTTTAGGTGAATGTAAATCGTCACAAAGCAATGAATTGGCTCTATATATCATTCCAGACCTTTAAGTGTTGAAAGATTTTTTAAAGCCTGTCTTATGTCTTATTTTCATGGAAAAACGGTTGGGAAAATTCAAAATGGTTGGGAGAATTTACTGTTAGAAGGTGTTGCACAGTGATGCCTTCAAAGAAAACTTCAAATAAATACCTTTGTGGTTTGAGAATTTTGTCAGGATTTTTTGCATGTTAGAGGGTTAGTACAGTAGAAGGAATATAATAAGTAACATTTCATACAAAAATTACACAGTTTTTTCATCAACCTTCAACAATGTTACCGAGTCACTTTAATAATGGTTCCCTACGGTGTGCTGTCTTGAATTAAAAAAAAATAAACAAATGGATGAAGTTTATAAGACAGAGGTCATAACAGACACATTGCATGGAATCGGCCTGTATGAAGGCTGCTGGTTAGACTATAGCATTCCTGATTGATAAATGGTGTAATCTAAGTTGTGAATAGGTTATCGTCAACATGGGACCGGGTCATGAATAATTTGAACGTTATTCCAATGCGGCCTCATGAATAAATGAGCGTATTCTTTAGACGTGCAAAATAGAACAATCCCCTCCATGGAATAATTGCGACCTCCGTTTCCGAATCGCACACCAAGTTAAAATCAATGATGATTGAGGGTGAGCTGGGGATGTCTTCCGTGCTGACATACCAGGGAACATAATGATGGATTAGTTTTGCAGAAAAGTTGTTTTTGCTCAGGGATGCAGATGTATAATTGCCTTAGGGTACCATGGCCCCAATCGTGCCGCAATGAACCCCTTTTAAAGTTTTTGAAAGATCTGGGGCCCGTTTCCTAAAACTTGTTATCTATAACAAATGCTAAATTTCTATGACAAATTTGCTCTCAGCTAAGCAGATGCCATGATTTCAGTAGCTTATAACAGTAGCTTATAACTTGTTATTGATATCAAGTTTTATGAAACAGGGTCCTGATAGTTTGTTTATATCATACATAAAGAGCTTCAAAAAGTTGTGTGTGGGAACTCTGTTGAAGAAGGGTTGAAGTAGGGTTGTCGTGCTAGACCCTTAGCAGCTGAAAAATGTTTTGCAGTAGCCGCATCAAAGACTCGGTAAAGCATCCCGCTTTCCATAAGGGAAATTACCTGTCTTGCCACCTTCAAAAGATCGATCCCTCAAAACTTAACTTTTCCCCCAGTGATCTATGTGATCTAATTTCTATGAGACTGTATTAATGCTTGTCCTCTTTTTATATATTAGTATTTGTAAGCGCTATGGTACTTATTGTTTTTAGCGCTCATAAATATTCTATACTGTTATTATCACTGTTGAGGCTGTTCTTATTAGTTACACTGTAAATCATTGAAATCATGGACTAAACATCAGCATATCTTAAACAAGTATCTTTTGATCCAAGAAGAATATAATGAGCCTATGTTTTAACACTTTTCATTCCAATTACCTGTTTGTTAGCGTTAAGCCTTGTCCAGAAACGCCGTTGTAAACTGCATAATTTTAAAATTTTCACAACGACATGAATGTAATATGCTTCCCATTTCGGTATCTTATAACACAGATTTCAGTGAATATGCAAAGGACCTCTGTTGCATGCAGTGCTATTCACTTACACTTTAAAAAAACGCTGCGGTTTACCACATTATATCTGAAAGAGGCCTTCATTTTCATTATCTTTAACTCACATACCACAGTTGTTCTCTCCCAACCCCAAATTGTTGACTTCCAGCTTGTAAAAATGACTGCATTAAAGTTCTCTGGAAAAACAATCCCCATTTCCAGACTTAGCCCCAAGTCTATTAACTTAACATCAATTATTCATTTTCTCATTAACGCTGTAATTACATGACAAAAATTTCCCAGACACCAACTTCACCCGTCGTACTTTGTATCTTTAGATTTAAGATGAACCACTGAACAACGGCAAAAGTTGAAGTAAGAAAATATTACTCAAATAAAGAGTACTTTGTGTTCGTTGGTTTGTTCGTACAAAGAATATCAAGGTGTGTACATCATCTAAATAGATCCTTATTTAACCAACTGATGGTCTCATCATCGAGCTCTCGAACTCCAGAAGCACCGTGAGGGGAGGTGTATATAGGACAAGCATCGATGACGTGATCCATAGTTTGGATCTTTCCACAGGCACAGTTGGCGATAGATCAGCTCCAATTTTATGCAGGAAATATTGTGTAATGTATGGCCAACTCCAGTTCTGATACGGTTGAGGTTGACCCAGGCTTTTCCTGAGAGGTCACTGCCACTTGGTTTTGCACAGGGCTCTGGGATGAACTCCTTCAAGTTGGTAGAAGACTGGTCTGACCAGTGTTTTGCTATCCGGGTGGATAAGGTGGAGAGGGGCTTCTCAAGCAGTGTTGTGGTTAAGATGAAAATAATTTGTGAGCCTTCTCATTGGTTTATTCCTATTTGAGAGAACGTCACAATAACAATGTCCCATATAACGGATTGCTCCCTCAAGTGCTCAGTTATTCTATATGACAAGAGATTGTTTAAAACTTTTGACTAAATTGGTTTGTCACTTGTTTGTGTAGTCCTATGTACCTGGATCTATGTCCAGCACATTTAATTGTTTATGATTTTCAACAAGGTTTTTTAATTAGTTATAATACTGATTATAGCAAAACCTCAGAACACACCATTATTTGTATTTATAAATTATAACTTCATAAACCATTCAGATCAACTTATAGACTTTTTTCCATTTTGAAAATACATGTCTATGACTAGTACTTGACTTTTCAGTTGAAGGAAAAGGTAATAATAATAATAATATTGGTTTCTTATATAGCGCACGTATCGACCTTGCAAGGTCCTCAAGGCGCTCCAACATTACCCGGCTATGCTAGGCTGCCAATTTCGGCGCTCACAGCATTTAAGAATTCTTCCTACCGTACCCATTTAACACCTGGGTGGAGAGTGGCAAGTGTAGATTAATGTCTTGCAAAGGACATTAGTGCAGCGGGACTCGAACCGCGGACCCTGTGATCCACAGTCCGACGACTTATCCACTACGCCACAACACCTCTACACATGATAGATTTTTAAAAAAAATCTTATTTCAAGAAGCAAATTTCAGCAAGGATGTAGACAATCGAAGGGACAGGATAGTATAGAGCAGATAGAGAGAGAGAGAGAGAGTAAGAGAGAGAGAGGGGGAGAGTAAGATAGATGAAAATAGAGAGGTTTATAGAAGGAGAGAGAGCAAGATAGAGGGAACGAGGGAAATCACTTTTGGGAATCCAGCAAAAAAGGTCAAGTCACACAGGCTTAAGGAAAAGTCATGAATGACGATCCGCGATAAAGCCGGTGTGGCGTGAAAAACGTGATGCCGCATATCATGGCCTCCCTGCGTGGCATAAATTGTCTCTCGTCTCCGCAGAGAATAATTGAAAGAGACGGTCTGGTGATGATTTGCTCCTTTTTGACAGGATGCCAGGGATAATTTTTCAGCGGGGCAAGGAAGAAATGTGATGTCGTAGAAATAAATTTTGTTGCCCTTTTAGTGTTATATGACAGAAGCACCTGCTTTTGTTGCATTGATTTTTCAATTTTCACGTTTGACTTGAACGAGGATCTGGTTTTAAAGTTACTCTCACAATTTCCTTGTTCCGATGATCTTTTTTTCACCCTGCAAAGCCTTATGTGCTTTCTATATTTTAAAGAATAAATGTTGTTTTGTCTAGATGCCATGGGATAGGGGATTAAGTACACAGTGAGCATATATAGTTAATACTTTGAAATGGTTCATCTTTGTAGTACTCCTTATCATCATTACCACCACCCATCACTGCGGGAGCGGCATCTTTGATATCACTAATTACCATAATTACAGTCATCGCCAACAACATTAGGACTGTGGCTATCATTCCAGTTGACAGAATTTGTTCGTGTGCAGGATTGTACTTCTCATCTCACAACAAATGATTCAGTTTTTTTAAATTAAATTATGAAAATGTTTCAAGGGATTTAAGTCTGAATAATTGGCTTTGTGTAAATAGATGTGATGATACAAACTCAGCATATGAAGCATTTTTAAATACACTGTCTGGGATATGTAAAAAGCATGCAAATGTTAATGCACCATTTCAACGGAAAAACAGAGATATTCCAAGAAAGCCATGGATAACTCGAGGGATTTTATGTTCTATCAATAAGAAGCAGAGATTATTCCGAAGTATATAAAACAACCATCGTCTAAAAACAGTTCATTATACAAAATCTATAGAAACAAATTGAACTACATTATTAGATTATCAAAACGAAAGCACTATGCACACCTTTTGAAAAAATAAATTGAATCTTACCAAAACTTGGCAAACGATTAATGATATTTTAGGAAGAAATAGGAAGGTTAAACTACCGCAATTTATCTTGAAAAATGGGACACAAATATCTAATGAAAAGGAAATGGCTGATTCTTTCAATTCATATTTTACTAATGTGGGTGCATCAGTTGCCAACGATGTTCAGTCAACATCTAACCACTTTTCGGAATACTTGAATCCAAGGACTTGAAATCTCTGTTTTTATTCCTACAAATGAATGTGAAATTGTACAGATTGTGAAGGATTTGAAATCTAGTTCCTCGTGTGGGTATGATGGTATAAGTACCAATTTTGTGAAAAAAATTATACATTATATTTCTTATCCTCTGAAACACATTTTCAATGTGTCTTTGTCCACAGGCATCGTCCCAGACAACCTAAAGAGAGCAAAAATAATTCCTGTTTATAAAAGAATGATCCAAATTCAATCAAAAATTATCGCCCCATATCTCTTCTTCCAACCCTTTCAAAAATCCTCGAACGCATTATATTCAAAAGATTCTATAGCCATCTGTCTAGAAATAGCATTCTAACAAAATACCAGTTTGGATTCAGACCCAACCACTCCACGGAAATGGCCCTTTACACGCCTTAGAGCATATAACCTCATGTTTAGATAAAAAAGAATATACTTTAGGAATATATATTGATTTAAGTAAGGCATTCGATACCCTAAATCATAGCATATTGTTACAAAAATTGAAAAATTATGGCGTACGTGGTATACCACATGACTGGTTTGTTAATTATCTCAGCAATAGAAAACAATTTGTTAGCTTTAAAGGTTTAAGTTCTGAGACAATGCCTGTGGTATGTGGAATACCACAAGGGAGTATAATTGGTCCTTTGTAATTTCTAATATATATGAATGATATAATTAATACATCTGAATTATTACATTTTTTTTTATATGCGGACGATACCAACATATTTATTTCACATGTTTATAAAAATACGCTTCAAAATTATGCAAATGTCGAATTAAACAAGATCTCTTCCTGGTTTAAAGCTAACAAATTATTTCTCAATACTGACAAAACTAAATATATGTTTTTTTGTTCAAATAAGCGCCAACATCTTCAATTTGATTTTTCGATAAAACTAGATAACCATGAAATACAAAGAGCAAGCAGTATCAATTTCCTAGGAGTACAGATAGATGATAAGCTAACTTGGGTTAATCACATCAGCTCCATTCGTGGAAAGCTTAGCATGTCCATAGGTATGTTGAGTAAGCTACGTTATTTTCTACCGCTCAAAACCCTTTTTACTTTGTACAATGCCATTGTCTTGCCCTATTTCGATTATTGTAGTCTTATATGGGGAGGGGCCAGCTCGTGTCATTTAAACAGGATATATATTTTACAAAAGAAAGCCATTCGTCTATGCTCAAACTCTCATTATCTTGCCCATACCCCTCCGTTGTTTAAAGGGACTTCGTAACATTGTTCAGATGAGAGAAAATGGTGCTAAGGTAGTGACTTCAATGCTAGATGTACAATCAAAGATAATCTGAAAGTTTGAGTGAAAATAGACCATTATTAATGATAAAAATTTGGAAAAACTGATCTGATCGATTCCTTAATTCTCCCAACTATACTATTACAATTTAATTACATTTTAGGTGAATGTAATTCCTCATAATTAAAGCAATGAATTGGCTCTATATACAATTCCAGACAAGAAAAGATTTTGAAAAGCCTGTACATGTTATGTCTTATTTTCATGGAAAACCGGTTGGGAAAATTCAAAAATGGTTGGGAGAATTTACTGTTAGAGGGTGTCGCACAGTGACGCCTTCAAAGAAAACCATAAATATATTTTGTTTGAGAATTTTTTCATGATTTATTGCATGTTAGAGGGTTAGTACAGTAGAAGGAATATAATAGTAACATTTCATACAAAAATTACGCAGTTTTTTCATCAATATTTAACAATGTTACCGAGTCACTTTAAGAAACTGAATATATTAAATCTCTCTGATAATGTAACAATTAAAACAGGAGTCTTTATGTATCGTTATTCGAACAATTTGTTACCACCCGTGTTTGATAATTACTTTGTTACAGTTGAAAAGAAACATAATGTTAACACAAGACAAAAACACAACATTTCCTTGCCATATTCACGTTTAAAATTACGAAAGGTAAATTCTATACAACAAAAAGGAGGTGAATTATGGAACAATATTGAAAACTCAATTAAAAATGTGACCACTCTAAGTTCTTTCAAATCGTAATTCAAGTTGCGTCTTCTTGCCACATATAAATGACTTCCCTGATGCATACAATTACCATATAAATTATGTCGTTCTGTATTATAATTGTGTTTTAGTTTGTAATGTCTTGTTTACGTCTTGCATTTTGTTATATTGTGAATTTTAATGTTTTGTATTTTCCACATTTGTCATTTATGTTATGGGTCCACCCACTTCTCTCAAGCCATCGGCTTTATCGGGTGCTAATGACCCAGTACACTTCTCAATGTATATATATTGTATGTGATTTTTATGAAATAATAAATTGAATTTTTTAATTAAAAAAAAAAAAAAATTGTTATCACCATCAAAGCTGTCAGTATTATCCTCATGATCACCATCATCATCATCATCATCATCATCATCATTACCATCACCACCATCATCATCAACATCATCATCACCATAATCATCATCATCATCATCATTACCATCACCACCATCATCATCATCACCATAATCATCATCATCATCACGATCATCACCATTTTCACCATCATCACCATCATCATAAACACCATCATCATCACCATCATCATCATCATCATCATAAACACCATCATCATCACCATCATCATCATCATCATCATCACCATCACCATCATCACCATCATCATCACCATCATCACCATCATCACCATCATCACCACCATCACCATCATCACCACCACGTACACCACCATCACCACCACTACCACCACCGATATAATCACTACCACCATCATCATCATCATAATGAAATCTACAGTAGATGTGGACCTATTATGTGCCTTTGTTAAAGACAAATATTTACTTTCTGAAATTGAAATGCCTGCATTGAAGTTCACTGAACAATTTTGTAACTCCATGTGTACTTCCATTCAAAATGCATATGTATTTCTTACATCACAGTGTTTGACCCGCATCTTGCTTATTCTACAGAAATATGATTTTAAATTGCGGCATAATCATCTCAACCCATCTTCATAAAGACTATGGAGAAAGACGAAAGCAGATCAAATCTTTCTAGGCCTTTCCTGTCGGCTTGCAACCTGAGTTTGTCAAAATAACTCTCAAGCGATGGAATTTGAAATCTTATCCCATTGCCATGGCAACCTCCCTGGAGACCACCAGATGACCTTAAATCAGCACTTGGCTTGATCACTGTATTAACAAGTGTGCCTTCATTTAAGCGATTTTCATCATTCGGTGGTATTGTCATACCCTATCTTTTTGAAGAAATGTGAGATGAATACCGATAGAAAAGGTACGGGATGAGCGATGGCTTTAAGATGATGGGATGGGCGTGGGGTTGGGATGCTAGGTGTACAGTTTTGCTCTTTCTGCATCATCGCTGGTGTGGCATTTTAATCTAAAAGATGAGACGGCCTCTTCCCTCTAGGGACACTTAGGCAAAGTAGATGTTATATGCCTCCTGGAGTTGGGTTACATAGAGAGAGAGAGAGAGAGAGATTGAGAAAGATGGTAGAAGAGAGAGGGGGAATGTGTGTGTGTGTGTCAGAGAGAGAGAGAGAGAGGGAGAGAAAGAAGTGTGAAGGAAATGAGAGGGAGAGGGCAAGAAGAGTGAGAGAAATGGGTAAGGAGTAGCCAATAGAAAAAGATGGAAAGAGAGAGAGAGAAAAGAGAAAAGAGAGGGGATTAAGGGGGGGGGGAGAGAAAGGGGGAGTAGAAAGAAAAAGATTGGAGAAAAACAGATGGAAAGGAGGGAGAGAGAGAGAGAGAGAGAGAGCATGATGTGCTTGATGAGGGGGAAGAGATAATAGCTCAAAAGAGGAAAAGAGAATGGTACAGAAATAGAGAGGCAGAGAGTAAAAACAGGCAGACAGACAAAAAGAGACATGCAGACAGAGACTCACACAGACCATTCAGGCACCCATGACCTCATTTTGAGATAGTGAGATGCTCAAATACATTTTATACATTATTTGTTTGTGTTTTGATGACAAACTTTATACATTTCTACGATAATATAGTGTAATACTTTGTGGACTGCTTACAACATTTAGAAAAGGGATAGTTGATAGTCAGGAAAGAAGCGTACGTCAGCCCCCTCATGATAATGTGCCGTAGGCTTATGAGTACAATGTACTTGTACTGTATTTTCTTGAACTCGATGTTTTCTTTGTTTCACATTTATGTCGATTGCTGTCATTTTCTTTTATTCCTGCAGATTGGAAAAGTCAAGACTTCTTCTTTAAATGAATTGCGCAAGTGAACTCTTATAAAACAGGATCATCTATTTTTGTCAGGAGTCGCATTTATGAGTTTAATGATTCCACCTTGTGCGTGTTTATATGTGAAATCCATGAAATCCATTCTGACTTGCATTCCATGTTTTATGTGTTTTTATATGTTGTTGCATTGTCACTTTCATATTTTACATTTTTTACCTTCATTAACCTTTCTGTCTTGTTTTTGTTTGTTTGTTTACTTGTTTCTTGTATTTTTTGTACAAAAGTAATTCTGTGGTGTTACTATAATGAAAGGGTAAATATAGTTATTAATCAAATTTGATTCAAATATCATGATGGCTAGGTTAACAGTTATGGGAGTGAGTTAAACCATATGTAATTCTTGATTCTACTCAACTTCATCTAGATACATATATTTGCGTACTCTCTTATCTTGAAGAGTTTTGACATTGTTTTGAAAATATTTTAATACTCATTTGTTTTTCTTTGAAAATCATTTTCTTCTTATTTTTTTTTATTTTGTCTTATTTTTCAAGAGTTGTAGATTATTTGAAATATTTCAAGTAGGCTTGACAAAGTGCCTGGAAAACATTTACGTCTACTATGTGTTTTCATGAAAATACAGTGAAACCTACTTTTAGTGACCAGCTGTATATATTTTCATTGAACAATGAATGTCACATGTGTTATCAGTATTCTGTTGTCCATTTGTGAAATGAAATACCCAGCCCCCACCCCCATTCTCCCCTCCCCCCTCCTCCCCTCCTCCCTCCCCTCCTCCCCTCCTCCTCCCCTCCTCCTCCTCCCCTCCAAACAGTTTGTGTTGTCTTACATGCTTTTTTTACACACTAATCAATCATCCATCCATCTTGTCATCCATCCATTTTTCTTTTCTTTCATTTTTTTTTGCTGTCCATCCAGTCACTGCTCGTTCTGACGAATACACCGCTTCCCCTCTCCACCTAGCGCACCGCTTTGACGCTCTTGAAGTCAATATGCTAGAGGGCGGGCTTTACGAGGACCTGCAGTTTGACGAGAGCGAACAAGGTCAGATCACAAACTTTGATAACTTGGGTTTTTAATTTTCTTAAATGTCTTTTTCAAGGAATGTAGAAGGTGACATAATGTGTGTATTGTGTACTGTGACTCTGAGAGTCATAAGGGCATTATCTGATGTGCTTTGTATTGTGCACTGAGACTCTGAGAGTCATAAGGGCATTATCTGATGTACTGTGTATTGTGCACTGAGACTCTGAGAGTCATAAGGGCTTTATCTGATGTGCTATGTATTGTGCACTGAGACTCTGAGAGTCATAAGGGCATTATCTGATGTGCTTTGATTGTGCACTGAGACTCTGAGAGTCATAAGGGCATTATCTGATGTGCTTTGTATTGTGCACTGAGACTCTGAGAGTCATAAGGGCATTATCTGATGTGATTTGTATTGTGCACTGAGACTCTGAGAGTCATAAGGGCATTATCTGATGTGCTTTAGAGTTAATGCCTTTAGGCTCTCACTGGAGTAAGAGAGATAAGGCGTCATCTCGTTGTGAAGTCATGAATGTCAAGGATCTTTGAAAGATGCTAAATGATGCGATTTTCGCCTTCAAATTGCCAACGCTGGTATTTTTCACCTCTTAACATTCCTGTGAAATGCATAGAACTGTAAAAAAACTAAGAACATTAAATGAATATGACATTTTGGTGCAGAGCAGGTGCAAATTTTTGAGAGGGAGAGAAGAAAAGAGTTTTGATTTCAGTTAAAAAGAAGATTCATAAGGGATGTAACAGAACATGAAGACTGGTAACTACCCCCACCCACTGTAAAGTTAAGAACCTTTTGCGGAAACACTCTTTAACTCATCTCCAATGGGTTCGAAGAGTACAGGAGCACCTGCAGAAAATGGGATCGAAAGAGGGGGGATAGCGGAAGGGTCGAAGCACAAATGAAATTGCAGATTAATTGGCGGATAGGCATGAAAAGTGAGAAACATTAGAGCACATGCGTTAGGGGGGAAATTATAAAAGAGGTAGAAAAGTATGAGAGAAAGGGCATCGTCGAGGATAAAGTACAACTTTGGGTTCATGCAAGGTGCGATGTCGCCCTTTGTAACATGTCTGGTGTAATGTCGCAGGTGCCAAAGGCGACACCTCTGTAGCGACGACGACGGAGAGTGCTGGGCCATGGGGGGAATGTCGCGATTCACGGTAATTGACATTCAGAGTGCCTATCGAGACAGTCCCCGCCCCCTAGCAACGGCTGTCAGCCTATGGCAAGTTGGTCTTAATTGCTAGAATAACTGACCCCGCCCTTAGCACCTGCCAGAAGGGGCGTGGAATAGATGATTGTGATTCCATCCTCTGGGTGAAATTATGCTATTTAATTTGAGAACTTTTTGTTCTTGATGTTTGTATAATATCATTTTAGATAAATTTAATGTAAGGGCTATAGCTATAGGGTAATAAAATGAATGTAGGGCTCTAGGGGAGAACAGCATGAAGATTGATTAGGCAAGCTACCCTCTGCAAATATGACCATATACTGATTTTTTTCTTTAGGCGAGGGAATAGGCCTTTCATTGGAATTCATGTTTACAATGATGAACATGAATTCCACTACCACAATGACAAAGATTTTCAAGCAATGAACTTTAGGTTAATTTTTAAAATCCTAGCGTGGTGCCTTTAGAAATCATGTCATGGTTATTTAAAGGGAAGTCCACCCTGATATAAAGATGGTTTTAATATAATCATAAAAATAACAGATCAGTGAAAGTTTGAGCAAATTCCAATTAAAAATAAAAAAGTTATGAATTTTTGAAGTTGCGATCAATCAAACACAAATTGGCAACTCTGTGGAGTGCCTCCCCTGCCATTTGCTTTGTATTGAAGAAGAAAAGAAGAAGAAAAAAAAAAAAGGTTTTTATTTTCCCCTTTTTCAACCCTCAATATAATGATTGCTAATATGTTTCTATTTAACCCTTGTATGGAAAAAAAATATATATTCCACCATCTATAACTAAGAAAATGAAAGTTTATCAAATTTTATGTTCAGTTGATAATACAGTTCATAAAATCTTGTGTATTGAATATGAGTTTGCTCAACATACCAGCATTGGGAAAGAGGAGAGATCAAGTGAGAGAAGTTGGGGGATGCAGGGAGCTGACAGCATCTTTATTCCATGTCTCTATGGCTTGCATGATGGCATCGTGAGCATTTGTGATTAATGAGTAATATTTTTTCCCGCCAGATTCCAAGCAAAGAGCTCTCTGACGCTAAGAGCAGCTCAGACAGTATTATAGTTCCCAGATGCATTTGGTATTAAGAATGTAGCACGCTTTGCACATAGTAAGCTGCATGATTATCTGAAAGCATCGTGTGGAATGAATTATTCATAAAGTGATGTAAAATGAGCTTCCCTATTTATAATTTTACCATTAATCACCTAGGAAATACCTAAATACATCCTTCAATATTGATATTCTATGCATGTACGACCTCACAAGAACCTCAAAAACCTAAAAGAAAGCAACACTCTTTCAAATAGAAAAATATACTGCATTTCTATGTATTGGTTCTCAGCGTGTATATTTCATTTTAAAGCCCCACTGCATTACTTGTAGCTACTTGCTCCCTCTATATAGAAAACGATGCCTTAGCAGTGCCCGTTGGTCCCCCATGATCCTCTTTTTAATGTTAAATGAGAGCTGAGTTGACGAGATAACCACCTGTCAGTGACCACACTGGGAGGTCTAATCCCTCCTGGCCAAACTAGTGCAGACAGGCTTTAAGGAACAAATGCAAAATTGTACAGAAACTCTATTTTTGTTTGGTCCATGAGGCATCAGCTTACACCTAGGAAAGTGGTTTTCCACATACATACATGCATCCTCTTTTGAAGGACAGGTTTATGCACTAAGTTCTTTGTTAATCATAGTCTAAAGTTATCCTTTATTCACAATTTTAAGCCATATGACTCCTAGTTCATTATTTCCTTCACTTTTTTCATGAAAATTTGTAAAGGAAAAGTTCATAAGCAGAACAAGCAGTTACATTTTTTTCTTCAAAAAAATCTGTTAAAGGGCAGTTTCTGTCCTTTATTGAATGGCATATTATACATTCTCAAAATCAAAAAAGGTCATAATGTTCGATAATAATTGATGACTTAAGATATTGTTCCTGACAATAAGTTATTATCTGGAAAATTATATGGACATGTGAACAGAAGATATGGTGCATTTTCAACCTCCCAAAAAGGAAAATTTGCAAATATTGATATGTAAGTCAATTATGTGGTATATAAGTGATACCCTAACTGCATTTTCCTAGAAAGAGCAGTGTCAGGTAGAAAATAAACAAAAAATGGTTAGTTTCGATGTCGTCATATTGACCAAAACCTTCCTGTGGGGATGCCGCTGTGTTTCTGCTTTCTGCGAAAATTCAATTAAACATTGAAACGGAGGTGAAAACCGCATGGGAAATGTAGACGGGAAACGGGATTCCTCCTCGCTGTCAAGTCCCTTAAGGCCTTTTGCATCTCCATCTCCATCATGATGAAGATGGTAGAAGATGGAGGACTGGTATGTACCAGGGATGCCCTCCTTTCACTTTGGAGGATGTCTTTGGGTGGGAGGATGCGGAGGAGGGAGTAGTTTGTTTATCCTGGAATATTGATGAGGAATGGAAGTTCATAAATCAACATCGCAAGTGCTGATTAAACTTGAAGCAGCTAGCTCTGTTTAGAGGGGAGGGAGGGAGGGAGGGAGGAAGGAAGGGATGGAGGGAGTAAAATGGAGAGAGGAGGTTTTTAGGTTGGTTGGTCAGAGCCTGTGAGAGAGAAAAAAAAAGAGGGGTGGGGGAGAGAGAGAGAGAGAAAAAAAGCAAGAGATATAAAGAGAGGAGAGAGCAAGAGATATAAAGAAAGGAGAGAGGACAAGAGATAGGGAAGGGGGAGGGAAGTAAGTAATGAAGGAAGGAAAGAAAGAGGAGGGCACAGAAGGAAGAAATTCTTATCTCGGAAATGGCTTTTGCTATGTTGATGTTCCACCTCATGTGTTGAGAAATAAATATTTAAGTGATGAGAGATATGAACAGAGATATGGAAGGAAAGACAGACAGAGAGAGAGAGAGAGAGAGAGAGAGAGAAGAGAGTTGGGGGCAGGAGTAGGTGCCGTTTCTTATATTCCAGAAATCAGCTTTTCCTGTGAGGATGTTCCACCTCATGAGTTGAGAAATAAACATGCACGAATGATCAGAGATATGGAAAGGGAGAGAAACAGAGGCAAACAATCGCATAGAGATAGAGCAAGAGAGAATGAAATATGGACAGACGTAGTAAGGTGAAGAGAAGATAAAAGGAGAGAGAGAGAGAGAGATGTAATACTTGAAGTGACAGGAAGAAAGAGAGGGAAGCAGATAGACATACAGAAGAGTTGAGAAAGGCATTAGGTGAGAGAGAGAAAGAGAGAAGAAAGAGAGAGACAGAGAGAGAGAGAGAGAGAGAGGGAGAGGTGTGTGTGGGGGAGGGAGGTAGATCGACAGACAGATTGACAAACAGGACAAAAGAGTTACAGAACTAGTGAGAAGCACAATCAGGAAAGAGAGAAATAGAGGGGTAGAGAGAGAAAGAGAGAGGGAGGGGGATTAAATTGGAAAAAGATCAAGTGCTCTTCGTAGATAATGATTATACTTTTAGATATATGATTGAAGAGAATTGGGGAAAACAATTGGGGAAAGTAACGTGAGAAAGCAAATGGTAGTGAAGGAAGATAATGAAGAAGAGGATTCGAAATGAAAGATTGAGAGAAAGTGGGGCACAGCTTAGTAGAGAACGACATGGGCTTAATCACAGATCTAGAAGAGACATACAGGTACAGACACCTGGAGGGCTGATTAAACTTAAACTACGGGGAAAGTGATGAATCGCCAGGCTTATACGAACTTCATCTTCCAGTCACGTAATGAACGCACAAGAGATAGAGGTAGACTGCATGGGTGAAATACTCCAGGAGAGAGAGATAAAGGGTTTAGAAGAGATGGAAGAAGAAAATGGGAGAAAGAGAGAGAGAGAGAGAGAGAAAGATAGAGAGACAAAGGGTTTAGAAGAAATGAAAGAAGAAAATGAGAGAAAAGTGAGAGAGAGAGAGAGAGAGAGAGAGACAAAGGGTTTAGAAGAGAGAGAGATGAAAGAAGAAAATGAGAGAAAAATATGTGTGAGAGAGAAAGAGAGAGACAAAGGGTTTAGAAGAGATAGAGATGAAAGAAGAAAATGAGAGAAAAGTGAGAGAGAGAGGGAGAGAAAGAGAAGTAGGCCGAAATCCTGAAGACATAGAAGTTTAATGATTCAGTGCACGGTTTTTCCAAGAATAATTTTTCAAGAAGGGATACTCTAACAAGGGACACCGCCAATCCAAGGGCATACCATCAATCTCCTGTCCCTTGTTTAATCATAATATACCTAATCAAATGAGAGGGAGAATGTGATACCAGCATTTGTGTTATGACATATCCATAACATTCATTATAACCACAGGAGATTAAATTCTAAACACTATTTAGAATTGCTTTTACCACATTCACATCCTGTCAGTGAGACACACTTGCCAAATCATGGAAGGCAATCTTGTCATAAAAAGAAAGAATCGGTCAAATCTTTGAAGATTCTCCTAGGGATTGGCTATACTTTGCATTGAAAAGAACTGTGCATCATTTCTGACATGGATGAAATCCTTCAGGTTTATTTTACTATCTTGATTAGATATTAAAGTTCCTTTATTTCAATACTGATTTTTTGTTAATGCAATAAGGTGCCTATATTGTAGAAATGTTAGGGCATATCACTTTCCCTTTCAGGTGGCTGGTGGCAATATTTCTAAGCATTCTTGTTTTTAACTATCATATGACCTCTGTGATATTTTCTTTGTAATTACTTGACAAATAATAGTCTTAAAACTGATTATCAGTCTTGATGGAAACCCGGTTCGAGAAAAGCAGAAATAACAGAGAAGCTGATAAGGAAATTAAAAAATAACTAGATAAGGTTATTAATTGATGAGTTTATTAATAGATGTAATCACTAATTATATTTGAGTCTCAAATTGGCACTATGTATCATGATTGCTCATTATTTTCTCTCTATGCAGGCTTCTTCATCGATGACGACCTCCTGTATGAGGATATCCTGGGCCCACCAGAAGAGGAAATCCCCCTGGAGGACTACTACGAGTCGGACAACTGCTCCGACTGCTCCTGGGGCTCCGAGGAATGGGACACCTACGACAGCGAGCAGGAGGAGATGGTGCACAGCTACGTGGAGGCGACGGACCACTCCCCCAAGGGAGCTGTGGAGCGGGGTGGTGGAGGAGGAGGCAATGGAGGGGGCGTAGGGGGAAACCATGTCGGGAGCTCCCACAGGAGGTCAATGGTCTCCACGTACAGCATGGAGAAGGCTCCACAGAGGGAAGAGGCAAAGGTAAGCTGAATCCTGATATATTTCCTCTTTTTTGCTGAAGATAATGGATTGATATATTTTCTGTTTGGAGCCAGAAGGGCATTAACTCATATGCTTTAACACAGAGTTAACGTCTTTCTTGCTCTGTACAGACGATAGTGGTTTAATGGCTACTCTTGTTTTCATCAAAGCGGAACCATAAAGAGTAGCAGATCTAGGGCAGAGAGAGAGATGGGCCCCTAGGCAAAGATCCATTGAGCATACTTTAACTGTGCAACCTAAAGAAAGAAAGACAATGGGTGGTATTCCGATAGCGCGAACTAAGTTAAGCTCGGCTTAACTAGTTCACACTTTTATGGAGTGCCTGTTGCCAACTCATTTTCCCTGTACAGATTATTTTAATCCTGCAATGAAAAGTGTCCAAAAAATAATTTTGCAATGAAATGGGAAGAAAAAGATAATATGAGTATGAACTTAATTTCAATAAAGTCTTTGGTAGATTATCTTTGTCATGAATGTTGAAGGAGGAAGATGACACCTAGCATTCCATAGAAGTGTGAACTAAAATTCTTGTTTAGTCTGGACTTAGTCCCGGCTTAACTTAAGAGAATACCACCCATATTCTTTGCTTGTTAAGAATTCCAGACTTGTAAAGCTTTTGAAAAGATAATTTTGAAATGCAAAATGGTGGCTTCATCGCTTAGAGCTCGAAGGGCATTAAGTCATATCCCTTAGCATGGAGCTAATGCCTATCGATATGAATTAATGCCTTTTTGGTCATCCCCTTGAAATGCCATGACAATGTTGAAGGGTAAATGAAATTGTGCACTTACAGAAGGCATTTCATGTAAATTTGCCTCTCTCAACCCAGTCATAAAGGCATGGCAGAAACTCGCCAAATGCTTGTAGTGCTATATGTTGCAGCTTGCCTAAAGCTGGGGTGTTAAATAAATATGCGCATCGTTTTTCCATGCACACTGGCAATAGATTGCATAGATAAATGATGCTTTTGCAAAAACATAATTATTGATTTAAAAGTTACCAAAGATAGTTACCAAAAATATGATAACATGAATGTCATTTTTGTATGGATTGCTATTTTCTGTTCTCAATCTTCTTACCAGACAATGGTCTGGCTATTCAGGCTAAGCTTATACCTGGATTTTAAGAAACATCAGGTCATATCAATTTCAATATATAACTTTGTCTCTTTCTGATCTGGAATTTTGTTTCCCTGATGAATACATAAGTTATGAACTCCCTTTTCAGCATTCTAAAGTTTAAAATGAGAAGCACAACCGTAAGCTCCATCTACTTACATTTGTAGTCCCACTTCATGATGATTACAACACAAAATGACTTGTAACTGTGTACTTATCTTTACAAGATAACATTCATAGCCAAGCTCAAAATTGCCAGCGACTCTTTGTCTAATTTGATAAACATGACGCATGCTAACCCACCGTCTTTTATGGAAATCATGATTTTGTTTATGCAGTCGTAGATATGCACCCGTAAGAATAGAAACATAACCAGCATCGACATGGCGCGAGTCACGAAGCTCGAGATAAGAGCTCTTTAGAAATTTAATGTGATGGAGGAATAATTTCTGAAACTATTCTAGGTCGTAAATGGCAGGCTGGAAAATGCAGCCGCATGTTTGACCTTAATGTTCCAGTTTCGCAGCGCTTTTTCCACGTCTTCGTTCGCCCATGTGGCGGAGTAAAAGATAAAAGAAAATGTCATTACCTTAGAAATGTTTCCACCTCTCTCTGCTCTTAACCTGTTCTGATTTCATCTTTTGTTGTTGTTGTAATTCTGAGAGCAGGTTTTACTTGAAGAAAATCCTTTTTCATTTAACCTCAAATCTGAGAAATGATGTGAGGGCATTTCAGTAAAAAATAATTGTGACTATTTGATAATGATTATTGACATATATACTAGCATTTTTAGTCTGGATTTCATTTCAAGAAAACTTTTTTTTTTCTCCATTTAAATCAAAATTTTCTCAAATACTTTTAAAAGCATTCAGAAAACCTGATTCTTGACTTGACTTGATTGTAAAGTAACCTTTCAAGAAAGGTTGCCATTTTGTTATCAGATAAATAAAATATTGTCAAAAACAATGTCTTGCTATAGCTCTGAAAGCAAAAAAGTAACAAAATGGGCTTTATTTTGAGTAGAAGGTTGTTAGCATGTGCGCAGGCCACAAAGCTATTTTCTTAAAACTTGCTGCTCGGGTTTTGACTGCTCTAAGCATGTTATACCAAGTTTGTGACTATGACAAGGATTTCTCTCTTTATCAATTAATATAAAAAAAAGAACGAAAAATGATTGTAATTACCTAATTTGAGTAGTTGTGTATCGCAGAAGCACTAAGTTTTGACATTCAGGGCATATTAACCCATTCCCTACTGGAACTGAGTGGTCCCTGTATTATGCCTATGGGAAATAGAGAACTCAGTATTCAACGGGTTAATTCTAATGACCTTTCGCTTAGCATAGTAGTGCATGTCCGCATTAAGCAGAACAGCGCAACGCACATCGACTCTTCTGCCAGCCACATGGCTAGTAGTTCTTATAAACCTGTTTGTCTCGAGATCGTGATTTGGTAATGAAATGCATTCAGTCTTTGCCTTGCTCTTGCTCCAAAGACAACAACTTCCAGGCGAGTTTTGTATTCATGTAACACCACAAGCCACAAACGAGTGTCCCAGCTAAACCATTCGATCAGAGTGTTCTATATTTAGATAAGGACTCAAAGCCTGTAATGTAAGGAATCTGTTTTCAACTTCAAATGAAGCAATCTTGGACTGATTAGATGCCATAAAAATCAAACAGAATCGTGGCCTGCTATTCATTTATTTGTTACTCCCCGCTCGGCCTGCTGCTTTAAATCCACATCTGAATGTATGTAATGTGTTAACGTAAATGCTTGTTGCCTAGGTGATGCTCTGGCAGTTATGTCCTCAAAGAATTTTGGAAAAACAAGCAGTATCCGTCTTTGAGAATGACACGAAATTTGTCAAAGAAATGAGAGGGAGAGGATTTTTTTTGGCTGTGTTTCAAGTCAATTTGTAGAGGCAAAGTGAAATTAGTTTTCATATTGAGTTACAACGGAGAAGTGCCTTTTGAGGCAGGAGGAAATGGAAATAGAAGAAGAAGAAGAAGAAGAAAAGAATGGAGAAGAGGGGATAGAGAAATTAGGATAGGATAGCATCATAGCAAGGAGAAGAAGTCAGAGAGGGAGGGAGGGAGGGAGGGAGGGAGGGAGGGAGGGAGGGAGGGAGAGAGAGAGAGAGAGAGAGAGAGAGAGAGAGAAGATGTTGGCATAAAATGCCATGAACAGAAGAGAAGAGGTGAGATTGAAATCTTAATTGAAATATAAGGAGAATAGAAAGAAAGATAGAAAGAGAAAAGGGGGGATTGAAAGAGAGATAGAGAGAAAGAGAGGAGAGAGAGAAAGAGAGAGAGAAAGAGGAGAGAGAGAGAGATTGTGTGAAAATGAACAGAAAGAGAGAGTGCTTTATAAATGATACAGAATGGAAGAAAGATAGAGGTCAGCATGGGTGTGTAAAGGAAAGAAGAGAGAGAGAGAGAGAGAGAGAGAGAGAGTGAGAGAGAGATTGAGAGAGAGAGAGAGAGAGAGAGAGATTGAGAGAGTGAGAGAGGGGGAGAGAAAAAGAAGTAAAAGAAAAGAGAGAAAGACCAAGAGAAGTAGAATGAAATAAAAAGCGGGAAAAATATAGAAGCGCAAAAAAGGTAGAGAGATATCGAAGTCCAATGCCATTCTTGTCTGAAACACATTTTTGGTTGTACAGTAGGCTTGCGGTTGCACCATGTGAGAGAGGGGGAGGACTGTCAGTAATCTTTCTTTCTTTAAGCCTGCTGTATATCTACATCACCATGCAAGCCGATACTTATAAGCAGCATATTTTTGGTTGTCTAGTGACAAGCGTTTCTTGAAGAAGAAAAAAGTTGTTACTGAAAGGAGCTTTTCCTAACTCTATTTAATCAATGTACATTCTATGTTCAACTGTAAATTGGGGGCAAGTTAGCATGTTGAATGTATATAATCCCATTGGGCTGAATTTGAAGATTAAAATTTAAATAAATATTGGTATTTGGTAATATTCTTTCCCCTTCTGATTTTTTTGTTGTTGTTTTATTCATCCTCATAAAGAGGGACATGCAAATGGGGGCTGTCATATGTGAGGTCAGTATGGCCGTGTTTTTCAACTGAAGTTTTTGCTTTGAGAGAAATCATTATATTGAATATCATATGAAGTTGTGCAACATGCATTGTAGCCATGTTTTCAACTGAAGTTTTTGCTTTGAGAGACATCATTATATTATAATATCATATGACATTGTGCAACATGCATTGTAGCATCTGTTTTTCATGTAAAAACCATCAGAAGCAGTGATCCTCCCATTCCATCCATTACATTGGATTTTATTGTGATTATGATTTGACGATAAAAAATATCGATATAGATATCTCATTCGCTTTACCAGTGATCAATAATTGCACTTGAAAGTTCATTGACTTAGCTACATATCCCTGCATTGAGTCATGCATGTTGGAAATTCAATTTTCATGGAATGATATATAGGCATTGCATTAATTCATAACACAAATCAGAACATATATCAGAAATTTGCTACAGACTACTTAACATGTACATAAAGGTCATTTTTATGTGGAATTTAATCTTGTAATATAATTTTACTCCTCTTTGTGGAAATCCATAGGTTTGGCAAAAGGTTTATACGGCTGATGATTTTTTGTTGGTGTGGAAAAAAATCATCAATCATCTAGCTAGATTTATTTGAATACATTACATTTACAAAACTAGGAATACAGCTCCCTAATGTGAAATATGCATGATTTTATCTTTAGAATCGTATAAAACATGGAAATAATTTCCACTACCTTTTTATACATTATGAGTCATTCATGAACACAAGAGTTGGCGTGTAATTTACATGCTGCACCCGTGCTAATGCACTCATACCTCACACCCTTTAACATTCTCCAAATATTTATGTTCAATTCCTGTCTGTCGGTGAAAAATGAGACACTTATTTTACGACATAGCCGTCCATCTTGTGCGCTGTATTTCAAGCCATTGCCGTATGCAGGAAGCATGTTCCGACGCAGTGCCGGGGGCGAAAAGAAGCATCACCCGATGAAAGAATTGTGAAAGCCTTTCAGTTCTGATCTTCTCACAAGTTTGTTTTTGCAGGAAATGTGCTTTTATTTGTCTCCATCAATTTGCTTCACTTTATTAAAGTATATCTATCTACTTTTGTTTTACCAGAGGTAACGATTGGATAAAATAATTTGAAAGGACATTAGTTTGATCAAAGTGTAGGCTTGTATTGAAAGGGCATAGGGCATCCTATATCAATTTTATCTAATTTGAGATAAATGTTATTTTATTAATTTAATTTCATTTGTTTCTTAATTTTTTTGCTGATATATTTTGGCTGTGACTTTGTGGTATTTGTTTAGCCTAAATCTCTTGTTACAAATGTTCAATCATTATGTTGGAGAAAAAACATTTAGAAAATGCCATAATTGATACATGTCTACACAATCAAAGATTTTCCACAATTTGGATTTCTCTTCATCGCGTGTCAAAACCTTTCATTTGTTAGAGGATTCAACTTTAGAGGACTTCTTTTATGAAGTGCTAGTTATAAGGGAGTAGCCAGAATGAAATAAGGATATATATCGTTGGAGTGTACCCACACCAAGCTTTGTTTTTGGGACCTTGAACCCTATGTATTTGTCTTTCATGTCTCTTTGTTAACATCTTCTTATGAACAAAATGAATGTAGCTTCCAAATAATATCCTGAGGTCAAATATACAGACATATTTGATATCACTTTATTTGCAAAAATCCAACTGTAGCCACTACTCAATATAATCTACATCCAATTCCACGATTGAATTCCAACAAAGCACACATATACCTTTCTTGGCTAACTTTATTTGTGCTAGCCCGTCCCCAAAGTCACATTAATACCGGTATGATTTGATTTATCACGCTTTCTGTAACATCCTCCATCCATGTATACGTGTTTATCATTCCGTTGCGTGCCAACGTTCGGCCGTGTTTGCGCATATCACTGTTGCCCAACATTAACTACTCATTCCAAGCTACTTAAACCCATATCTTCATGCCTCGGTTGTTGCCGAAAAAGAAAGCCCCCCCGCCCCGCTCCTCCCTTTTTGCTTTATACCACACGAGTATGTCTTCCGCGCCACCGAGTCTTTTGTTTGCCCCCGCTACAGCAAGGCAAATTTTCCTAAGAGCATAGGCAAACAAGAGCGCTGGATGGAAATTGTGTAATTGACAGACGAAATGTCTGGCTGGGGCTTAAAGAAAAAGTTGAGTTCTAGTCGTAAGATTTCATTGAGAAAATAACTTGTTTAGAAGCAATTGAGAAAGCGTTGATTGTGTAGTACATTAATATTGGTGTAGGTCTATGCTGAATGTGAGGCTTTGGAATCATATTGATAAAAATTGACTCAGACTCACTAAGGATGTATAAGTTATTACCATGCTGAAATATGATGTATCAGAAAGTTTGGTAATGAATGAAAGGAATGAATGAATGAATGAATGAAAAGCAAGTGCACTTACCACAGAAATGGGTTTGTGGGACTACACACAGATATGGCATAACTTTTTGGTCCAAACAAGTCAGCTATTTTTCATTATATTTACAATATGACGGCATTTTAAAGAACAGTCCTTTGCATGGGACATTCCTACTATGATACTCTCCATACTGACATGAAAATAATGGGAAGGCTTACAAATTATTTTTCACATTTGCAAGAACTCAACGTTCTCTTTAATGTTTAGTTAACACTACTCACAGAGGACATCTATGTTGGGGTGGTATTTAGGTTGTCGAGCTGTCATTCTTCCTTTTGAGCTCGGGAGAAAAAGTTGTCATGTCTGAGGGACAGAAAGAGAGCACGAAAAATTTGGAAAGCAGGAAAGAAGTATGGTACAAGATGTAGTGTCATTGTCAAATTATTTGCATCTCATATAGGGGTGACCCTTGTACGAGTGACTGTGTGCGTGATATGGTTTTTAGTGGGAAGAAAAAGCTATACCGGTAGTTTAAAAAAAAAATCCTAACCTTGATACAGAAAGCTCCTGTTTCAATACTTTTTCTGTCTGTAAGACTTTTTGCAGTGCTCATGTTGGCGCAAACTTTGTTGTATAGGCATTTAGGAATGTTTTCATCACGCCCACTTGATATTGAAAGTTTGTTGGAAAGGTTTCTGAAAGCTCGTTGGAATTCAGCTAAATTAAATTAGCTTTTGCTTTTAAAGAATGACCATTATCATAATTGATTTATTCTGAGAGATTGAGTGTTTATTCTACTGCCAGAGCTTCCTAATATCTGCAAATACTTTACTTTTGTCAGTAAGGTCCTTTTGCCAGAGAATCTATGTAATGTGTTTGTCTTGATAGGATCAGTGAGTTGACTTGAGGTAAGGTCCTTTCGGCATGTTTTTAGTCACATTTATCTTGTTTCTCAAGTAGTTGACTTTATATAAGATCCTTTTGCTACGAAACCTTTGCAATGCCCTGATAGGTTCAGTATGAGTTAACTTGAGATAAGGTCTTTTTGCCAGGTAATAGTGTCTGCAGTGTCCTTGCCCCGATGAGTTCAGCATCATCGTAAGAGTACAGGGGGAATGTTATCATAGAATAGACAGGGGAACAGGTGTCCAGGTGTCCTAAGTAGGTCATCCTTGAACAAACGAGCCCAGACGTGTCGATGCGGAGGACAATGCAATTTGCTTCTCCCCAAGATACTATTAAAGTTTCCAACTATGTCTTGGCCTTGCCTCTCACTTGCATCGAAATGTGAGACCTCGTTTTTGATGCAGCGGCTTTTCATCATTATTTATTTGTATGATATGACTCGAATATCATGTTTTTATAATCAAAGATCTTGAGCATATTGTGTAACTAAAGTTAGCTCACATACATAAAATGAGATAGAAAGACTGACGGACAGTACAGAAAATGAGTGTGAGAGGGAGAAAGAGAGAGAGAGAGAGTGGAAGAGACATGTGAAAAAAGAGAGAGATAGAGTTGGAGCAGGACAGAGAAATGTCAATGAAACCTTGTAGACAAGACCTATTTATTATCCATTTTCTACAGTAAAACCAGAAGATTTTACATGCAAAACATTTTCACCAAGTTTGCTATACTTTCAAGGCTGAAAATGATTGAATTTTGAACCTCAGTAGTAGCAATTTTTGACGTTTATTTTTTTAATGCAAACATTGAGACTTTTTATTGAAATTCAGGTTTCAACAGATTTTATTATTCTATAGCCACAAGCACTGTGTCAGTACCTCAGAATTAGGCCAATCATTATTTTCTTTCAAGTTTGAACAAAAATGGGTTTGACTTGACAGAAACAAGGCAATGCCTAAAACATGACTGAAATATAAACCTGGAAAAGTCATATTGATTAGGAGAAGAGGAGAAAGGGTTTTTAAGAAAAGAGGAGAGAGGATGAGGGAGAGAGAGAGAAAAAACAACAACATACATAGCCTCAAATGCATTGCTTATATATGCCATACAGACATCTATAAATATTTGTTTTGTTTTAAACAATAATCATGTAGCCTTTAGCAGTTTGTCAAGACTTGATAATCTTCCAAATTTCATTTGAGGGCAATCTTCAAGTTGTAGGCTTTTCCAAAATGATTTAGACATGGCAGACACGACACCAAAATATAGAAATAGAGAAGAAGGATGTGTTTTCTTATTAAGGCATGTTGTTCTAGGGGCCCCAATCCGAAAGTTGAATGGGTTCTTATCAGGATTTATCAATTTTAATGCATAATGCCCCTCGGCAGTAGGAGTTAGAGCCGAAGTTATCAAATGTTAAAACGTTTCTGATTTACATTGAAAAAAATATCTATTTGCACATTAATATAATGTTTACAATTAATATTTCATGCACTATAGATGCAAAATAGATTATGACCATTGTTATTATACATTATTTATGTTTACAATTGAAGTGTCATGCTTTATAGGAAGAAGAAATGATTGTTTATGTCTTTATATCATCTTGCCCTTTGAAAGCCAGAAGGGTGTTAAATCTGTTTTAAAGCATATGGGATAATGCCCTTCTGGTTCCAAACCGACTATCTTTTCAGAGCCAGAAAGCCATTAAATATGTGCAAAATGCAATCGTTGGACAGGGCCCCTTTTCTCTTGGCAAATATCATATATTGAGAGCTAAAAGGGCATTAATGCTGTAATGAAGAAAATTAGTTATGTTCTTCTGGTTCTCACCTGATGATTCAGTAAGGACTCTAGTAGTAGCATAATGAAAACTTGATAATATACAGGTGTAATAAAGAAATGGTCACATTCTTTCTTTGCTTTCTACTGTAGATGTGAATACAGTCCTTTGGGTAATAGGTATACAATGAACATTGTGAGTGAGAGGAACAGAGAGAGAGAGACTGAGAGAAAGAGACTGAGAAAAAGAGAGAGAGAAAGAGAGAGAGAGAGAGAAGGAGAAGGAGAAGGAGAAGGAGAAGGAGAAGAAGATGTATAGCAATAGACAGATGAGGAGTAAAGAGAAAGAGAGGTGAGAGAGAAAATTTAGGTGATAGAGAGAGGATTGTACGACACTTGCTCCTGCTATGATGGCTCCACAATAATCCCCTACACTATCTAAAATCCTACATTTACCCTGGACCCAACCCTAACCCTAACCCTTACCCTTAACCTAACCTAAAACTAATATTACAACCCTTATCCAACCTTTTTTTTTAAAGAAAATAAAGCCCAGAGCATATTTCAGATCACCAGAGAGAGAGAGAGAGAGAGAGAGAGAGAAAAAAAGAAGTCAAAACAAATGCTTGATGCCCTGCTTGATGTGTGTCTAAAAGACATCTATGAATATTCAATGTGTTGTGAAAATCCAGCCCCTAGCAGTGTTCTAGTATTACAGAATTGGGCTAATCTATAATTTGTGGGTTGTTGTTAAATGTTTTTGACCTGTCAAATACCATGCTATACCCCAAAGGTTACCCACCAAAACCAAACAACAACAACACCTGTAGAAAAAACTTTCCGGTGTTTCTCTGTTTTTTTCTAATATTTTTAAACCAGGTCGCTTTTTAAATGTTTTCAAATGTTAGCACAAACTTTATATTCTAAGAAAATAATCTAATACATTATGGTCTGCAGAGAGCCAGAGGGATGTTACCTCTATTTTATTTACATGTATAGTTATACATGTAGGTAGTGCCCCTCTGGTTCTCAGCATTATGTGATTATTATGTGGTATCTTTTTTAGATATGGATATAGTGTAATTGAAATTAAGCTAGAAGAATTTGAGAACAAAAAAGAAAAGGGAGATTGAGAAAGAGAAAGAGGAAGCGAGTGACGGAGGGAAGGAGAGAGGGGAAAAGAATGTGTGGGAGAGAGAGGAGGTGGGGGAAGGAGAGATAGTAGGAGAGAATGAGAGGATAGGGGAGAGAGAGAGAGAGAGATAGAGAGTATAAGAGGGGGAGAGGGGTAGGAGATGAGAGAGAGAGAGAGAGAGAGAGAGAGAGAGGGGAGGGGCATTAGAAAATGTTTGTGCATGGTAGAGGGAAAGAGAGAGATAGAAAGAGACATAGAGGAGGTGGGGGAAGGGGAGATAGTAGGAGAGAATGAGAGGATAGGGGAGAGAGAGAGAGATACAGAGTATAAGAGGGGGAGAGGGGTAGGAGATGAGAGAGAGAGAGAGGGGGGGGGGCATTAGAAAATGTTTGTGCATGGTAGAGGGAAAGAGAGAGATAGAAAGAGTAAGAGAGATAGAGAATGTTGATAGATTGCAAGAGATAGATTAAAGGACAGACACAGATCAAACATAATACAGACAGACAGACAATTTGACTAATACAGACAGACAGGCAGACAGATAAACAAAGAACCGAGTCTGTAGGCATGCATATAATATTACTTAAACTAGATTGAACATTAATTACCTGTCCTGTACATGAGTGTAGCCAGTTTAATGTGTGCATTTTTGATTTAATATATGATAAGGGCATTTGCATTAAACCTTTTGTTTAGTAATAGTACAATGAGAGTCGCATTTGTTTGTATTTCCACTAAAACACTCAAACACTCAATGTGAAGAGCGTAAAGTAATGCACAGCTAATGTTCATCCCCAAGACAAAGATTGATATTGAAATAAATGTGTATAAAATAAAAGTGAAGACAAAGATGGAGATGGGAAATAATAGACTATTAGAGAAGGAGAGACATAGAGGGAGGGAGAGAGAGAGAAAGAGAGAAATGGAGGGATGGAGAGAGAGAGAGAGAGAGAGAGAGAGAGAAAGAAAGAAAGAAAGAAAGATGGAGAGAGAGAGAGAGAGAGTTCTGACTTATGCTTTCTACTTTAGATATGAAAATACTGTCAATTTGAAGAAGAAAAAAAACTTAAAGACTGTAGAGGAATAAGATGAAGAAGAAGGGTAGGCGGAGAGAAAGAAGGAGTATGAGAAGGAGATGATGATGATAATGAGGATGATTAAGAGGAAGAAGGAGGAGGAGGATAGAGAAAGAGATGCAAGAGATAGAGGAAGTTTGGTTGGAGGGAAAGTAAGAAATAATTAGAATAGGAGAAGGTGGGAATAAATAGAAAGAGTGAGAGGGAGAGAGAGCATAGAAATGGAGAGATAATCACAGATAGATGGATAGAGATTGCAATGAAAATGATACAAAGAAAAATAGGAAAAGATACATTGACAGAGAGAGAATGAGAGAGAGAGAGAGAGAGAGAGATAGAAAGAAAGAGATTGTTCAGTAGCCTATTTACACAGTACTAAGTCTAGATTGATTATTGATTACATCTACATGTTTGCTACCAGTCTGATATATGCATTTGTAATTATCAGATAAGGATATTTCTAATTAACCTTATTAGCAATCAGAATAATTCAATGAAAGTTGTCTGTATTTGAATTACTACTTGTGCCGATGTTAGCAAATATATGCAACATGCATTCCGTGAAGTGTTTGAAGAGTAGGTCTGTCGCTCCCGGATAAGTTGAATTTCATGGAGAGCAAAGATTTATTTAACTGGTA
This sequence comes from Mesocentrotus franciscanus, assembly GCA_037976565.1. Taxonomy (NCBI): domain Eukaryota; kingdom Metazoa; phylum Echinodermata; class Echinoidea; order Camarodonta; family Strongylocentrotidae; genus Mesocentrotus; species Mesocentrotus franciscanus. The sequence goes on from CP137682.1 coordinate 23,615,253, forward strand.
CCAAGAAGAGTAGAATGGTACATTTATGTATAGTGGCATGTAGAATTTAATTGATGCAAATTTCATACATTAATTCATAGCAATGTTGTTATATTACAAATTTTTTTATAATTAAAAATATATATCAATATATATATCATTATTGAGATGCTTTAAATGTGTCCCTTTAGAGATTACTTACTACCATAGATAGCAATGTATTTACTAATCAGATACACAATAGTACGAGGTCCCTTTTACAAAGATTAAGCAATGAGGAGTAACAATGTTTCTATTTAATTAATTAACCTTTTAATGCCACTAAGTTTTGAACAATCTATTACAAGCATGATTTCTTTCAGCAAGTTTGTTATGGTTTATGTTTTCATTGTTCATCTTTAGTAAAATCAAAGCATCAAATCCATCTAGGGCAGGAAAAAAGATTTAAAGTGTGTCCCGAGACTCTGCTGCCTTCGTAGACCTTGGTGTAATCACTAAATGTTAAAAACTACAAATATGAATCTACAGTTTTAGCTACATTGAGCTAAACTAGTAAGACCAATGGTGTATGAATGTAGTCAATTAAAGTGCGCCCCGACCCCAACAGTTGACCTCAGTTTAAATCACTGCATGTTAAACACTTGCTTAAACAATTGGGACATGGCTCCGCGGAATTCGATGATGACGATGTCATACTATCGGCGGGCCGGTGAGCTCAGACCGCGTCAGGCAAGGCGCAACCGATCCCTAACCCGACGCCTAGGTCTGATTTCTGCCCCCAGGGTGGGACGCTGGTATCGATTCAATTAGGTTCTTTTCTTCACCCACCCTCCTGAGGTGGGAAAAGAGGGGTTGTTCAGATGCGCCAGGCAAAGGAAAACTTGGTGATGAGTGCATGGTGGTACCTAGCACGTTTCAGGACGTGCTTTGAGCTCAGTGTGAACAGTTATGTGGAGTTGTTTTCATTGAATAGTGGGAAGTTTTGATGAGATTAAATGAAATTTGAAATGAGAACCTGTGGGCATTTGCTAAGTTTTAAACTTTATTATGTTGAAATGAAGATGAGGTGAAGGCTGTACTTAGTTAAAATGGAATTCTTAGATATGAAATTGGTTAGTGAGGATGCTATTGATACATGCAGAGAGGGGAAAATAGAGAGTGGGAGCGAGAGAGACAGACAGAAACAGACAGAGAGAGAGAGAGAAATAGGATATCAACGTGGGACATTTAAGGCAGAGATAGAGAATATGAACAAAACTGAGAAAGAGAAATATATGGAGCAATAGGGTGTGGCAGATATGTGAAAATATGGAGAAACAGAGATAAACACTAAGAAGAGAGAGAGAGAAAGTAAGAGAGAGAGAGAGAGAGAGAGGGGGGTTAAGTAAGAAAGTAAGGACTTGGGGAGGGCAAAGAAATGTAGAATATCATGTAAGTCAGTACTGAGGGTCATTTTTAACAATGAACAAAGGAATAATATCCATGAATGTATTGAATCTAAAAGAAATCTAAAAAAAAACCTGACACTTGATAGCGGTTCATGTTAGATGTAAATTTGTATGAACACATCCACCACTGATGATAAGGGATGCACAAAAAAGAAAGGCAAAAACTCTCCATCAATTTTCTTACGATATTGAATTCTACAGACGAACTGTTGTGGTCAATTCACTATGAAACTTAGTTATCCGAGACAAAATTTGCATGTTTTACCCATTTGCCCGCTGGTGCTTTTGTTATGAAAAGAAAGGAAAGACGAGCAGCAAAAAAAGAAAGAAATCATGCTAATGCTTGTGAAATACGCTTTTGTAAGCTAAAATGATACAGAAAATTGGACAATGCAATATAAATTTGCCAAGGAGCTTTTGTGAATTTATGCAGAGTGAATTTTATTGTCAAAGATATACATGTGCATGTCCTTCAGCAACCGATATTGCCTGTTGATATAAGAAAATGTCATTGTGCATGGAAATTCTGTAGTTTTGTAAAATGGTTGTCCCCAGTTAACTACTTTTGCTGTACAGAGTACATCACTTTATTTGGCATATATAAATAAATGTTTGGAAAACTTCATTTGGAAAATTTGAATTTTTACAGTAATTAGAGAATGCATGGTACTGTGATCCCTCTCTCTCTATCTCTCCCTCCCCTCCCCTCTCCCTCTCCCACCCCCTCCCCCACTTCCCCTCTCTCTCTCTCTCTGCTTCTCCCTTCCTCTCTCCTCCTCTCTCTGTCTCTTTGGAGTCATCTTAAGCTTTAAGAAGAAACTTTGTATTATCCCCCCTCAAAACTCTGTCTATGTCCCTTTCTTTACTCATTCACCTAGCGTTTTCTTTTTCTTTCTCTCTCCCTCACTGCCTACCTACCCACCTTCTCTCTTCAACTCTTCCCTCTGTCTCTCATCCCCTCTTTCCCTCTCCTCATCCCTCCTCTTTCCCTCTCCTCATCCCTCCTCTTTCCCTCTCCTCATCCCTCCTCTCTCTTCCTTCTTTGTGGTTTTCCTTACTTTCCAATGGTTTCTTTACTTTCTCTCTCTCTCTCTCTTTCATTTTCTCTTCTTCTCTAACCTCTTTCTTTCTCTCTCTCTCTTTCTCTCTTTCTCTCTCTCACTCTCTCTCTCTCTCTCACTCTCTCTTTCTCTCTCTCTCTCACTCACTCTCTCTCCCTCTCTGTCTCGCTCTCTCTTTCTCTCTCACTCTCTCTTTATCTCTCTCTCTCTCTCTCTCCTCCCCTTTCTCTCTTTTCCCTCTCCTATTCTTTCTATTAATTCTTCTCTCTCTCTTCCCCCCTTTTTTTTCTCTTTCTTTCTTTCTCTTTCTTGGCTTCTCTCATGTTTGTGTAAGGTCTAGACAACAGAATTCCCAAGAGTAATACAGTGTTCTGCTTTGAACAGTACTTTGTTTTGCATTAAGTGTGGTTGGTTTTATGCTCCAGATAAAAAAGAACTGCCATAAAAAGAGGAAAGAAAACGGTTGAATTAAGAGAACTTAAAACAAGGTCTCATTTTATAAATGAAAAAAAGAAAAAGGATTTCACGGTATTTTGTGTAGACGGACATGCAAGAGAGAAATCAGAGTGTACAAGGGATTTTCCATTTCAATTTTCAGAAAGTTTTAGGATCAGATTTCTATTCTATTCATATTTCGATGTCTTTTTCTGTGGGAGAAAAAAAAGGTGAATTTCTTGTGCAGGTAGAAGTTTTTTTAAAAATAGATTTGTCTTGCTCCTAATGGAAGGAGTTCAGCTCTGCTTCTAGAATCCCCTTAATCTCACCAAACTATGGTCTTTATCTTTTTACCTTTTAGCTACTCTTGCACAGATACAGTAGTAGATTTAGAATGGGGATAATTATTTTGCTTTATTATAATTAGATGAGGTAAAGACCTTATGAAAGAGAGAGAGAGAGAGAGAGAAATAGCTGTCTAAAATGATTAAGGGAAAGAAGGGGGATTGTTTTGCAAGGCATTACTAGCTTAAGAACTTTGGAACTGAAGTATTAATTTATGGAAAATGATGTTTTTGTTGAAAGCTGTTATTGCCATTTCGCTGAAGGCGATGCGTTGAACACTCCTCATTTATTCTGCTTGTAGTTATGCTTCCATTTTTTGTTTGCGTGGTGGTTAGAGGCAGAGCAGCATTCAGGGGGTAATCAATAGAATTGCTGGTGTGTGGAGGGTATCTGTGGCCGAATGGGATCCACCGATGTGGTATGGTTTGGCCTGGATATCGTGGAATTGGGGGAACATGGTTGTTTGTGAGGGTGGAGCTATGTTTCTGGAGGGAGGGGAGGGAGGGGGATGGAGAGGGGGTAAAATATAATGTGTTGTAGTGGGAATTGAAAGCTCGAAAGGAGCTAGTGTTGAAATGGTTGAGGAGACCTCTTTTAAATTGTGCGCCTCCTCTTGAGATGGTAATGCTTTTGACTTCATAAAGTTAACTTGCTTTTGTAGGTCGCCACTTGACAGGTTTTCAGGCAATATTGCAGTAAGAAATAAAGATATGAGCGGTGACATTTTGTCTGAGAGCTTCTAGGGTAGTAACTCCATGTGAAAGGATATGGGTTAATGCCCTTCTGGCTTTCAGCAAACATAATGTTAAAGTGGATGGAGAGATGAGTGGAAGAGAGAGGAAGAAAGAGATGCAAAGAGAGAGAGAGAGAGAGAGAGAGAGAGAGAGAGAAAAAAGAAGAGAGAGAGAGAGAAAGAGAGAAGATAGAGAGAAAGAAAAAAAAGAAAAGAGAGAGAGAAGAGAAGAGAGAGAGAGAGAAGAGAGAGAGAGCGAGAGGGAGGAGAGAGAGAGAGAAGATAGAGGGAGAGAGAGAAGAGAAGAGAAGATAGAGAGAGTGAGAGAGAGAAGAGAGAGAGAGAGAAGATAGAGATAGAGAGAGAGAGAAGATAGAGATAGAGAGAGATTTAGAGAAAAAGATTGTAAAGTGGGTGAGAGAGAGAGAGAGAAGAGAAAGAAAGAGAGAGAAAGAGAAAGTGAAAATGTTGAATCAAAAGTGGGTAGCAGGAAAAAGAACAAAACATTGTTTACCTTGAAAAATTGTTGTGTATCAAAATCGACCAGGCTCATCATAATTATATTAAAATCAATCCTTTTGCAACTTCCCCCTACAATTTTCCTTCAAAATCAAACTTCTTTGCAATTAATGATGACTATTGATTCACTACTCCACATTGACTTTGAAGTGACCTCTGATATTATTGAAATAAACCTCCATTCCTCTTTCAATGCCGCATTGCCATGATGTATTGGTTAAAAAAATCATTTAATTTCTTTCTTTGCAGCTTTCAAACAAATCCAATATCAAAACATCCCTCTTTTGGGCATAAATGCTTCAAGGCTTTATTGATTCAGTATTTAATTCTTCTTTCCCATCTTTCCCTTCTTGCTTTCATCTTCTTCTCCGACATCTCCGATACCATCCTGATCAATACCATCTTCATCATCAACGTCATCTTGTTGCTCTTTACAATACATGGCTCTATTACCCTTTTGGCTGCTCCTCGCTTCATATGGTTTTGCACATCTTCGGTTGGTCCATCTGCCTACCTGTGTACATTCATTTTTCGCTGCTCCCACTGATATTATTCTTCATCATTGCTTGGGGATGAACAGCAAACCTACCTGGAATGGGTGAGTAGAATCAGTGAAAAATTATCCATTCTCTTTCTTGGGACCATCCCCCAAAAAAAAAAAAAAGAAAATGAAAATGAAAATGAAAAATGAAGAAAAAAAATGAGAGAAAACAAAAAAAAGGCATTCAGATGTTTACAGATTAAAAAAGTAAGAACTGTCGAAAGTTGGTTTCATATCAAGGACCTACAGATATTGACTCTGAATTGACAGCTGTCCTGACAGACATTAGTTTACTCATTACTCACATAGGTGATCAAACTTGGAATATCTCCTTGTAGAAGTGATAGTTCAAGCTCATGTTTTTAAAATATAGTATTGATATATATTGAATTGGAAACCAAAATGTTCAGAGCAAAATACTTAATGGTGATTGGTACCTTTCAGACATTTGCAATCATTTACGGTGTATTAGAAACTCTGTTTTTATGACGCCATGAGGGCTAGTTTTTATATTAAGTAAAAACAGTATACTGTTATTTGAATATTGTTATTTAGTATTTCAAGAAATTATGTAAAGAGGCATATTATTGTTCCTGTTTATCGATTGAAAAGGTAACAAGAAATACAAATTTGTTTCTGCTATCACACAGACAAAAAATATGAATAGAAATTATTTACATTTCAAAAAAATGTCATATATTCACTCATCATTTATCCTGATTTTAGGCTTTTAAAAATGTTCATAATTCAGATATCTTATAAGAAGATTCACTGGAATCATATATATTTGTTTTAAGTTTATGAATTGATATGAAATATATCTTTACAATTTGAAATAGATGAAAGACTTGAAGAATCGAGGAGGATTGGGCAAAGTGCGGAGTTTCTTGTTTGGACGCCAAGGAGCAGAGCGCCCCCTGGAGGACAAGGAAGACCTAGATGAAGGTAAGCAACAACAAACAAGTGTGTTTTCCTTTGTGATATCTGTTCTTTTATGTGTTTAAAGCCTCGGTCACAAATGCCATTACGAACTGCTACGAACGCCGTACGAACGATTTTCAGACAATGGAAATTTGGGAAGACAATGGAAAAACAGGGAGATTCGTATGAAATTATCGTTCGTACAGACCTTTGTGACCGTAGCATCAAATGCAAGGGGTGTGACTATGTTTTGTGCTGGTATGAAAATGATACAACTTACTGATGTAAATATGAAAATCACAATACTTTTATAATTATTGTCCTTTTTTTTCCATGCTCAGAAAACCAATTTTACTTGTCAAATCAAGTATTGCTGAGGACAAAGTAATATGACTCTTTATAATGAGAAATTAGAAAGATATTAATCTAATTTTCATGCTTTATTATTGACAGGACAATGTACTTATTGATTGCATGAACCTATCTGGAATATGAGTGAATGCAACATTTGTAATATTTGGATAACTGAAGAGAGTGTAAAGACATTTTGGTACTAGATTTAAATGTAATTATATTATTCTTGACTGATGATATTGGCATTAAATTACATGTTGTATGGTTTATTAAAAGTCTGAACCTGGCAGCCTGTAGGCTCAATTACATTCAGTTTACAAGATCAAAACAACTTAACTTGTACATTAATGTTGTAAAAGTTATCATACAATTTGAAAACATGAAAATTATAACGATACAGCAATCAAAGTAATTCAGTATTCTTAAAACAGGGTCAAATTATGTTCACATATTGCACTGAGAGATAAAGCAAAAAGGATTGGACGCGTTCTGGAATGAATTGTTGGATGTTTGCTGTTTTCTTTACCTGAATTATGATTGACAATTTTCTTGGGTTAAGTTGTTCTTTGAATCCATTATGTTTTCAGGAATTCGTTTTCGAGTGATTGTCAGCAAACATAGGTGTGAGTTTTGGGTCTGCTGCACGGCATGCATGCCAGGCATGTTGGCATGTTCTAGGGTGCATGTCTCTTTGATAAGATCACTTACACAAATATCCATATGTGGGACTGATATAATTTCTTTTGGAGAATTGTTAAGCCAGCTCACACAGATTTGAATGCATGGGAATGCAGTTTTCTTTCAAATTAAGAACCCCAACTCATTTTGAGTTGGGAGGACGGGAGCCAATAACACTGCATGGAAGAATTGTGAATGAGGTAGAAAAGTTGAAGAAAGTTAATATGAAGTGTATTTATGATGGAAATTTTTGATGAAGTTATATTCAGATTCAGATAATCTATTGATCTGTTTTTTTATCTTAAGCCCACAGAAAATTAGCCCCCACTGGCATAAAATATACATAACAAGGGATCCAATGTCAGAGATATGATTCCCCCCCCCAAAAAAAAAATGTATATTTTGACATTCTTGAATAATCCTGCATTGCATGGTATTGAGACCAAATGAATACTTGAAGAGGGGAATAGGGAATTATGAAAAATGCTTTAAATTAATTTGCTTTATATTGTTAATTCAAAATATGTATAAAGCTAACAATGGATGAGCTATCATTATATTTTCATTAATATCCTGATTAAAGAAAAGAATGTTTTTAACAAAATGAGCTTGAAATTAGATTCAGAATATAGCATGAACAGATTGTGAGATTTAAGGCAGTCATCGTGAGTAAAACCTGTGCAAATTTATAAAACTACCTTTAAAAGCTAACTAATAATGATGATCAACCCAGGCCACATGCAGACTGATTGAGGAGGGATGCAATTGAAATGGAAGGACGAGCCGTAATAATAGATGTGGTTTCATCGTCATGACAAGTGTGATAAAAGATAATCTCATCATTGAATAGCTTGTCACTATTAGGGATAAAGTGTGATTCATTTTGCAGCACATTGTTATTAAATCACTATTGTATCATCGCAGGCAAATTGGCACGTTTCTCTTTCTCTCCCTTGTTTTGCCAATTTGATATTCACTTCGATGATTGAAAAGTGTGATTGGCCAGTCATCATCATTGCATTTTGATGATTAGTTTTGCTTGTGCAGTTGAATATCATTTCATTTTATAGACAGTAGGGGAAATTAAACTTAGGCCTGCCATGATTTTCAAAATGATGGATCTTCAAATTGATATATTAATTTCCATTTTTCAATAAACTGAAATAAAAAGTGATATTTGCTAATCTTTTTTTTAAATAACTCCCCCAATTTTAAAAGATTTTATCTTTTCAAATATGGATTTGTATTTCATATATGAATAGAAAGAAACTGAAAAAAAAGGTTTACAAATTTAAAACCATCAGGGAAAATGGAAAAAATAAATCTCAATCTTTGTTGGTATTCCCCAAAAGCACTTCAAGTTTTCAGTTGATGATATTTTAATGCATGAGCATTTTCTTCTTGCAATTTGTTTGTCTTTCGTTAAGTACAAATGTGCTTTCAAGATAGCATTTTGGGCAGTAGCATATTTCGCATCACATCTCTTTATTTTGTAATGTTTTTAGACTCTTTGTCAATTATCTCATTTGAAAATATCAGATGTAAGACCTTTAAACTTGAAATATATAAGGAGGAATGAATTAGTCCTTAAATGGATCTAGGCATTTTCTTCGCCTTGTCAAGAAAATGTTTTACCTGATGTGGCGGTCCAAGCAGCAAACGTGCGTGCACAGTCAAATGACATTAGTAATGCCCGTTGCCGTCCGAAAAACTTGCGGGGGTTACCACCGCGAGACCTTGTTGTCCCCTAGCCGATAATACGCTTGACATACTTTCCATATCCGTTTTCAGTCACGACTGGTCCGAATCTTTGGCAGACAGGAAGATGGGGGAAACTGGAGATGGAGAGAGAGAGAGAGAGAGGGAGGAGGTGAAAGATATATATATATATATAGAGAGAGAGAGAGAGAGAGAGAGAGAAAGGGAAGAGGGCAGAAAGATATATCTATATATATATATATAGAGAGAGAGAGAGAGAGAGAGAACAATGGAGAGAGTCAGATAGAATATGGGAGAGAAAAACAGGGAAATTGAGAGATATGAACAGAACTTGAGCCAAAAATGTAGAGATGAAGAGACTGGAAGTGATTGAAAAGGAAGATGTGGGGATCAGACAGAGAAAGGGAGATGGAAAGAGAGGGAGATGGAAAGAGAGAGAGAGAGAGAGAGAGAGAGGAAGGAGAGAGAGAGAGAGAGAGAGAGAAGAAAGAGAGAGAGAGAGAGAGAGAAAGAGAGAGAGAGAGAGAAATATGTAGAGAGAAGTTGAGAGATAGAGACAGAGCTTTAAAGGAAAAGAAATGGATAAAAAACTAGAAGTGGGTGGGAAAGTGGATGTGGTGAACAGCCAGTTCAAATAGACATTTTGTTGTGATGAAACTCTTCTAATAATTCAAAACACTTCTTTCTTAATTCATACTTGGTCTGGTAAACTTTTTCTCAAGAGTTCTTGGAGAGAATGTTGCAAGGAAAGAAAATGTATGTTATTGCACCCTAACCATAGCAGCTATGCCAAAGCAATGGAAGGAATACAAATTGACTTGTGGGGGAAATATTATCATGACAACTACAAGGCCAAGTTTTTTAGAGAGAAGAAATAATAATCTTATTTAATCTAGTAGATGCTTTTTCTAAGGAGGAATATAAATCTTGTTCAATCATGTACAACTTCACGTTAGCATCTCCGCAGTAATCTAATTGTACAATGAGGACATTAAAAAACTGATTTGTTTTGTCTCATTTAAATCCGAGCCTGGCTCCAACGAAGATGACAAGGCCAAGCTTATACCCTCCAGCGAGGTTTTTTCTGTTACCATTTCTGCCTCGTACCTCCTCTCCACCCACGCATATTTACATTCATAATATGAGCTTGTATATTTCCTATGTAGATTTCTGTCAGAGCTTGTAAATGAATACACATACACTTAACGACTAAATTATTCATACCCTTCTTATTTTTTTCCTTCTAAGTTTGTGAAAAACTGATTTGTCCCGATTTATGTTTCTTGAGAATGTGACATTTTAAAGCTTACATCTAAAAGTATTTAACAAAGGCCCTAATTTAACCAGTCCACCTTTCATTTCTTAGTTTAAAAAAAACACATCAAATTTACAAGGGGTATGAATAATTTAGTTGATAACTGTACACCAAAGAAGAAGCAGTTCCCATATTCTATGTTAATGTCTTTTAAGGCTTGTATTATATTGAATCAAGCAATGTGTTTTATGAGAGAAAGCATGATGCTTTGAACCAAAGTGAGTTCAGCAATTAGGATTTTGTTAGTCTTTAGCAATCATCATCAGTAGCCAGATTATTTTCAGAACAGAATTTTCAGAGGTTTCTCTCTTATTCTTCATACAAAATGATATGTGTGTATATATATAGATATAAATTATATCAACCCGCATGATGAAATTCAAAATCCACCAAAGAATTTCCAATTTGTGAAAAACGGTGATTATAACAGATTAAACAACCCTAAGGTTTGACTATTTTTTGTAAATGATTTGATTAATTATGATCTATTATTTGTTCTTTCAGCAAAGCCTAAATGTCACTTTGACATATTGCAATTCTAGTAAAGTTAGGTTTCAAGGTTTTAATGCCTCCAGGAAAGCATTCAATCATACAAGTTTAACAAATGATAGTCATACCAGCTGCTTGTTGAGTTCAACGTCACAACATTCATTTTAAGTACAAAGCATGTGCAGATTTTTTGGATTTTTCCTTAAATCTAGTAAATATCCACACTTTAAAAAGGCAAAAGATTGTTGAGCGTGAGGGTAATTAAGTGTTGACCTGCTTTTAGGCAATTACAGGCACACATTGGGGGATTACTAGATGACACAATGTTGGACAATATGACAGTTGGACCAAATGTCATCAGACCGATCAGCAATTCACCATTTAAATTATTACAAACTGAAGCATCAGGATGTTTCATCAGAAACCTACTGTTACATCCAACCCTATAGTAATTCTTTGAAATCATATTTCACTCTGCCCTACAAAGGTGACATAACTAGGTTTCCTCGATGGCATAATGAATATTTTTCTTGACATAGTGACTATTTTTCTTGTGCAAGATGAAGTGATGGGTTTGACAGTGCAGACCCTCTGTGACTCCGTAGAGAGAGAGAGTGCAGACTTATGACTTTGGTGAGAACTATATAGGAAAATTTGGTGATAATTTATGAGCAGAATTCTGTAATGTTTGGTTGTAACTGTACCTGTAGTACGCTCTAAAATTTCATTTGATTATTCAAACACGCTTACTTTGTGCAGTGGACTTGAGCTCCTCTACCGCTTGTATCAAGGGATCTAGGACACATGCTCTGGCAACAATTGCTCTTGCGCTCTCTCTGTTTCTTTCTTTCTCTGTCATTCTTTATCACTTTTATCTCTCTTGCTTCTTCCTCCTATTTATCCCTCTCTCGCTCTTTCTCATTTTCTCTGTATTTTCTTCATCTCCTTGTTTTCTATTATCTTTTCATCTCTACCTCTGTTCCCCCCTCTTTCCCCCTCTTTCTCACTCTTTCCCCTCTTCCACTTCCCCTCTCTTTCTGCCTTCTTTGCTCCTCTTTTCTCCTCTTTCCCGCCATGTTTGTCCTTTACCCCTCTTCCTTCCTTTCTCCCTTTCCCCCTCTTTCCTACCTAGCTCCTTCCCCTTCATTCCTCCCTAGCTCCTTCCCCTTCATTCCTCCTATTCCTCTCTCTTTTCCCCTCTTCCACCTCTTCCCTCCTCTCATCCTCTCTTTCCCCCTCTTCTCCCATCTTTCCCTATCTCCCCTCCTCTTCCCCCTCCCCCTCTACCTTCCTTCTCCTCCCTCTCTCTCCCAAAGTGACTGTGGTTGAACAAGGTGTGTATTGAGTGCCTTGAAGGTAAATAGAGAGAAGGCTAAAAAATTGAGAGAAACTGGAGCCATCAGGTGCCTCAATCAATACATGATTCCTTGATGGCTGGAAGGGAGATGTAGCATGGATTAGGAGAAAGAGAGAGAGAGAGAGATAAAAGAGAGAGAGAGAGAGAGGGAGAGATAGAGGGAGACAGAGAAGAGAGAGAGAGAGAGACAGAGAAGATGGGATAGATAAATAGATAGATAGAGGGGGGGGGGATGAATCAGAACTGGAAAAGATGGTGAGAATAAAATGGACTAATAGGCAGAGTGTCAGGATAAGAAGAAGAAGGAAAAAGAGAAGAGAGAGAGAGAGAGAGAGAAGGAAGAGAATGAGGAGAAGAAAAATAAGAATAAGAAGCAGGAGAAGAATTATAACAAGAAGAGGAAGAGGAAGGAAAAGGAGAAGAAGAAGAGAGTGACACAAGCCACCTGGTGCCTCAATCAATAAATGATTTCTTGATTGCCGGTGGGAAGATGCAAGGTGGAAGATGCAAGGTGGATTATAGAAGAAGGTAGATAAGATGAAGAGAAACCAGGAGAAAATAGTGAGGACTAAACAGAAGATATAGAAAAAGTAAGATGAAGACATTAATATTGAGAGGAGAAAATGTAGAAGGTAGGAAGGGGATTAAAACAATAGAATGTTAAAAGATGATAAATCAAGTCTTTATTAGAGATCATGCATACACAAAAAACCCGGCCCGTCAACCCAATGGGTTAGGCGGCAGGTTATAATCAAAACTATATACAATAGCACAGTACATTAACAATAATAATACAAAATATTCATCATTGCAATTACAATGTAACAATATGCAACAATGTGATAACAAGGAGCACCGGGATAGAGAGAAAGGGAAAGGGAAGAGGAGAAAAGGAGAAAAGGAGAGGAAAACAGAAGTGGTATAGTACAGAACAGGATAAAAGAAGAAGATCGTAACATTATGATGAGGAAGGAAAGATCCCCATACATGATACATTAATCAATAATGGTATAATTGAATCGACATAAGTGACGTATTACGGTAAATATTGCCAGTTTGGTACAGAATGGTTACAAGTTCATTGATAAGCAGGAAATGATGAAAAATGAATGGATAGAGATTGATAAATTACAATGTGAGATATTGATCAAATTGCCATGCTGGCTCACGTCTTCCCTGGAATATAACATAAGAACTAAATAGAACGGCCTTCAATATTTCATCCCTGGATTCGGGGTACCTAGCTGAGTTAGAGATTTTGAGTATTTCTTTTAGACGGTATTTATTTTGTGGGGTTATGAGCCCACGTGAACCAATTTCAATACAGACTAGTTTGCTCTTCCACCCTGTTGCTGTTATATCATGTGTGAGTCTTGTGTATCTGTCTTGTTTTCGTTGATGTGCATTGTCAATGTTTGTTTCGAGAGATAGAAAGGAGAGAGTGAGGAATGGGAGAAGAGAAGAGAAAAAGAAAGGGGAGTTGAAGAAAAGTGAAGATTTAATGTATTATTTTCTATGAAATTTTAGTATTATGATTTTGTGAGGATGTGATAATAGGATGGAGCATGTGACCTATACTATTGCTTTAAAAATAATTGAGAACCGAGATACAGGGAAAAAGTATGTAGAGAGAAAAGAATAGCTTATATGAGAGAGAGCCATAGAGAGAGAGAGAGAGAGAGAGAGAGAGAGAGAGAGAGAGAGAGAGAGAGAGAGAGGGGAGGAGAGGATGGAAAATATGGAGGGCAGTGGTTTGGTTTTAAAAAAAGAAATGTGGGGAAAATAAAGTGGATCTCGAAACCATGCTTACCACAGTTGAAGTTTGGATATTGAATTCCACTAGTTCAGGGGAAAGCAGAAGATGAAACAATACATTTGAGGAGAGATGAAAGAAGAAAGAGAGAGAGGGGGACGAGTAGGGACAGGAGGGAGAGAGAGAGAACAACAGTGACACATATATATATATATATATATATACGCACACTGACATATCAAATAAGAAAAGAGAGATGGTAAAATAAATAATAACATAATAGAAGTTTAAAACATTCGCCCCCTTAGTAAATGTTTGCATCAGTTTTGTATTTGAGGAGGGAACCACAAGGTTAAGAAGATGTTGAGAAACTATGGAGAAAAAAAGCAAAAGCAAAAGATAATTTTTGAAGTTCAAGAACTACGAGCTCCCTCAGTCAATGTTTGAATTCAACATTTACACATGAAAAAAGAAGAAAAAGATTGAGAGACAGAGAGAGGGGGGGAGAAAGATTGATATATGAACAGAAATAGATAGAGAAAAAGAACAAGAGATGGGCATATATGCCTAGACAGGATGGTCAGATTTTAGATGTCAGATCGAAAGTAAGATTTTGTATACCAATAAATGAATAAATAAATAATAATATATAATAAATCTACTTTTGATGTGAACTTAGGGTGTACAAATCTTATGTAGAGATTGAGAGATATAGAAATAGAGAGAGGAGGGGAAGAAAGGCACATGGAGAGGGAGAAAGAATAGAGAGAGAGAGAGAGAGAGAGGAGGGAGGAGGGAGGGAGGGAGGGAGGGAGAGTAGCAGAGTTATATTTTTTAATTCTTTGATTTTTTTTTATAGAAAGTTTTACAGCATTGAAAGAAAAATAAGGACAAGAGCAAAAACAGATCGAGGAAAAAGAGAGCAACAAGAAAAGAACCACAGAGAATAGAAAAAGAAATAGAAAGTGTAAACTAGAAGTAGAAAGTATTATATATAGAGGGAGCGAAAGAACTGGAAAAGAAAGAGAGAGAGAGAGAGGGGAGGGGGAGAAGCAAGGAGAGAATAGGATACGGGGAGAGAGAGAGAAAGGGAAGGAAATATGGAAAAGCTAATGGTGAAAGAAATAGAGGGTTGAAAGGAAAGTGAAATTGAAGGAGAGCAAGTGCATTGCAAGATGGAGAGATATAAACAAAAACAGAGAGAGCAATAAGGAAAGAACGCTGAAAGAGCAGAGGTCTGAAACACAATCGATAGTGGCATCACGAGACCCTGGGGTATGCGTTGAAAAGTGATGGCTTCATCATGTAAGTTGAGACAATGGTCAAGGATGACCACTGGTGCAAGGTGGCTGTCATGGCTGGAAGTGGACATGTAGGAGTGTTCGCACACATCGAAAAGTCACGATATGAGATGGGTTTCGTATTATACAGAATTGTATTAAGATGTAAGATATGATATGATTAGAATCTATGATAAAGATCAAGTTCAACTGCTTGTGTAAGCTTGCTGTCATTCCTAGAAGTGAATATGCAGGAGGGTTCAGACACACACATAACAAATATTATGATTTCAGGAAGTTATTCTTTCTATGGAAACATACAAATGGAAATCATTGAGTTGAAGTTTAATTAGAACCTATGATGATGATCAAGAATGTCTGCATGCATGAGCTAGCTGTTATTCCTAGAAGTGGGCATGGAGGAGTGTTCAGACATGTCAAAAAGTTATTATTTGAAACATATTGCTTTAACAAGATATGTAGTGACTGAAACTATCAAGATATAATAGCTGTCTATAGTAGAAGGTGACCTGAAGTTACATTTTGAAACACATTCTTGTAGAAATAAAATCATGATCTTAAGATATGAACACAGCCAATGAAATTTTGAAGAAACCAGGTTGTTAAGGAAGTGTTGGGGGCTGACATTAGTAGAAAATGGCGTGAAGTAAAATTTAGAAACATGTTCTTTTGGAGACTAAACCATGATCTAGAGAAGATGTGAATATAGCAAATGAAGATAGTCAAGAATGGCTAGTGATATGAGTTGACTGTCATATGTAGAACTGAAATTAGAAGAGTGACAATTTGAGACTCCTTTTTAAAAAACTCATTCATTTATAGTGTGGATATCAATGTTGTTATGCAAACTGAAATCAATGATAAATCAAGGGTAAATCAATGGTAAATCAAAGGTAAATCAATAGTAAATCAAGGGTAAATTAATGGTAAATCAATTGTAAATCAGAACCTGAATATCCTTGGTTGAATCCTCTTCTTACAGAGAGAGAAAAATATGATGCGATTAATACCCCAAATTGTATGAACAAATCCTATAAGGGTAAATTAAAACTTGAAGACTTTTTAGTGGAATCCTATGCTTCTAGTAAATACAGAGAGAAAATAATATAGGGCAAGATTTAGTTAAGAACTCTACAGCCTGAACTCTGCATTCAAACATATACTATCTCTATGCCGTGCTTAACTCAAACATTGAGCATTTATTTCTCTGCTTTCGGGAGTTCTTTCTAAAAGAAGAAGGAAGAAAACAGATCACCACGCACTTCTCTGAGCGGTAGTTAACCATGCATTTACTAAAAGCCCAGAGTAGATTAGAAAACATCGTGGCGTACGTGTTATGACTTTTCTATTCCCATGGCAACAGATAACTTGAAGATGCAGGGCATGTAAGTTCAGGTTACATGCTTAAGGCGCAGAGGAAATGGGCACTGCCTTAAATGGAAGCTTCTCAGACTGCGAAAGCGAGGATTGGTCTACAACGAACGAGTTTCACCTGTCGAGCAAAGTGAGGTTCAAGAACAGGGGGGTGTTTCACAAACAATAAGATCGACTTTAAGTTGGACTTAACTATGGCAGGTTGTTCATGCCACTGGTTGCTCTCACCATTGGTCTCTCAATTATGATCTGTAGATAATATTTTTTCTTTCAATAATGAACTTTCAAAAAAGGGAAATTTGTGGATTGGTGTCCACGATTTGTACGTCCCTTGAGAAACCAATGCCAGTAAATGGTGAGAGCAAACAGTGGCATGAACGGCCTGCCATAGTTAAGTCCAACTTAAAGTTGATCTTAGTCTTTGTGAAACACCCCCCAGAAATGTCACTCACTTTGCAGCGAGATGATTTTCTTTTTTCCTATGTCATGCATACACCTCTCTATGTGTATGCTTGGCAAACGATACGAGAGAGATATCTCCATGCTCTATTCAAATGTTAAACGCTTTTACTTGGAAGGATCTCAAAAGGTGCTCTGAATAGTGAAAAAGTTTTTTTTTTCACGATGGCTTTTAGGCTGTATCAAAGTCCATTTCTCATTCCCAATGAAAGTGCTTGCATCAGTATTTTTCACGCTAAAAGGTTATCATAGATTTTAAATGTACCTCTGCAGATTTTTAATTTTCCTGGATATATGAATGATTCAAGTTGTGTAAGTAATATTTAATATGTGTTGAAGAGGACACTGATACATATAGTTAATTGCAAGGTTGTTAGCCGGGACTATTTATGTGGAAGCATTGATATTTACCTGTACAAATTGCTTATAATAGTAAATTGTTTGGGCAGCTAAAAACTTATTTTTTAACAGCAAATTACATGATTATTATAAGAAAAATGTAGGATGGACAGAGAAAATTAGGTTCTTGTAAAGTGGTCTAGCTTAATTTTATGATTTAAAAGTTGAATATTTATTTCATTGGTTTTGGATAGTGCATTATTAATATTTTCTCTCTTATGTCCGAAAAAGAAGTATGGTTAGATTTCATTAAACTAATTTGAATAAGATAAGTGCTAGCACTATTAAGGCCACATTTATTTATTTTTGGATTTAGTATTTACCGACAATCAGAGTATTCCATTTGGTAATTACAAGAGGATTCAAAATTATATATATATATATATATTTTGTTAAGGGGGTAAAGAGGTGTTTCAAATAATTTGTAAAGCTAGAAACTAGAACGTGCTTTGTCTTGCTTTTTCATGTGTTCCACTTATTTGGTTTAAAGGCTCATTTTAAGAATAAGGTTAAAAGGAACATGATTTGTGTTTTAAAATAATTTGAACGATTGAAAGCACTTAGTGAAATGAAATGGATTTGGTGTAAAGAACAAGGGTAGAATATGCAGGGGGAACCAGAAAGAGAGAGAAAGAAAGAGAAAGAGAGAGAGAGAGAGAGAAAAGAGAAGAGAGAGAGAGAGAGAGAGAGAAAAGAGAAGAGAGAGAGAGAGAGAGAGAAAAGAGAAGAGAGAAGAGAGAGGGGGAGATGGTGATAAGATATTGGGAAGTTATGTACCAGTATTTGAGGAAACAAAGAGACAAACAGACAGATAAAGACAATCTAGAAGAGGCTATGTGAGAGAGAGAGAGAGAGAGACAAAGAGAGAAAGAAAGAGAGAGAGAGAGACAAAGAGAGAAAGAAATAGAGAGAGAGAGAGAGAGTCAGGAAGAGGAAAGGAGATGTGAAAGAAGCAAAGACCATAAAGAGAGAGAGAGATGGATGGAATGATATAACTATAAGAAACAAGAGAAGGGAAAACCCTTTGATACAAACAAAAAGGCAGAAAAACAATTCTTGATTGATTGTGGTAATAACAATCACTTCAGGTAGCTGTACAGTGTAATTGCAACACGACCCTTACCCTCAGAATAAACACAACATACATCTATTTGTTGTACATTCATCAATCACGCCAATTAAGATGGCCATTTTGTTAGGTGCGTGTTGAAACATACACCGTCTTCATCATCTTGCCTTTGGGCGATCAAGACAGAGCATTGTATTTCAATACTATGACAATTAGCTCTACTACCTCGAACAATTTACCGTTGACATGAAGGTTAACTAATGTCTCAGTTTGCTTTCCTTTGCCTGGGCATTGTTTTGTTTAATCTGTCCAATGCCGTGGGTGAAAAGGCAAAACTGACCTTTCGCTTTTCAAGGCCTACCTTTTAGGGCCCTTTTTTTGTAAGATATTTGGCTAACTTGATAGAGTTGTATTTACTGAATTCATGACTGTTGTTCCACCATTCAGTACTGTCAGATGAAAGGGGGGAAACCCAAACATTTGTTTTTCAAAGTCTACTTTTTAAAGCCATGAGCTGAATTGATTGAATTGTGTTTACTGAATTCATGACTGTTATTTAACCCTTTAGGGAGGAAAGGGAACTTTTGATTTTCTAGGCCTATACTCTTTAAAGCCTTTTAGTAAATTGAGAATTGTATTTACAGTATTCATGACTGCTGTATTGATAGTAAGAAGCATTGTATTGTAAAGAGGTTCTTAGTTTCTAAACCAATTACTGCTTTCGGTATTCATGTTTTTTTCATTATATCAATGATAATTCATGAAGAAAAGCTTTTGTCATTAGCATTAATAAAACTGCTTTATTTTCATTGCACCTTGACAATTCAGAGATGTTGATATCAAACGAATTTCTGTCATGTTGAAAGTGGTTTACTTTTGTGTGTTTTTAGAACTTTATATTTCTTTTGAATTATTGTATTAAAATTGTTGATAGAGGATCACTAAAGAAGGGTGATAAAGAGAGGAATGAGATAAATTTATGGAGAAGTAAGTGCTATTCTTCCTACAAGAGAATGACCTCTATAGTTATATATAGAATTCATGTTTCATAAGGGGTTTCATGTAGCATCACAACAAAACTCTTATTTCCATACAGATTATACATCAGGTTTTTCTTTATTGCGTCCCCTTCTTTCTCTCTTCTCTCTCTCTCTCTCTCTCTCTTGCTATCTCTCTCTCTCTCTCTCCCTCTTGCTATCTGTCTTTTTCCAATCTATATAGTTTTTGTCTTTATCTTCTTGTATCTCTATTTCTATCCCTTTCTCTCTATCACTTCTTCTCTCTTTCTTCCCCTCTTCAACACACTCTTCTTTTCTCTTTCTGTGCATTTCTGTACACATGCTCAAATGACAGTTGCCCCATGGACAAGTTTGTCCACTGGGCAAATTCTTGACTTCAACCATATATGTAAAGCGCTTAGAGACATCGTTGATGTACCGGTATTAAGTGCTATATAAAAGCGGAATATGATTATTATTTTCATTATTGTTATCCCTATACCTTACCCTAACCCCACACTTAACTTTAACCCATTTGCAATATCTTTAACAAAATAATATCTGAGGAAATGTCTATGGAGCATTTTAAAGTCGTATGATTGTTTCTCTCTCTCTCTTTCTCTTTCTTTCTCTCTCTGTCTTCTTTCTTCTTTCTCTCTCTCTCTCTCTTGGACTCTCTATTTCTCTCTCTCTCTCTCTATTTCTCTCTCTTTCTATCTGTCTCTCTCTCTTTTTCTCTTTCTCTTTCTCTCTCTGTCTTCTTTCCTCTCTCTCTCTCTCTCTCTGTCTCTCTGTCTGTCTGTCTGTCTCTCTCTGTCTGTCTCTGTCTCTGTCTCTGTCTCTGTCTCTCTCTCAATCCCTCAGCCGTTTCATTCCCTCACCAGATATGAATTGGGCTTCTGCTATTTCAGATATTAGATATATTTGCTGGGTTCACTTTCATTTTGCCCAGGGCAGCCAGAATGACTTGTCCATGTTGCTGGATATGAAGGGTTTATTGTTTCTTCTTTGTGCTTGAAAGTGGAGGAGATTTAAACTTCTGGGTGTATTGTGCAATCCATTTTTGTCCTTGTATTTAAACCTTGCAGGAAAGTGGGTAGAGTACCCGTATTCACAGAATTTGTAAAAACGAATTCAGAATTTTCTTTGATTTCAGTATCATTGTGCTTCATTTGATTTAGAAGTACATCTTTTCACAAAGGTGATGATAATTATTTGATTGGCTGCTGTTCAAGATAATAATATTTCCCTCTATTTCATTTCATTTTCATTTTGTTTATTTCCATTTCCAACAAAATGAAATAAAATACATGGGTTTGCATTGTACATAGTAAAACAATGAAACTTAACAATGTAATTGTAATTGTAATTGTAATTGGTCTACAGTGTACAAAAGGCATAGAAAACAGGTTGGTCGTGGAGGGGACTGCTGAAAAGCTGGGCTTATAGATCGCAGCCACCTATAACTTATAGTTGCAAAAATAGTATATCAATAATAAGGGAATGCACAAATACATAAACCGGATAGACAGAACATAAAAGGAGTGAAAGGGACGGAAAGAAGGGAGACAAGGAATGGGAGAGGGTAAGGGTGCGTTTATCGTGTCTTGCCACAGATATGTACATATCGAACCCCACTATACGAACGTGATTTTCGGGATGTCGCATTTATCGTCTCTTCACGATTCAAAATAAAGGCCTTGTCTCTGCGCAGCTGCTTTGCGCCGTTTGACCCGGGAAGCAGATTAGCCTGGGAAGGTCCATAGAGCTATATGGGAAGGTCCGATTTGTATGTGGGGTTCAAAACAGCTTTGCGTTTATCATGTCTCAGAAACATGATTCTGGCTGTATGTCACATTCAAAACGCACTTTTTTCGGCGTTACAATATGCCCATATCTAAAGACGTTTGAAAAAGGCTTTGCGTTTATCGCCTTAAAAATTTGCCTGAAAGACGTTTGAAAACGCTGATTCTAGGCAAAAAATTGGACGATAAACGCAACCTAAGAATCTTACCTATAAACACACACATCAAAACACGCACCGACCGGAATAGGGATGGCAGTATTTGTTTATATCTCTGTCTTATCTGTCTCTCTCTGTCCCTCACGTTTCCTCTTTAATTCTCCTCTCCTCCTCCTCCTCCTCTACTTCTTCTTCTTCTTCTTCTTCCTCCTCCTCCTCATCCCCCTATTTCTCTTCTCTTTTCTCTCACTCTCTCTCTCTCTCTCCCTCCATCCCTCTCTCTCTCACTCTCTCTCTCACTCTGTCTGTCTGTTTGTTTCGCTCTCTCTCTCTCTCTCCTTCCCCTCTCTATGTCTATTAACTGTGATAGAGGGTTACAAGAGCAAGGGGAGCATTTAGAGTTTGACATACGTGACAAATTGGTTGACAGCCTGTTGCAGTGTTGCTCTGCATCATGCAAACGTGTCTAGCATTTAATGCTGAAACCATACTTTCAATTGAAGATAAAAGATTACTTGCCTTGCAATTGCATCAGGAAACAAACTATGTAGAAGTTATTTGGAAAGGTTTATTTATGTCATCTGTTTGGTGCCAGAAGGGCGTTAAAAATCATATACTATAACACAGAGTTAGCGCCTTTCTTGCTCTTAACATACGATGAAGATGGTGGTTGTGTAATATGAGATTTGAAATCATCAAAATGCTTACATAAATGACTCTGTATAAATCACAAAAAGTGAACAGCGCTTCACAGCCATACAAGGCTTAAACCCATATGTGGCACATAATTTGGTCCAAAGGTATGAAGGCATTTCAAGAGTGATCTTTTTCATGGTATTATGCTACTGTACCTTTCTGCCTTTTAGAAATGAAAAGAATGAGAAATCTCACAGAAAAATGTTCTTTTGACCAGAACTTATTGTTTTCTTTAAATCCATCTTTCTAATTGATGATATAAGATCTCTGTCTCTCCGTCTGTCTGTCAATATCTGTTTCTGTCTGTTTCTATCTGTCTCTCACTCTGTCTCTCTCTCTGTCTGTCTGTCTCTCTTTGTCTGTCTCTCTTTCATGACATCCAAGTCTTAATAATCTATCTCTGATTAATTAAATTCATTCCTATTCTTACATCACTCTATCTTCTTATTTTTGAATTGTATCTTTCCTTTTTTTTAAAATAATGAATGATAATATCTCACTGTGTGACATAGACATTCAATCTCTTTCTGCTATGCCCCAATACTTCTCTTCTCTAATTATGAAATAGATAATCTAGTTTTGGAATGATTGAATAGTATCTTACTATGGTTCAATATATATACAACTAGCCTTTTTTTGCTGTGCCCCAGTATTTGTATCATTGATATTCTAAATTCATTCTTTATTCTAATTATGAAATAGATAATCTAGTTTTGGAATGATTGAATAGTATCTTACTATGTTTCAACATATATACAACCAGCCTTTTTTTTGCTGTGCCCCAGTATTTGTATCATTGTCGATATTCTGAATTGATTCTTTAATCTAATTATGAAATAGATAACCCAGTTTTGAAATAATTGAATGGTAAGAACCCACTGTGCTTCATCATATTCTTGCACATATACCTCTCATTTGTCATATCCCAAATACTATTCTTCTTATCATTTTTTTCTCACAAAGTCAGTCTTTGGTCTGATTCATTCCATCATCCTAAATATGGGAGCATTATATTTTTTTCATTTTCAACATATCTATTCCTTCTCTGTCTTTTTTATCCTTTTCATTGAAACCTGTCCTTTGCCATTCCTCCGCACCCCCTCCATCAACCTGAAACCAACACCCAACTATGCGTACGTGATGCAATCCTGAACCCGACACCAGCGTGGGCAACACGAAGCGCCCTTTTATCAGGACCCCGAATCTCGCCCCTCTTCCCTGAAAAGCCTTTGTCAGCTGCGAGCACTCGATTTGCCGATATGATCAGATGTTTTGATATGAAACAGGGCATCCGGTGGCACTAACCCAAAGGTTTCCTCACTCTAGAACATTTGGGCCTCTCTTCTTACACTACTTCCAGATGGATTTATTCAGCATTCTGTTTACAATCAATATTGCTTAAGCTCTAGATCTAACATACAAAGTTGACGAAATGTTGTATTTGTTTTAGTATTTAGAAAAGGAATGTTTTGACAAATTTGATATGAAATGGAACCCTAATGCATAAATTACCCTAAATAGTGAATACATTCAGTGTTACATTTGATAGTTGAATAAAAAAATAATTTGAAATTGTCATAGTTTCCATTATTTTAATGAAGTAGAGCCCTTACTCAACCATTCCCTAGTGTTAAGATTATAGAAATGAAAACATTTAAATCTTCAAAGTCTCCAACCATTGGATTTAGATAATCCTCTTCCACCCCTAAAAGGAACAGTTTAAAGCAGTTAAATCTTTGCCCTTTTGATTAAAATTAAGTGTGAAAAAAATATCATAAACATGTAATCACTTATGATATATATAGCCTTCCAGCAAATGTAGTGAATGCTAACAGTCCAGAAAACCTCCAAGGCCTACTCCTCAGGCATCTAATGCCCTTTTCCCATTAATCCTCATCTGTCTTCTTCACACTGCTTGCAATCTTTAGTTCATCTTCGTGATAGGCTGTGTAGCCCTTTGAAGATTACCAGAAGAAGAAGAATCACTGATTCTAGAACAATCGGGCCTCTTCTTGTAGCTTCCAGAAAGATTTATTCAGCACCCTGTTTATAATCAATAACGATTCTTGCATACTACCTTGTTAGTGCCAAGCTTACGGCCTAATACACTAAAGTAGACAATCATTTAATAATTCAAATTGTATTTATTTAAAAGGAACATTGAAAAATTGAATTGTAAAGGATATAAAACCCATACTCCTACCCCCGGTCCCCTTTACCCTAACTGTATACCGGTAGTTTATTGTTAACACTTTCAGAAATGAGACATTTGAAAATGTCAATGTCTCAAAAGTTAGGGTTGAAATTTTGCTCTTGTATTTTCTTAAAAGGAAGTGTTCTCCCATGTTATGAAGGAAAACAGAATACATTTTCATGTACATTAACTTTTCCTGAGGGAGAAAATGAAATGAGGGATTTTGCACAAGATATCTATCTCTCCCTATTTTGAGCAAGATGAATAGATAACAAGAAGTATAGGTTTCATTGGTCACTCAACTCCTTCCTCGACTCCTTCTGGGCATTTTACAGGAAAAATGACTTTTCATGAACTTCCAAGAGCCCAATTCTAACATTTTATGATAATAAAAAATGGTGATTGACATTTCGTTAACGCCCTTCTGGCTGTCAGCTGACAATTAGTGCTTAATTCTCATGTAAATGTTGTTTCTAAGCATGTCACATAACTGATACTTTATATAAATGGGCTGTTTACTGGTAATCCTCCAATTTTGCTCCTGGCTTTATTTTGTTAACATATGGGGTAAGGGTAAGTCCAAGTGCTGGGATAATGTTTTAGGTTTGGTTTAATGAAAGGTTTAGGGTTAGGGTTGAATATTTGGATCCATGGTTGAAGTAAGGAATTTGGTTAGTGTAGCAGATTGATCGCAAAGAAATAATCACCAGATATTATGTTATATATACTGTTAACAACTAAATTATTCATACCCTTACCAAGTTTTTAATTTGTTAATTATGTGAAAAATTGATTTGTCCTGATTTATGTTCTTCCTGAGAATGTGACATATTAAAGCTTACATCTAAAAGTATCCAACAAAGGCCTTTATTCAACCAGTCCACCTTCTTGAGTTACAAAAAAACAACAAATTTACAAGATGCATGAATTATTCTGCTGTTAACTGTTATTAGCACACCCATCATGCCTGAATGGGGCCTAATGATTGATTTTGTTAGGGTCATTGTCCGGATTTATGTTCTCTGAAAATTTATGTTGCCATAGAGATGAATAAGATAATGTAAAAGTCAATGACCTAAAAGATGGAGTTTGCTTGATGATACAATAGATTAAACTTTTATTGATCTGATAAAGAATTAGAAAGATAACTGTCCCTTTACTTGATTTTATCATCGTTTATTCTCTGATGGCTGTATTAGCTGTCCTGCATCTGAAGGTATCGCCTGCCGAGAGCCAGTAGGGAGTAAAATCTTTGTAAAAGTCTGGGTTATTGCCCTTTTGGCTATGAACAAAGATGAATTGTAACAAAAATATCACAATGGATGGTAAGTTTAATTGGGATGCGTATAATGATGAATTTTTTTTGGAGAAAAAACATTTCCAGTGTTATTCTGCATTGTTATCAAGTAGTAGAGATCGTGATATATCATGATTTTTTTGTAACCTGTGAAATTTGAAAATGCTGAAATCCACTTACTCTAAAAAGAAAACACCAAAAATGGCATATGACACAATGTTTTGTTTTACAGTCCAAACAGATTTGCTTTCCTCCTTTTTCTATGCTTGTAAATCTGCTATTACACAATTTGAATTAAATTTTAATGGCATATTTTCATTTTTATATAACACTCAGTGTGAAATTTGATGAATTCTGTGAAAGTTTTGTTGTCGTTACTCAAACTTAATATGACCTGTAAAAGTCATGATCACTTGGGTTTTGAAGTGGAATAAAAACAACATCAACAATTAGATCCTGTTCCAAGTAACTTCTGTTTTGTTCCTGATGAAAATATTACATTTTTTTTCTCCAGAGAAAACTGAAAAGGGCCTTAGGAATGTAATGAAAAATTCATCAAATGAAATATGATTCATGATGCCTGGGTGAAGATTTTGAGTTGGCAGAGCAAGCCATTTTTAGGGCTTATTTGAGGGAATAGTATCCCTCAAGAGATTTTGGTGATATCCTCTTACAAATAAACTCCAAACATAGATCTTTCTGCTCCTATGTTTCACCCTTGATATAGAAAGGTTTCCTAGAGGTGTGTTGCAAGAGAAAACTCATTATTTGACCTCCAATCGCAGTCGGAAATCTAGAGACTTATTTTTTGGGGTAAATTGTAGTATGAAGGGATTGCAAATGGTTAAAAATATGTATGTGTGGGCTGCTTTTGGAATTCTTCAGTAGCTTTGGGGATTTGGTGGGTTATTTAGAAGATAGGAATGGGTTGAAACGGCAATCCTTTAGGGATTTGAAGGGGTAGCAGTTTTGTATCTCTTAAGTTTCAAAGTTCATGACCAAATCAGAATGCTTACAATGCTACAAATTTTCACCTATCTAGAAGAAGAAGTAACTTTGTATGGATGTTTGAATACTTAGTGTTGAAATATCAAGTTTTGTTGTTGTTCAAAGGTCGTTGTATTTTACATGAAGTTATTAGCACCCAAAACAATATCAGGTTTAAGACCTGATGTACAGCACCCCTCCTCTCTCTCTCTCTCTCTCTCTCTATCTATCTCTCTCTCTCTCTCCCTCCCTCCGCCCCCCTCTCTCTCTCTCCCTCTCCCTCCTCCCTCTCTCTCTCTCCCCTCCCTCCTCCCCCTCTCTCTCTCTCTCCCTCCCTCCCCCTCTCTCTCTCTCTCTCTCTCCATTGTGGCTTGATAGAAATAAATAACAAGTTAACAATGGAAGAAATGAACTGAATATGATGTATACATTATTAAGTGCATCTATACTTGTCCACATGTTGTCATTGGCGTGAAGAAAAAAAGTGGAAATATCCATTTGTTTAAGAATGTTAAAAGAAATAGAAATATTTCAGAACAAATTTTCAACGTTTTACCACGGAAAAATCAAAGTACGGTCTCAATAATGATAATAATGATTATTCTATTTTACCACAGTGCAAATAATCCATAAATTACAGTTATCACAATAAGTGGCAGAGTGTCAAAAAAATCCTTGACCACAGTTGCCACCCAAATACTCTTGCTTCCTGTCACATTTGATATATATTTTACAGGATATATTTTCAAGGAACACGATCACTAGTCTGTCAAGAAATCATCTTTCTATATATCTATCTATCTATGCCCTGTAGCTTGGAGGCCGTTGGGGCGACAATAAAATAGACTTTGAGACACATATTCTCCATAACTTCCTCCATAAGAAATCAACGTAAGGGAAAATATCCTATTGTATTGTCTGTATAAATTTTGTTTAGAGTATGATAATGTGTCATTAATAATAATAATAATATATAGGATTTATAAGGCGCCAAATCCACTTAAAAATCAAATGCTCAAGGCGCACTAGTGCAAAACATGAAAATACATAAACACACTTGTACAAATATACAATATAACACAAAAAGAAGAAAAATCAGATCAACTAAAAGCAAACTGGAAAATATAAGGTTGCTTTTGAAAGATTCTACTGTAGGAATATCTCTGATCCCTCGAGGCAAACAATTTCAGAGTGATGGCCATTGTCATTGTCATGTTCAGGGATGTAAATGGGTATAACAACACACAAGGCTATTGAAATTGCCTTAGCTTGACTTTTGAAAGTTTTAGCGATCATGTTGAAGGTCAAATTATGCATTTAATCGAGAATGAGATGGGGAGATGAATTATTGAAGCTATGTCTCTTTGATGAAGAAGCAGAATCAAATGAATATAACCTATAAACTAGGGCAGTGCATTAATTAGAGCCGAACAAGATTGGTAACCCATTTTGTATTGATTATCATTGAGACGGAAGGAGTAGATAGGAAATACCTTCTTTCCAGTCTGCATATGCCAAGGGACTTCTTGCTTTCTATAAAAGTGTAATACCACATCATTAAATCGTATGTTAGGAGCTAGAAGGACATTAACTTATTCATTTTATACAGGGTTAATGTCTTTATGGTACCAAACAGACAAAATGATATCTTACTCCAATTCCTTAATAATATAAAGGGAAATATTGTTCCTCTCCCCACTTCCATATGCCAGTGGTCATACCACCATCTTGCCCTCACTGCTGTTAAAGTGTATTGCAGCATTTTTAGAAAATACCTTTGTATAAAATGTAATACTAGTATATACAATGGGAAACAACCTTCCTCCTTCCAGTTTCTATATAAATGCCTCAGGGACTTCTGACCTTGTTGCCTTTGATTGCAATGAAAGTCTATTGCCACGATATTAAATTAATACCTCGTACAAGTACTTATAAATAACATGAAGAAAAATACCCTTCCTCCAATTTTCTGCTTGGGGCTTATGACTTTTTTGCTCTGACTGCAGTGAAAATTTATTGTCACAGCAGTAAATAATTCTTTATACCAAGTTATTAATGAGAAAAACCTTTCCTCACTTTTTCTGCTCGGGGACATAAGACCTTCTTGCTCCAACTGAAGTGAAAGTCTATGTCTGGCCATCATGTTGAAAGCATATTGCCCTGGAGGAGAATTGGGTCGCAATGGTCCCCCACGGGCGCCGCGACTCGATATTAAAGCATCGGAGCGCGCCCCGTGTTTGTCCTCTGGTAGTAAAGTGGAGTAATTGAAATGAGCGTGTCAAGCATTACTTTCATAACTTGGTATTGACGTGAAGTATAAGTTCCTGGTCACACAAAGGCGGGGGATATACATTTTCCGGGGGATATAAAGAAAGGGGTACGATAAAGACGGTGAATGATGAAAAGGTCGTCATGAAATTATGACATTAGGAGAATGTGCTGAAATGTAATTATTGTCATGAAGGCAGTTCTCAAGTTCTATGTTCATTTTGAAGGCAGGAGGAGATTTTCTTTCAAAGATGAAAGGAGGTTGAGCTAGAAGGAGGAGAAGTAGGAAGACAGACCCAATTCACATTCCCGAAATGAGGGTGCTTTCTTTTGAAAAACATAATATTTCAGCAGTATCATATTTTGTTTGCTTTCAAACTGCTATGCTTCATTGCTTAAAGAAAAACAAAAAAAACCCTGTGTCCTAAAATAAACTCTAACATTACATCAAAAAGAAGAAGAAGAACAAAACTTGGATTACACTTGAAGGCTCCCTTCTTTATACTACCTATGGGGGGAGTAACCCCCTAAAATAAATTTTGTATGCAGGTAGTAGGTATAAAACTAACCCCTGATGCTTTACCATGCATTATATGGGATTACTAAACAGTTAAAGGAGTATGAAAATGCTAAAGGATAACATGAAACCTCTGCGCCACTGGGATCTCAAGTCAGAAATTATAAAAATGATTTCTGTTCTGGCGCTCCAACATCATTACCCCGGATCAATGTCTTGCCAAAGGGCGTTATCGTCAGGTTTGGATTCGAACCCAAACCTTCGGATTGAGAGTCGAGTGAATGAACCACTATACCACGACACCTCTATTGGAGTGCTCTCTGGTGTATTTTGTCTTTGTAGTGATGATTGTGCCATAACAAGAGAGATATAATCAATCAAATTTGAGTTCCAAAACCTTCTTTAGGGGTCTAGATGGTAGATATTATTCCCTCATCTTAAGCCTTGTTTAAATATGACGTGGCAAAACCGTGATCTGTGTTTTTTATGATGACGTAAAGTGTAATACGCTTCACATTTCTGTATCGTTTAACACACAGCTCATTGAATACAAGTAGGACCTTAGTTGCGCGCAGTTTCATTAATTTGCACGTCAAAAAAGTGGCGTTTATTTTTGCATGGCGGTTAACCCTTCATATCTGAAGGAGCCTTTATAGTTTGACCTTGTACACTTGGCTCAATGAAGAAAGAAAGACAGACTTCAAAACTAAACAGAGCTAGAGGGTCGAGGTTATCTTCAAAATATGACTTGAGATGATTACACATGATTCAATAAGCATAACTTGATTTTGAATTTAAGAGCTCCTCACAATAGAAATGACAAGAGAATACTCCTTTCCCTTGTAAAAGAAAACAAAATTGAGGTTGGAGAAGGAAAAAGATGTTGATGTCGGCGGCGAGATGAAGGAGCTGCTTTGACTTCGTGAAAACTGGAGTAATTGAAAAATAGATCCTGTTTGTTCCTTTCCTAACTTAGATGAATCCAATTTTCTGAATAGATTTTTTTGGCGCAGCAGATCACAGGATAATATATTTTCAGAAGGTATAAAAGGTTAAGTTTGGGTGACGAGGAAACTAGAAATGCGAAATAAAGGAAAGTTGTTCTGGAAAAACATGGAATTATAACCAAGAAAATCTTTTTTTAGGAGGTAAAGGAGAAAATGAGGGTCGAGTGACAAGGAAAATAGAAATATGAAACAGAAGAATGTTCTTGAAAATGTGACATTGAGATCAAAAGATTAATTGAAAAGAATATCCCTGCGTATTTGTCTCTTTTGTAAGATCTAGGCAGGTGAAATTCAAGATTTGTTATTAGAGTGGATCAACAAAGATCAGATAGTTTATCAGAAGAGCCACAGATATACTGGTTAGTTTGGGATGTATTGACAATTTGAGGGTAAACATCTTTTTTCACATGTTTGATATGTTAGAGTAGACATAATGTATAGTTGGCAGGATGGATTTAGACAAGATAGAAGATCAGAGAGAGAGAGAGAGAGAGTGAGAGAGAGAGAGAGAGAGAGAGAGAGAGAGAGAGAGAGAGCTATGGACAAAGAGAGAGAGAGAGAGGGAGGGGGGGGGGGTGAAGGTGAAGCAAGCTTTACTTCCTTACTTTCACATACCGGTACCGGTATGTTGTAAATGGCAATTTATATACTTCATACTAACCCCCTGTCCACACACAACATTTTCCGTGATTAGGCGTGATTAGTTATACCGTTTCGCGATAGTTATATGATGAAATTGTGTGTGTGGACACTTACTAACGATACGTCGTATAACGAAACGTCATATAACGAAACGTAGGTTTGGGCATCGTTTCGAACTAGAACTCAATAACTAATCACGCCTAATCACGCTTAATCATGGAAATTTTGTGTGTGGACGGAACTAGTCTAACTGGGCGGGGCTTAACGTCGGATCGCGCGAAAGGAGACCTGACCTCTCATTTCCGCTTCCATTTCATGACCGCAGTAGCAAACTGCGCACCTATACGACATTTCGCTGTAGAGTTTTGGGATTACTTTCTTGTGTGTGTGGACACCCTGGAATTTATACAATGATTCTTTATACGACGTATCGTTATAGAGTTTCGGGATAAATTGTTTTGTGTGTGGACACGCTGTAAGACTGAATGAAAAACAGTTGATTTATAAAAAGGGGTCTTGGGGGGGGGGGAAGGGGTACAAAATTTACAATTTAAAAAAACTTTTTGATCGAATTCAAAACATGTACATGTAAACACACCGTTAAAGTGAACTCTGTAGATCATGAATTATTTTATTTCAATTTGGAAACTACATTCCTTTGCATCAGTGATAATTGGGAAATAGTTTATTCTTTTTTCTTCCTCAATATGTTTATATATATGTAGATGTATAATATATACAGTCTATACATAAATATCCTTTCTAGCTTATGTTTATATTGATATATCTCTTAAGAGCCAGGATGCTCTTAGCTCACTTACTTTTATATTGATTTAACTCCCTTCTGGGTCTCTGAGACAAGTTATAATCGTGGAAAACTGGGGTAATTTATACGTATTTATGGAAATGGGTACTTGACTTCATGTAATGATGTTAAACATTGCGTGCATCTAGGTTAGGTCTCTCTAGTGAAAAGCATTAGGGTTCGATTTCAGGCAAAATTTAAATGACCGTTTGAGTCCATTCTATAAATCGATATGCTCCAACCAGACGTTCACAAATAAACCACTTTTTAACAGAAATAAGGGAAATCTGTTGAATACTTGAAATTGAATGAATAATTGCATACTGATATCTGGATATTTTTTGTCTATTTGGAGCCAGTAGGGCGTTGACTCTGTGTTAAAGTGTGTTAACTCTGTGTTAAAGTGTGTTAACTCTGTGTTAAAGTGTGTTAACTCTGTGTTAAAGTGTGTTGACTCTGTGTTAAAGTATATGAGTTAATGTTCTTCTGGCTCCAAACAGATGATTTAAAGATATGTGATTGTTGGTAAAGTTCTTGATTTGATTGTGAAGGGGAGTCATGCATGATCTGGCAGTTTTGTTGCTTGACTTGGATCAACCGTTTTGGGCCCTGTTTCATAAAACTTGTTTCGACAACAAGTCTTCGATAACTGAGCAACTGAAAGCGTGGCATTTGATTGGCTGAAATCATATTTGTCATAGAATTTTAGAATTTATTATTGATAACAAGTTTGATGAAACAGGCCCCGGGTGCAGATCCCTGCCATGGCCCTGAAGATCCTTTGGCCAGACATTCAGATTCTATTCGCCAGTCTATACCTTGGAGAAAGGATGAGAGCCTTGTACAACAGATAAAATCCTTCTTCAGTCCTCTGCATGATGCATGATTGCATGCATGTGTATGGTGTCATAGATAAGGAATGCTCTCAAAGGGTTTTATTAAAGTTGTCTCAAGACTTTGCATCAACAATTTTCTTATCTTCCCATCCATCTTTCATTTTTCTGTTTCCAGATAAAGATTGAACACACACTACATTGAAGCAGATGATTTATTTATTTAAACCTGCGGAGACTATCTGATTTTATTGTTGTTGGCCCAAATGGAATAATGACTAAGGTTTCTGTATTGACAATTTTCTTGTCTTCCCTTCCATTTTATATTTTTTCTTTCCAGATAAAGATGACATACACTATATTGATGTCAAACTGTCTCACATGAAACATCCTCCTCCGACTCTTCCACCGCAACCGGAGGGGCTCTCCCTGGAACAGATCGGGAGGAGACATGTGGTACAAGCTATTGTGGACAGTGAGAGGAATTATATGATGTCCCTCCAAAGGCTAGTACAGGTAAGATCCCCATAACAGAATGAGACATTCCAAAAATTTGATATCATTTAACTGCCAGATTATGAAATAGCTGCTTCAAGAAAGTCCCTCTATAGGCTAGTATAAGTAAGGTCCCTTGTAACATAGTGGAATATTCCAAAGATAGAACATGAAATATTATTTACTAGCAAGATGTACAATAGCAACTAAACCAGGTTTCTCTAAAAGTTCCCATTTATAATGGAACATTCCAAAGATAGAACGTGGAATACACCGAGTTAGATTTGTTCTACCAGTGCGATGGAATATCATTGAATGATCGATGTACAATTATAGCTACATGAGGTCCATCAAAAAAGCTGCTGAGTCACCCTCCATAAAAGAATAATGGAACATTCCCCCAAAATAACTTGGGAGTATCCTAACTTCCTCAGTAATTGAATAGCACCTGCATGGTGTCCCTCCATAAGCTTGATCAGGTTAACTACCCCTCTTTGAAATGATAATAGAATAGTGCATCTGTTTGGAGCCAGAAGGTCGTATTAAAACACAGAGTTAAGTCCCTTCTGGCTCTGAACACAATATTTGTCCTGTTGTTTTTATAGCAGCTGCAGATGTGCAGGATTTGATAGTCAGTAATCTTTAATCTTTAGAAGAATGAGTAGGAGTTAAAGTGTAGGAGGATCTTCCTGGTTGTTATGGAAACTTGAAGATGTATTGTTGCATCGAGCGGGAGAAACGTATTGTGACGCAAATTGCTGGAAATCAAATACCCTCTGATCCCCCTTAAGAATAGAAAGGGAAAACAAAGAGAGAGAGGAAAGAACAAAGGTAGTAAAAGAAAGTGGAGCTGATTTATAAAATACCCAAGAGAAGGCTAAAAAAATTATGTTTGACGTTTTTTGCTTTATGCAAAAGTTGACAATGCTACAAAGTCAGTAAAATAATTTAGAGAAATAAAGAAAAAATTACATAGAGGGAGAAGCAGTCAAAAAGTAATGACAAAAATTATTCTCTATTAAACTTTAATAAGCTCTCGATGCAAAGTCATCATTTTTTTTAATAGCACCGACACTGAAGGAAAATCCTGTACAACTTAAGACTTTTATTTCATTTATTTTGTAAAAAGAGCTTTATATGACCAGTTAGTAATGGTAGATTCACCAGAACGTATCACTAGTCAATGCTCACTGATTTTTTAATTACTTTTTAAAATTTTTATCTGAAGTTGAACAATAAGTTAAAAGAGAAAAAGAGAATTATCTACAGATCTTGTTACAGAATTTGCTCAAAGTTATTGTTTGTCTTTATATTTGTAATTTCTGTTTTTTTTTCCTATTTGTATTGTCAGGCCTACGAGAAGCCCCTACTTGAGAGTGAGCCCCCATTGTTGGAGAAAGAGAAGGTGAAGACGATCTTTTATCGCGTGAGGGGTATCTACCAATGTCATCTAATGTTCCAGATTGCCCTCGCTAGTCGTATAAAGGAATGGGACAACATCGAACAGATCGGCGATGTCTTCGTAGCATCGGTGAGTTTGAATGCGGTTGACCTTTGATTTTGATCTGTCTCTTATCTCCTTTATTGCTGTCACTATGTTATGTCGCCTTTCTTGTCCTTTCTGGCTCTTTCTAATCTGTCCTCTATGTGTTCCTCCTCACTCTAGATATTTCTACTTTTTCCATCTCTTTTCTTTCTCTTTACTTCTATATCCTCTTCTTTCATGCTCTCACTTTTACTTTCTATCTCAATGTTTTTTCGGTCTTCTTTCATTTCTCCCCACATTTTCTCTTTCACTCTTATTTTCATCTCTGTTTTACATTTTAGGGTTATCTCTCTATCTACCCCTCTCTCTGTAACCCCTGTCATACTTTCATTCATTACTGTTTTCTCAATTTGTCCTTTCTTTTATTTCAAATATTTATCGTAATTGTAATTTGCTGAATACAAATGTTACATTCAGTAGCAGAGACAGTAGCAGCAGACCAGGAGGTCTGTTTCATTAAACTTATTATCAGTATCAACTGCCACAGATCTCTAATAAAGTTGTTCATATCCAATCAAATCTCCTAATTTCAGTATCTTATTTCAATAATTGTAACTTGCTATTGAGAACAAGTTTTGTGACACAGGGCCCAGGTATATGTACGAAACTTGTCAGTCGATACAAAATATTATGAATGAACGAGTTAATCACACGTGTTGATGATACATTTCCTAAAGCAAATCCATGTAATCAATACATCCATGGCATTATTTGAATATCTACTACCTGAGATATCACTTATAAGATATTAATTTCTTAGTATATTACATGTTGTAAAAATAGCTTATCACCCAAAGGGGACATTGGATATTGCACAGAGAGGGGCCTTGGCAACGACTACCTTGCATCTCAATATCGCCTGTTGAGAGCCAGAAGGGCATTAAGTTTGTGTTGAAGCATATGACTTAACACCCTTCTGGCTCCAAACACACAATATAAGATAGCTCCCTCGTTAGCTCAGGTACGTGTAGGGCATGCGGTTCATATTCACCTTGGCAAAAATCAATGCCCGCTAACAAATTCATAACACCCAGTTGCACTCAATAATGAAAGGTCTCCACATAATGTTCCTGGTTTTCCTCATGAACGCTGATCGATAAGGCAATATTCTGGCAGGGAACAGCGCGTGTACGTGTGAAAGAAAGAAGCGCTGTCATATTAGAAGTCGTGTCGAATTTGGGTATGAATGAAATCGATAGAGTTTGTTTACAGTGATTGGATGTAACAGTTAAAGGGAAATGGCAGACCCTCAACTGTGTGCAGCATGATTTGAACTCTTTTTCTTTATGACTTTGATCAGACTTTAAAAACTATGTTTGTTTGTCATTTTATTCCTCATTTCCGTACACACTCTCTGTTATTTCTTGCAGTTGTCACTTCTTCCTCTTCTTTTAGCCTTTTAACTTTCCAACGACTCTCAAATTCTCATCCTACCAGGCTCTCTAAGGATTTGATTCTTACATTTCTTTCACCTTTTTCAGATCCCTAAGACATCTGTTACTACTTTGTTCTTGTATACCTCCTATGTCTTAACTGTTACAATTTCACCCACCCCTTGGTTTTCTTCTTCCCAGGCGGACTAATGACTCCCATTTCTCACCCGTCCAGTTCTCCAAGACATTGTTTCTATCTTATCCTTCATCTCTTTTGAGGATCCCTTAAACATCAGTTACCATTCCCTTTCTCGTTTATACCTCCTTTCTTTTAAATGTCATCATTCCATCCACCTCATTATCTTTCCACTTCTAGGTCTTCAAATGACTCCCATTTCTGACCCTCTCCCGGTTCTCCAAGGCTTAAATTCTAACATTTCCTACATCTTTGAAGATCACCAAAACAACAGTTACCATTCCCTTTCTCGTTTACCTTCTCTCTTTTAACTGTCATCATTCCATCCACCCATTATCTTCCCTTTCTAGGCCTTTCAATGAATCCCATTTCTCACCTCTCCAGTTTTCCAAGGTTGTGGTCCTTCTCTTTCTTATCAGTACTTAAAGATATCATTATCCAATCCTTTCTTTCCTTAGTTTCAGCTACCACAATCCACACTTTCTTGTTTTCCTTCTTCCAGGCCTTCCAATGACTCTTGATCTCTCTAAGGCTAGGGTCATTCCCTTTCCTAAATCTTTTAAAGTAATCTATCTTTTCCATTCCATTCGTTTACACCCTCAGTTTAAACTACCGGTACCATTTTATTTAACCCCTCTTCATGGTTACCTCTTCAGAGCTGCCAACCATTCCTATTTTGGAGGAATGAATCCTAATTTTCTGCCTTCACACTAGTGTTAGGAACCCAATGCTCCTCTTGTTTTCTGAAAACATCTATCTTAAAGCATGTAAAATACACTGTATTCTTTAATTTGGCTTTGGAGATTGTTAACTTTGCTGTGTAATTTTGGCAGGTATGCCACTTGTCTCCCCACACCCCATCATTCCCAAATTTCAGACCCTCTAAAAATTCCCCATTTCTCACTCTTGTTGCACCCTATCTTTATGATTTTTGCAACCCTGTTGCTTGAATTTCACCATGTCCTAATTCAACTGACATCTCCCTGGTTTACCTACCCCTTGTCTCCCAACCTCCCACACACCTCCATCTTTGCTACTTCCAAGCTCTCTTTAATACAGCTCTTGTTTTGCCCACGTTCTCTTCAGTTCTGCAATGCTATGCTCCTGGATGTGATAGTTCCCTTTTTATCTACCATTTGCCCCCCCCCCCCATTTTCAGCTTCCAATCTCTAATGATTCTTGATTTTCTTACCCTCTCTTCAGTTCTCTACAGTTACAATCCGAGAGGGATTGGTCCTCTCTTTAATTATTCCTTGCCCCTCTCCATCTTCCTCACTTCCAAACTATCTAATGACTCTTGATTTTCTTGCCCTCTGTTCAGTTCTGCAAGGCTATGCTCCAGGATGCGATAGTTCCCTTTCATCTACCACTTGCCCCCCATCTTTTCAACTTCCAATCTCTGTGGTATGTTTTTTTTTTACCCCTCCACCATCATACTCCTGTTCAGGATTGCTCTTTCATACCTACCACTTGTCATTCTCTTCCATCCCCATCGTCCTCACCTCCAAGCCCTCTAATGATTCTTGATTTTCTCACCATCTATTCAGTTCTCCAAGGCCATGGTCCTGGAGGTGTACAGTGCGTACGTCAATAACTTCACACATGCCATGGAGACGGTGAAGAAGACAGCCTCGCAGAAACCAGCTTTCAGGGAATTCATTGAGGTAAGAGGGAGAGAGACAGAGAGACAGAGAGAGAGAGGCAGACAGACAGACAGATCGAGAGAGACAGAGAGACAGAGAGCGAGAGAGAGAGAGAGAGATAAATGGTGGTGGTGGTAGTGAAAATGATGATAAAGATGATTGTGATGATGGTGGTAGTGGTGATGGTGAAGGTGGAAACGGAGGAAGAATAAGCAGCTTTCAGGGAATTCATAGAGGTTATGGACATACCAGATACTACACAAAAGAACACCTGCTTGAAAGAGGGAGGGAGGGAGAAATTGAAGGGGATGAAAGGAGGGAGGGGGTAATACATGTAGAAGAGAAGAGAAGAGAAGAGAAGAGAGATTTGAATATGATGATGATGACAATGATGACAATTACAAGATTGGAAATGTCAAGCATGCAATTATGACATACTCAATGGAAATGCCAGAAGACTTCTTCTATTGAACAAACACTCCACTGAATTGTTGAAATATATATGATGAATAAGGTGAAGAGGGATCGCATAACCATACTTATCTTTGAATTGATCTTATTCTTTCAGAGTCGTCAGCAATCCAGCAGTGACCGTCTGAGTCTGTATGGTCTTATGT